>CM026321.1:13216786-13631708 GCA_014843725.1 Amphicarpaea edgeworthii
CAAAATCGAGGCGAACCGGAACTATGGATGTTTCCGTGGTCGAGTGGTTGGTAGACCTTGGAGTCCGAAAATCGAGCCAAATCCGAAACGGTGAAGTCTCTTGTGGTCAGGACGGGATGTATAAACTTTGGAGTCTAAAATTGAGCCAGATACGAAACAGAGAAGCTTTTTTTGTGCTCAGAGAGGGTTGATAAACTTTGGAGTCCGAAATTGAGCCAAACCCGGAGCAGTGAAGTTTTTTGTGCTCAGGATGGTTAATAAAGTCTGGGCATCAAAATTGCGCCGAATCGGAAAGGGTGGGGTTTCTCGGGCTCAGAATGGTTGATAAAGTTGGGGGCATCGAAACCGGGCCAAATTCGAAATAGTTGATCAACTTCATTGTTCAAAAATTGAGCCGAATCCGAACCGGTGAAGTTCTTTGTGGTCAGAATGGTTCATAGAAGTTTGGGCGTCAAAATTGAGCCGAAGCCGAAACGGTGATGCTTATTGTGCCCATAATGGTTGATAGACCTTGGGGTCCAGGATTGAGGCAGGTCCGAAAACGGTGAAGCTTTGCTCGGGATGGTTGACACACTTTGGAGTGCAAAATTGAGCCAAATCCGAAACACTGGAGTTTTTTGTGCTCCGAATGGTTCATAAACTCTGGAACCGAAATCCGATACAAGGAAGCCTTTTGTGCTCAGAATGGTTGATAAAACTTTGTCGTCCAGAATTGGGCCAAATCCGGAGCTTTTTGTGGTTCATAAAAAAAGTTTGGGCGTCAGAATTGGGCCAAATCCGAAGCGGTGATGTTTGTTGTGCTCATAGTGGTTGATAGACTTTGGAGTCCGAAATTGAGCCGAATCCGAAACGGTGAGGTTCTTCGTGGTCAGAATGGTTCATAGAAGTCTGGGCGTCAAAACTGAGGCGAATCCGAAACGGTGATGTTTATTGTGCTCATGATGGTTGATAAACTCTGGAGTCCGAAATCGAGCCAAATCCGAAACAGTGAAGTTTTGCTCAGGATGGTTGACACACTTTCGAGTGCAAAATTGAGCCAAATCTAAAACACTGGAGTTTTTTGTGCTTTGAATGGTTCATAAACTCTGGAACCGAAATCCGATACAAGGAAGTCTTTTGTGCTCAGAATGGTTGATAAACTTTGTCGTCCAGAATTGAGCCAAATCCGGAGTTTTTTTTTGTGGTGAGAATGGTTCATAAAAAAAGTTTGGGCGTCAGAATTGGGCTAAATTCGAAGCGGTGATGTTTATTGTGCTCATAGTGGTTGATAGACTTTGGAGTCCAAAATTGATCCAAATCCGAAACGGTGAATAATTATAATAATGCCTGTCTATTGACTTTTTATATCCATATTTATAGTTCATTAATAATTGAAAATCATTTAATTCTCTCTACTAGATTGTTCTTTTCTATATTTTATAAAATTAAAAATGTAATTGTATTCAAATTAAAATTCTTAAGTCCTCGAGGTGATATTTATTATTTGGGTGGCGATGGTTTTATAAAAATATAAATAAATGAAAAAGAAATCAATTCATTTAAAGTGAAAAAAAAATATTATTATTATTTACCTTCAATTTTAGCAACCAATATTTTAATCATTATTCGGGGCGGTGCTCTGACTCTCACGCGCATCATTTCTCTTTCTTCTTCGTATTTCCTCCGAAACCCACGCGTTTTCCTCGCCGGACGGAAATCGGAGCTCGCGCCGCCAATCGATTCCACATCGTAGTAGTTTCATGGTGACTTCGGCCGGCGTTGGAAACTGAAAAAAACGGTGCGTTTTGAGATTTGGCTTTTTAGCGTCGAAGAGAGAGATAGAAAAAAAAATGAATAACGGAGGAGGAGGATTGAGCAACGTGGAGATGGAGTACATAAGAAGACACCACCGGCACGAGCCTGGCGTGAATCAGTGTGGCTCTGCGCTTGTTAAGCATATAAGAGCACCGGTTCCTCAGGTCTTCCTTTTTTTTCTTTTTTTTTCCCTTTTAAAACAAAAATATTATTTTTTAAAATTATTTTATTGAATATTCGTGTGTTGCTGTGACGCGGTTTTTCTGTTTTTTTGCATGCATCATTGTGATCCGGTTGGATATTCGTAACGGTTGTTGGAATGTGTGAGTATCTGTGTTTGTGTACGAGTTTTTCTTTTTTGTGTGGTTCTGTTTTGTGTTTGATTTCGGAGGTTTTTGCTGTTTTATGGTTTTTATTTTTATTTTTATCGGCGAAGGTTAGTCATAGATGTTAATATTTGTTTGTTTTTTGTTTCTGTGGTTGAGCTGCTTCCCAATATACCGTTTGATCTGATCCCATTTGTTAGGTTTCAGCAGCGAATGATTGTGTTAGGAGCATAAGTGGGAGGTGGTAATCTAGTGCTTGTTTGGTTTAAAGTTTATTTTGGAAAGGAGAATCATTTTTTCCTCCCGGCTAGAAAGCTTTTGAGTGGTGAAATGATTGTTCTCCCAAAAAAAAAAATCCCCAAACGTATGCATATTTGTTGTCAAATAATGAAAAAACAAGGTAGTGTGATTCTAGTGGAATGTTTATTCGAGATCTCATTTATAGTTCATTAATTCGGACTGATTAATGCTCTTCTTACTCTGTTTCAGCAAGAAGTTTCAAATTCCAAGTCTTGTTGCTCTTGTGAAAATCTTATGCTACAGCTTTTGTTTTCATCGTTTTTTGAGAGGGAGAGAGGGTGGATTTGCAATTGCAAGGTTCTTTACATTCTACATTTTAGTGAATTGAGGGTTAAATCAGCTTATAACGTGTTTGAATCTGTGTCGAATTATCACAAAGTCGTGTCAGATTTACTAATAAATGCAAAAGCTACTCTTGGTAGAGCTTCGATCAGAACGCACTTATATTGATATATAATGCATAACCAGACACACGGTTGGTTTAGTAGCTGCAGAAGTGTATTACAATAGTAATAGTTGAATGATTATCTTTCTAAGGGAAGGTTAGCTGCAAAAAGGACCAAATTCAAAGTGAACCTAATTTTATTCCATTTCCTTTCATGTGCTTCCTGACAATATTTTTGCAGTTTTGTTAATGCAGAAACTTTTTTGATTGGTATTGCCCTGAATTTTTACAGTGAAATTGTTTATTTATTGTGCATAGATTTGTTTTCTCTAGGTATGGTCCTTGGTGAGGAGGTTCGATCAGCCGCAGAAGTACAAGCCATTTATAAGTAGATGTGTTGTAAGGGGAAATCTTGAGATTGGGAGTCTGAGAGAAATTGATGTTAAATCGGGGCTTCCTGCCACTACAAGTACAGAAAGATTGGAACTCCTTGATGAAAATGAGCATATTCTCAGCATCAGGATTATTGGTGGTGACCATAGACTTAGGGTATGAATACATCCTTATAATAGCTTCTTTTTTTTTATTATTTTGAATTGGCTAAAATATGTTTTAGGTTCCTGATAATTTTTTTTTTGTTTTGGATCCCTAATATATCAAAATATTTGTTTTGGGTCCTCAATATTTTGTTTTAGCCCCTGATAAGTTAGAAAAATTTGTTTTAAATCCCTAATAAATTTTGTTCATTTTGTCCTAGTCCCTTTGAAATGTTTTTGATAGGGACAAATAACAAATTATCTACATATATTAGGGACCCAAAAAAAAAATTGTTAATTTATCAAGGACTAAAACTAAATATGAAGGACTAAAAACAAATATTTTGATATATTAGGGATCCATAGCAAAGAAATTTTTTATTAGGGACCTAAAACAAAATTCACTAATTTATCAAGGACCTAAACCATATTTTAGCCTTTGGAATTTACTTTGAATAAATTCTTGTGCTGGTGTAAGTCTGAATCCATTCTTCTGAAAAAGCATTTGTCTGCCTTGATGTAAACACTCTTCTCTGCATGTCCATACTTTATATTTCAACCTTGTATGCCAAAATTGGGTGTGTGTAAGGTGCCTTCGTCTTCACACCAATCTTAAAGAAGGTATGTCAATTTCCTGGCTGCTTAAAAATTCTATAAATTCTAAACTGTGATGTTGGTGCTGTCAGTGAGGCCCTTGTTAGATGATTTGGTGTATACATTGTGTTTTATTCTTATAATGTGACCAATTTCTCAATTGAGGCATGATAGATAGTATTAGTACACAGTCTTGATTATTTCCTACTTTTATTACATTCTTGCAATATGCAGAATGCTAAATTTGTCTTTCTCTTTCTGAAAATAAGATCACTTTATTATTTTTTGATGTGGCCCTTTATATAAGAGTTTTCATTTACAGTATAGTTTTTCCAAATCAAAATGTTAAGGAAACATCTAGCTTTTTTTTTTGTAAATATCACTTAATGTAGAGTATGTTGGATTAGTATTTCTTACAGAGATGGTGAATTACATGGTTTGGTTTTTAATTTATATTTTGAGTCCTGTTCAAACTTTTAGATATCAGAAAATAGCTGAAAGTTGGAGTTGTTTTGTCAGTTTTGAGGTAATGAAATTCTTGTGAAATTCCTTGAGAGTGTTTGGATGGAGAATTTCAAAATACCAGAGCATTTAAAATTCAAAGCAATTCAAATTAAGGTAATCAAATTTCATTCAATTGTATAAAACCTGTTTGGGTTAGTAATCAGTATCATTTTGTCTATTTCCACTTCAACCACCCCTTTCAAAACTGATTTTGTCGACACCACTCACCACAGAGCTACTCTTCTTGGGCTTTCGTTTTTTTGTTCCTCCCCTTGTTCTTCTTGACGCTAACAACATGGCTCGGTTGTGGTGGTGGCGTGACATGGCTTTGGTGGCAGCGAGCATCGAGTTGGTGTCGCTCTTGGTCCGTCTCAGCTTCAGCTTGGGTGTGGCGGTGGCGGCAGCAACAAAGACATGAGGGCCAAGATGGTTGTGGCTGTCGTAGGTGTCCTTCTCTCCCATGAGGTGGTGATAGCCAACGGTGGAAGCATTGTGAGTGTAGAGAGACATCCTCGGAGAGCAATCTTCAGTTGGCAGCAATAGAAGAAGGAATGAGAAGAAATGAACACGTGGCTGGGGTGGAATTTGGAATTCCACCTGTTTTAGTGGAATTGTAAATTCCCCATTTTAACAAAGCATTAAAATTTTGGGGAATTTGGAGAATATTTGAAATTCTGGGAATTACATGTCCAAACAGAAAATTTGTTTGTGCAGTGTACTTGAAATACCCTGTTAAAATGAATTACTTTGTAGAAATGATGCATCCAAACACACTCTTAATGCTGGTTCTGTTTTCTATCCTGCATTTTATACTTTATAATAACATGTGGAGAGTGAGCTAGAATTTTCATTATCAACTAATTACATTCTTCCTTGAAGAACTAGTCACAGAAAACAACAAACAAGTTTGGAGAGGAATGATGTGAAACTGAACTGTTCCTGTAAGAGAGATACAACTAGCAGTGCTTCCCGCATGAGTAATTATATAAATGACTTTGTTTGGCTGGCATTTGCTAAGAAGTTAGGCTAAATGATTAACTATCTTGTCCTTCTTGCCCGACAAAATAAACTTTTGACCTAAGTTGTACCTCATATCTTTCAGAACTACTCGTCTATCATGTCCCTCCACCCAGAAATTATTGATGGAAGGCCAGGTACACTGGTAATTGAATCTTTTGTGGTTGATATACCCGAGGGCAACACCAAAGATGAAACCTGCTACTTTGTCGAGGCCTTAATTAAGTGCAATCTCAAATCACTCGCTGATGTCTCCGAAGGGCTTGTTGTGCAGGATCACACTGAACCAATTGATCTGATGTAGGAGCTTATATTCAGAAGTTGCTTAGAACTTGGCTGCCATGGATGAAGCTTCAGGGGCTTTCCTATCTCGGAGGCTTAGGAGACGGACTGGCAATTATGCTGCTTCCATTATTATATAGAGTTGCAGTGTTTTATTATTCCACTTGCTCTATTGATTATCCTTGTGATATATGCTGTTTACTCTCTCTTTAGCAGTTAAAGAACAACAATATTTGAGACAGGTAACCAAATCCAATGCTGTAACAGGTGAAGGGGACCAGGTGATTCTTGGAGATGTTCATGGTTTTTGTTTTGTGGCATGTTCTTTTTTGTATATAGGTGGTGGTGAAACTTGGTCTGTAAAATTATTTTGATTGGTCAGCTGTAGTTTCTAATTGCATTCTAGCGGGGATTACTTAATTCTTATTATTGAGTTCCAGTTGCTTTTTCTTTTTGTTCTTTTTCCCTTTGGCACATACTTCGGTTTTTTCCCCTTTTCTCTATTTTGAAGGAATGACATACAATTGTGGTGACTAGAAGCTCATACGGAACACAAGAGGCTTGGCCGAAAGGAAGAGAAAGAGAGGGAATAAATGAGGGATAGAATAAGGGCATGCTGAAAAGCTTTTAATTTTTGTTTTTAAAAAGTAATTTTAGAACCCTTTTAAAAAGAGTAAATTAAAATTTGTTTGATATTTAAAATTACTTTACATAAGGTTCTGTTTGTTCCCATTTATTTTTAACTTATAAGTTATTTTTAAGTTAAAGTTAAAAATGAGAGTTTAAAAAATAAGTAAAAAGTTGTTTGTTAATATTTTTTTTTTTAACTTAAAAAAGTTAAAATATAATTTTATGGAGAGGTCTTGATTCGACTTTCCCGTTAATAAAAGTTAACAAATACATGGAAATAAACTCAGATAAGTAGCTTTCAATAACTTATTATAAAACTCTTTATTTCTAATTTTTCTTCATTAAAATTAAGTAACTTTTATTTTAAGGAGCTTTTACTAATTGGTGTTTGGTCCAACTTTTACTTAAAAGTAACTTATAAGTTGAAAATAAGCTGGGTCAAACGGAGCCTAAATCATGTGTGAGAAAGATAAAATATAAGATGTGAATTTATTGAGAAAGTTAAAATGGAATATGTGGGGCCTGTTTGGGTTTTTTAGTTTTTGTTTTCAAAAACTATTTTTTAGAACAATTTTTAAAAAGAAAATTCATTTAGTATTTAAAAATTACTATTAGAGAAAATAAATTTAGAAGATGTGGTACTTTTGTGTGAGAAAAATATGAGACTAATGTGAGAAAAATAAAATAAAAAGATATGGGATTTGTGTGTAAAATTATTAGCAAAAAATGAAAAGAAAATAGAAAAGCAAAATACAAAAAAATTGTTTTGGTTTTTTAATTTTAAAAACTAAAATAGAAAACAGTTTTTAAAAATTGATTAACCAAACAAGTTTTATAATTTTATAATTTTTAAAAATTGAAAATTATTTTTAAAAATTGAAATCGAACAGGCTAGTAATATTTGTGTGGAAAAATTATACAAATTTTAAATCTTATTCTTAAAATAGAAGATATATGACTCCATAAAGAGAGAAAACAAAAAATCAAAAAAGTTGTTTTAGTTTTAAAAATTAAAACTAGAAAATAGTTTTTAAGAACAATTCTTAAAGTCAAACAAGTATTTTAATTTGAGTTTAATGTTCATGCACAGTAGTATAAAAAAGTTTTACACTTAATAACAATCCATTGTTTGAATGACTTTTGAAATAATTTGATAAAGTTAATTCACTTACCATACATGGAAGGTTGTGATTAAATGACTATAAAATTATTTTACATTCACGATGTATCACAATTTTTCTTTTTTAATTCTATAATTTAAAAAAAAAAAACAAACAAACATGCCTAAGTTTTTTTTTTTCTTATAATTATGTTATTTGTATGAACCTTTATTGAAATTCTCATTTCAACCACATTTTTCCATCCACTGGGTTTGCACTTGAGACCCATTATTATCATTCAAATCAATGATTGATAAAAAAAAAAAAAAAAAAGGGTAAAATAAGGGCATGTTTGAAAAGTTTTTTAGTTTTTGTTTTTAAAAACTATTTTTCAAACAATGTTTTGGAACAATTTTAAAAAAATGTTTGATATTTAAAAACTTTTTGACATGAATTATGTGTGAGAAAGATAAAATATAAGATATGTAATTTGTGTGAGAAGGATAAAATCGAAGATGTGAGACTTGTGTATAAAATGAACATCTTACATCTTAGGATAAAGTATGTTTTTGGTCCTCCAACTTTTTCAATTTCTGTCTTTGGTCCCATACTTTTTTAAGTCTAGTTTTAGTTCCAAGACTTTTATTCCGTCAAGGGTTTTAGTCCTTTCCATCCATGCTCCGTTAAATGTTTATAATTTTTTACACATTTTAATTAACTTTCTGTCACGTGCACATTTTTAAACACCCGTTGGTTCCTCTTCGACCTAGAAGAATCTTGTATTTGTTTCTATCAAGGAGGGTATGCCTTCAATTTGGGGAAAATATTTTAATCATGGGGTTCTTATTAGCGGTTATATGCAAGGTCAAGTAGACCATGACCTGCTTTGTGAAGTAGGTCCTTAAGATTCCTTAGATGCATTGACTTGTTTTCTCGCCTGTGCTTAGGCGGTGGCGTCGTTTTGGTCCAGAGAGCTAGAAAAATCTTATGAGACCAATTAGGTGGAGCTAGAGCTCAAGATGGTTGAGCGAGCTCTTGTTGAGGCTACTCAAGCTAATGCTACTTTGTTGCAATCGGCTAAAGAGTCTCGTCAAGCTCAAGATGCCTTGAGTGTTGAACTGAAAGAGTTTTGACTCTAGGAGAGTCCATACGGCTCCCATTTATCAAAAACTGACATATTTCTTGAACATACAAGCGCCCTAACCCAGCCTCGCCTCACCTTATCAAACCTGAGGGGCATCATCATGTCATCCAAAAAGGACCAACTCATAGAATCATATGATTTGGAAAAATCAATCTTATATAGAAAACAACTCTCACGGTGCTTAACTTTGTAATCCACAACCTCATTAGCAACAACGATGTCATCAAGGATATGCCCATTGGGGAGAAAAACTATTCGAGAGGGAGAAATAACAAAACCAAGTACCCTCTTCAACTGTTGAGCCAAAAGCTTGGAAACAACCTTGTGCAAGCATTTGATTAGAGAAATAGGTCTGTATTCTGGAAAAAATCATGGGTGCTCCTTCTTCAGAATAAGGGCAATAAAGGACAAAGTGATGGCTTTTGGCAAGCTTCCATTTGCATGAAAATCATGGATAAAGCCACAAAACTCCCTTTTGAGAACACTCCAACATTTCTTTAGGAAACTAAAATTGAACCCATCAAAGCTAGGGTTCTTATCACTGTCACAACTCCACACGGTCTCCCTAATTTCCTCCTCCACAAACAAACCAAATAGGGAAGCTCAATCCACCTTAGATAGTTGCCTGAAATTGATACCAGAAAGAACATGCCTAACCAAAGAAACCTTAGAGAAGATACCTTTAAAGTGTTGAACTACCGCGCTTTTAATCTCCCCCACCTCCTCCAACCACCTGACTCCAAACTGAATAGCAACTACTTGATTTCTTCTTTATAATTGCTTCAAAGATTGATGAAAGAAATGTGTATTTAAGTCACCTTCCTTGACCCATCATTGGCAAGATTTTTAAGTTATCACACTCTCCCTTATCCTGACAAACCTCCATAACTCCGCCACTTCCTAGCTTATGTTAATTAACTACTCAAAAAAGAACATAGTTGTCTATAATGGTCCTTGAGCAAAATTCTCTCCCATTAAATATATTTGTTTGTTTCTACCGAAATTAAAAGTATTTTAATTTAGTATAAATATTATGTTGCACATAATGATCTCTAATAAAATTGTCTTCTATAAGTGATATTTGTGTTCTATACTATAAGAAATTAAAAATAATTTAATTTATGTTATGCTATTATTAACAAAATAGTTTAAAACTGTTTTGTAATAAAATATATTTAATAATTTAGTTTTAACATAAAGTTAAAATATACTTTATAATAGTTCTATTAACTAAATAGTTTAAATTTATTTATAGTAAAAATAAATATAAATATTAATAAATCAAATATTTATTTATAAAACTATTTAAGTTTGTTTTATATGGCTTTTAACTAAAGATAATAGGATGTTAATTAAATTAAAAATAAATATTGTTGAGCTTTGATTAAAAGTAATTTAATTTAGGCTTAATTGTAATTTTTATCTCTTAGTTTTTTGAAATGACGATTTTCATCCCTTGTTTTTTAAGTAAACAATTGGGTCCCTTTAGTATAAAAAAAACGCATAAATTTGATCTCACGTCTATTTTAAAGGGTTGATTGTTAGTGTGTTAACGTTGACTCTTTCTACTTAATTTTTTTGAATTAACAATAATGACCCAAGATTCTTCTGCTACTCTTCAATATCCTAAATTTTTCCCTTCATTGTTCTGAAGTCTCCTCTCCTCCTTTGAGATCCAGCGACCCCACCTCCCTTTGTTATTTGTTCATTAATAAACATAAAAGTTGAGGGTAAAATTTGCCAAAAGAAAAGTGGGGGGTAAAAATTACCAAAAAAATATAAAAGCTGAAGTTTGCCTAAAAATATAAAAGTTAGGAGTAAAATGTGAAATCATGTGAGAAGTAAAATTATAGAGGGTAAAATTAGTCACATTTTAAAAAGTTTTGGGTAAAATGTGCCAAATTAATTTGTTGGGGTAAAATTCACTAAAAATGTAATTAAGCAAATATATTATTGGGTAAATAATTTAAAATTGTTTTGAAATAAAAATATATTTAATAAATTAATTTTAATATATTATTATATATTTATGTAAAAATATTCTATAAGTAAAAATGATTTTATAAAATTTTTAAATAAAAATAAATATCGTTGAGTTTTGGACATGCAATTGTATTAATTACCCCTATAATTCAATAACATTAACGGAAATACCTCCAATCTAGAGAACAAATAATTCGTTTTCATTCGGGGGTATGGAGTGATACCCAAAAGAAATATAGCACCTCTAAAAAGGAAATTTTATCTATAGTGTTATGTATCACAAAAATTTCAGAGTGACTTAAAAAATAAATAATTTTTACTAAGAATAGACTATAAATCTGCAAAAGAAATTTTGAAAAGAATGTTCAGAACGTTGTTTCAAAACAAATATTTGATAGATGGCAAATTCTTTTATCTTGTTTTGATTTTAAAATTGAATTTATAAAAGGAAAAAATAATTACATCCCTGATTTTTTAACTTGAGAACTTTTACAGGGAAAGAACCCTTCAAATGAGGCCTTCGACCCCATCCCCAACACTATCCCTAGATGACCTGGCTCCTTCTTTCTCAAAGGCAGCCACTGCTAAATCTCTTAATAACCAAAGAATTCTACCAAAATCCTTAAATGCTGCCTCCTCATCAGATAAGTTCTCTCTCCTAAATACTTTTCCCTAGAAAGATATTACCCTAGCAAAGGCAGAGACTCACAAACCTTTAGAACTCCACATAAAAGAGTCATGCCAAAAAATAATATCCTTGGAGCCCGAATTTGACTGTTTGGATCCAACAGAAATCCTGGCAAAATTCTCACCTACCGGCTGGGGATGGATGCCTAAAGAGCAAGACCTTAAGAAAAATAAGAAGTTCTATCAACTCATCTTAATAGATACTTGGTCAACAGAAATAATCCAAGAAAAGGACAAGCGTGACCCTTCAGTCATTAATTACTCCAAATTAAAGATTTGCAAGGTTTTATCCTTAACAGACTAGAACTAGAATCCTAATACAGAAAAAAGTTTTCTCAGCCTTTTGAGCCTCCTTCATTTAATTACTTCAATTACCAAGAAGCTTGGCATAAGATTCTTCTTGAACCTAACCCTCGCCACTCTTAGTACATCTCTTTTAAATATGCCTTGCCATCACAAATACCCACTTGGTTTCAAGACTGGTTTCTCTTGGTAGGACCAGTAAAAGCCATCCTTCCCATTAAGGTGGTGTCAATTTATGATCACTTTAAAAAATTAACTCCTAAGTTACCTATGCATGAAAAGTTAATTAGTTTTTGCTCAACCATGGGTGTAAGCTGGTTAATGCAACATTTGTATGAGTTCCACCAGCACAACTCAGCTCCTTATCCAAAGGTTCTTTGTCAAAGAGTAAAGGTGTTTTGGTGGAAGAAATTTAAAGTAAAGTTCTTGGAGGACAAGTTTTCTCATTAGAAGACTGGTAAATCCTTCCTACCACCAACCACAAAAAAGAAGTCATTACCTTCTCCTGCTATGACTCTTCAATTAGTAGGAAAATCTAAAGATGAAAAAAGGCGACACCTATTAGTCGCCTTGTCTTCATTAGATTCAGATGAAGAACTAGAGACCCTTGAAGAGATGTACAGAGTAACAACCCATACTTGAATAACGAGGATGATTGCTTTGGCATTCAAGATATTGTAGACCTGGACCAAACATAACTAGGATCCAGGGAGGTAATAGGCTCAATAGACATAATTACTAAAAGAGACACACTTGGCAATACTGTAGCATATATAAAGAGAGTATTAATTAGGCTATTGACTAGACGCGAAGTAGGAGAATGGAACAAATTCCAAAAAGAGAATCTTGGTGGATAAGGTGGGCCCTCCATATCTCCTTGTTGTCGCAAAACAACAAAGGCGACACCTACTTTAAATAAGATTGAAAAATAGTTTGAAATCTGGCTAAGAAATCCATGTTCGGATTGGATTTCAATTTAATTCTAGTTTTGAATTTTGACATCTTCTTGTGGATGTTGACTATAAATACAAACATTTGAGGAAGAGTTAGACACAATTCTCGTGAGCCTTAAACTCTCTTCTCTCTCTCTACCCTTTGTAACCTTTGAACCTTGCATAGCTCTTTTGTAAGTATTTAATAAATGCACTGTTTTAAATGCACTATTTTAATATCTTCTTTATAATGCATTGTTTTAATATTTTCTTTCTATTTGCCTCCTTCTGCTTTACAATTTCTTCATCCTCCATTTTTGATTGACTATTTTCGGTTTCGATTTCTTCGTGTATCTGATTTTTTAGTTCTTGAAGGTCTAATTTTACCGTTTTAATTTCTTCTTTAAAATATTTTATTTCTTTCTACAGATCTTGTATTGTAACCTTTTTATTTTGGTTTTCTACTTGTTTTAGGATTTTTGCAAAATCATATCCTTGAAAATTATTATTATTAGGATTACTACGTTCTTCTTTATGTTCTAGAAGCATGTTTTTTATTTTTATTAAATATTTCATTCTTTCTTCGTAATCTTCAATTTTATCAACCATTTCTAAAGCTATTCTAGTGTCACTTTTAATTATATTTATTTGGAATTGACCCTGACAAGTTTCCTCATCACAATTTTCACAATTTTCTTCTTCTTCTTCAGAATTGGTGTTAGAATTTTCAATGCCACTAAAATTCTTGACTTCTTTTGACTCATTATCCGAGTCCATCAAGAGAATTTTAGCAATTTGTTCTCTTAATTCTTCACTCATGTTTAACTCATTAATTTTCTGCTTAACTCTACAATCTTTTTTCATGTGTCCTATTCTTCCACATTTATAGCAAATTATTATTGATCTTGGCTGTTCTTTAGTTTCTATTTTTTGATTGTTAGACTTGTTATAGAATTTTCTTCTTCTAAACGGAGTTATTCTATATGATCTATTGTAATTTTTCCTTTTAATTTGTTTTTTCTTAATGGTGGAGAGGGGAGACGGTTTTTCATACCCATATTGGGTGCAGAAATCACCTAGTTCTCTAACTCCATTAGCTTGATTCTTTTTAATTCTATTTTCTATTTTTAAGTTATCACAAAGTTCTAGACTTGTGTTTTTAACTACAGAATCTATTCTTCCATATGTTAATTCATGGACCGGTAAATTAGGATATTCTAATTTTAATCTTTCTTTTACTTTGGGTTGCAAAGACTTGGGGAAGTCCTACAATGAGCTTTTCTTTCCAGAATGGTTCTTTAAAATCTTCTCTGGTAAGAACCATTGTCATAAAATTATCTGTATACCATATGAAATCTCCTAGGGTAAGACATCTCAAATTATGTAACAACGTTGAAGTCCTTTCATTGAAAAGTTTAGTATCTCCAATGAAATTTTGAATTATTGCTACAATTAAGGTTTCTACCATTACAAGTATGGCTATGTCTCCTTCTACTTTGACAGTAGTGGAGATATATATTTTCCATTCAGGGGTTAGGTAGTTGTCCCACCAACCCTTGAGGATTCCTGTAAAACCAACTATTATTAATTTTATGGTTTGTTCTTCAGTATTTTTTACTCTATAGGTTGAGGCAGCCATGATCATTTCATTGATTTTTCATAGAATCTGATGGTCGGTCATGCCATCAATATTCTACTCAGTGATGCTAGATCCCTCAAAGGCTGAAGGAGTATCTAGTTCCCATTCTTCAAATTGAATGTCTGAGAGAGTCGGTCTTTTATAGAAATTTCTAGTTGTTGGCGATGGGGTAAAGCATTGCACCTGGTTTTTTCCTTTTAATTTTAAAATTTTATTTAAAGGGGGTGTTAAATCGTGTTCATTATCTTTTACTATAGTTTGAATTTTATCTTCTTTTAGAGGTATCGTATTTTTATTTTTATTTTCTTTTACCATTTTATTTTTTATGTTTAACTTAGATTTCTTGGTTAAAGTACTCATTTTAGATAGTTTTAATTGATCTAATTTTTTATTTATTTCTTTTAGAGCTAGGTCAGTCTCTTTTCCTATTTTTAATTCTTTAAGCTCAGCTTCTAAGAATTTAAATGATTTAGTTAATGGTTGCTCTAGTTTTAAGGTGGATCATGTAAAACTTGAAGGGGTTTTATCAAGTTTTCTTGACCCACTTATTACTTCTGAGGCTACTTGATGCAATATTTGATTGGTATAATTTAACTGTTGGGGCAAATTTTTAATGTCTTTTAAGGTTGGATTTTCTGTTTTTATTTTATCTACACTAATTACTTTAAAAGGCGAAACAATTACTTCATTATTTTCAATGTTAGGAAACCTAATTTCTTCTAAAGGAGGAATTTCTCATTCGAAAGTTCCTTTAGTAGTTTTCCAACTTCTTTTAGCACTTTTAATTACCTTTATAGAGAGTTTATCTAAACAATTTTGTTTAACCAATCAAAAAAAGGTATGAGTTTGAAGTTCTTCTAAATTTTTATAGTAATTTTCTCTATAATTTGCTAATTCTTGTTGAGAAAAGGTTGTAAAGAACTAGTCTCTCCTTTTCTTGTTTTCTTTACTAAGGAATTCTTTTCTTAATAAGTCTTTATCTATTTGGAAAGCTTTTATCATATTTAATTGGCTAAATTATGACTGAGTTGGTGAATTGTGAGTTCTGGCTGACTCAAATTGTATTGAAGGGGAAGATTGTTCTTCTTTATATTCTGGAACAGGTATGGTTGGATCTGTCCTAACTCCTCTAAAATTTAGGCTTCTTGGTGTGGAAAAGTTAGATCAATTCACTGATCATCTAGCCATACTAGGAAGAGGTGACTCTGGTATTCTTAAGGAATTAGTTCTTATTAGAGGTGTGAAACTAACTTCTATTGCCCTTGAGTTATATTCCACTATGCTATCCAACACGGTAGGTACAAGGTCTTCTGGGTTTAAGAGATCTTCCAATCTCCATTTTAACCCACTGGTTATTTATTTATGTTTTAATGTTTTTGGAACTGATGCACTTATTTTTTCTGGGTTTACTAATAAAAGGGTCGTATCACCAGTAGGGGATAATTGCAATGCCCCTAGGGTTAATTGTGTTTTCATTATTTTATAGTATATTCGGTAAATTATAGTTATGGGTATTGCATTAGGATTCCAGGTTTTTTCTAACATCTTTACATCTAACATGAGATTGTAAGGAGTATTATGGAAGCTTGATAATGCTATTGAGTAATTGGGGCAATTATTAATGTAGGTTGGTTTCAAATAATGCTAGTATTTGCTCTTCAAGTTTTATTGGTCTATTATCTCTTAGGGATGCAAACATGGGTGTGTCTAGACCTTGTCTAAACAATGGTTTGATTGCTATCTGTATAGACCCTATATGAAGGTATCTATAGTTCTTAATGTGATTGGCAATTAATTGGTTTGATATTAAGGGTATAGTCTGATGACTATTTTTAAGATCAATTTCTTTTCAATTGTCTTAATTGACATATTCTCTTGTGAACATGTCTTTTAATGAGGTTTTATATAATGATGATATTTCGAGTTTGGGTATGCTCCATTTCTGGATCTGTTCTTCTATTTCTGGGATTCTTAATTCATGGTGTATTATATGAGATTTAGTTTCTTCTTGTTGTAATTCCAAATCTTCTACCCTTTTTTTTTCCCTTTAGAGACAATTTAATTAATCTTGACATTAAATAAAACTTAGTATTAACCTTGACTAAGAGCACCAGGCTAAACCAACGATTTTACTGCCTCACTCTGGGACTTAGTACCAGGACCACCCTTTGACCAACACTTAAGGTAAAGCATCAAAATTGTAGATTTAAAAAATATAGGAGAATGAAAATTATAATAACTTATATATTAAATATAACCATCTCAAAATGGATTGGAAACGTTGGATAAGCTTAGGAAGAAACCCCAGAAAATTCTATTCTTATTAATAGCGCCACGACTCTAGAGTAGAGAGCAAATGTTTGCATAATTTATTATTGGGATAGCTTTTTTCTTTTTAAAATAATTTAAATATGTTTTTAGTCACTCTAAGTGTTTATTATTTTTAGACCTTGAAATTAAAATTTAATTTTTTAATCCTTCATATATAATAAATGTTGTTTTAAGTCTTTTTGTTCAAATTGTCAAATAAGATACATAGATTTTTCAATTTGTGACGAATTTTTACCGTCACAATTTGACTTTTGATAGTAAAAACCTGTCACAAATTGTAAAATCTATATACATTGTTTGATAATTTTTGGTAAAAGGAGTAAAAACAACATCTATTATATTTAAAGGACTAAAAAAATAAACTTTAATTTGAAGGACTAAAATAAAAAAAATATATATATTGAAAGGATTAAAAATATATTTAAATTTTTTTAAAAATTATTGTTCGGATAGCTAGGCACATTGCTATGTTGGACTTTATAGCTTCTCTTTGACCTATGATTATTATCTTGAGGTTCCTTATCTTTGTTATGAGACTTAGACTTAAATATGTTTTTAATTTTTTAAATTAAAGTGAATCTTTTTTTAGTTCTTAAAATAATCTTCATTTATTAGTCTCTCAAATTTAAATAATGGTAAATTGGAGTCCTTAAAAAAATGATTTTATTACTCTCTCAATTTTTGAAGACATGTTTTTAGTCCGTCATAAATCCTTCAAAACGATTTCTAGCAATTAATTAAAACGGTCAGAAGAACATGTAAAAAAATATATATAATCATAAATTCACCTACATATTTTTATTCTATTTTTTTTTATACATTCTAACGATTTTAAACCAAGAAAAATCATTTCTAAAAATATAAATTAAAAAATTCTACTGGTGAAAACTAAACTGACAAATTATAGTACCATTGATGCAATCAACAATAGAAAGGAATTAAAATTAAAGTAGCTTTTTCAAAAACTTGAGGGAATAATAAAAAAAGTTTTTTAAGGACTAAAAATAATAATTACTCAAATTTGAGAGACTAATAAAATTTTTTTTAAAAAAATTTAAAGACTAAAATAGTAACTACTAAAATTTAAAAGACTAAATATATAGTATGAAGAGATAGAGATAGAGATGGGTACTTTACATGGAGATTTGATAGGTACACCTAAAGAGCAAAAAGCAAGGGCAAGCATGAAGTTTGCATGTGGGAGCATCAATCAAGCCTTTAGCTATAGCGTACACACTTGGATTTAGGCAAGGCATTTCATCTGATTTCTAGGTTTTTTTAGTTTTTGGCTTGTTTGAATTTTTGGTAAAGGAACTTTTTTCATTAGCTTTCAGCGACTTTTGAAACGCTATCCAGGGTAATGTTTTTTAACGTTTTTTTAAAAGTGCTAGCTTCTAGATTTTTACATTTATTTCATTTTTATTTTTAAAACATATATTAAATTTTCTTGTTACTCTTTTTAAATAAAATGAGATTTTATTATTCATTTTTTTTTCATTATTCTTCCTACATATTTTTATATTACACTATTTATTTTAATATTTTAATATTTTTTTATTATAATTCTTGAAATTAAAAATGATAATTGTTAGATTTTTTGAATAATTTTACATATTAGAAATTTTATTTTAAATATTATGTTAATTAACATAACAAAATTTTAATGTTTATTTAAGTGTTTTTATACTTTATTTTAAATTTGATTTAAAATACTTTAAGTTGTAGTATCATAGTAATAATAGAATTATATAAAAATATGTAATAAGTGAAACTAAGAAAGTAATAAAAATAATTTATATGTAAATAAAAAAAATATAAGAGTTTAAAATTTATTAAAAAAAAATTATAACACCTCAAAATACATTTTTTATAATAAAATAAAATTAAAATTTATACAAAAATATCCTTTAAATATGTACTTTTTTGTCATTTTCAGTTACCAACTAGTTTTTCAACTTTCAGCTAGCATTTCAGCTTCTAGCTAGCTTTTTAGCTAGTTTGGCCGATAAGTGGAGTTATTCCGAGGGCCTTGTTTAGCACTAGGCCAATGAGACAGCTGCCTTATCCCAGATCTTAATTTCTTTTAAATATTTAAACAATATTTTAAATTATTATGTGATAAACATACTATTTTTTTTTTTTTTACTTCAGGCCAAATAGTTGGGATCTATTAATGGTATTATGATGTATTTCTTATATTTTTTATTTATTCATTTTAAACAACACTTGTAAGTAATCTCAATGTCAAAACAAGCTTTTTAAAATTGAATTCTTTTAGATTCAAAGAAAGTTGTGATAAAGTGATCAGAGGTTTAAACGACTTAATTATTAAAATTCAATTAATAAAATTGAAGTAGAAACATAAAAGAATAAAAGAATAAATAATAAATTAAAACTTAAATATTAATTCATCTATGTTCTTAAAATTACTAAACACGAGCTTGCTATTCCTCCTTTCTCTATTATCTACTTGTTCATCATTATAATTAGCTAAATTTTACAGTAAGGGATAAATAGATTTTTGCTTCAGTTACCTAAAATTAGTGTGTTTGATAAAACACCCAGAGAGCTCTTTAACAAACTGTTGTATTTGATAAAACTAGCTTATAAACTAGTTGTAGTTGATCAGCTAACTAGACTTTAGCTAAATGAAAAGCTGGAAACTTATGGGCTAGTTGATTGAATTAAAAGTGTCAGATAATATTAACCGACAAGTTGGCTAATAAATATAAAATGATATAATTAATTATTTGATTAACAAAAGTAAAAGAAATATCAAGTTAATTAATGAGGATAAAAAAAAACTAGTAACTTATAAGTTAGCTCATTTATTTTTATAAGCTATTTGAAGTAGCTTATGAAAATAAGTCAGAAACTACTAAAATAAGCTCGTTTTGTTTTGAGAGATACAATTTTCGTAATGTCTTAGCAAATTAATTACTGAAATAAAAATGAGTTCATGATATGCAACTTAGAGTGAGCATAATGCATATGCATTGATCTAAGAATACATGTGCTTTTCTCCTAAACAAAAAGAATACATGTGCAAAGCATAGATTCTAGTAACGCATGCACAGAGAAGGGGAGAGATTATTTCATATATTTCTATAATGAGGCTACTTAAAAACTTCTAGTAATACGCACAGAGAAGGGGAGAAATTACTTCTTCACAGGGATATGCATAGCATAGCTTAATTATTCATAGTGAAACCTCAGCCAACACATAATGAAATAAAACTCAGCCAACTCACTGTTTAGTTAATTTGCATATATTAAATAGATAGATTTAAATAACTTTTAGTTCCTTGATAAATACTTGAATTTTGTTCTAAGTCCTTGATAAAAATATTCGTTGTTTCTGGTCCTTGGTAAGTTTTATTTTTGTTTACCAATGATGTGACATCATATTAACATATATCAACAGTTGAGATGATGTTACATTATTGATAAGGAATAAATAAAAAATAAAAATTTATCAGGGACTTGAAAGAACATAATTTTTTTTATGAAGTACTCAGAACAAATTTGGGTATTTACCAGGGACCTCAAAATTGTTTAAGCCTAGATATATACTTATTGAAACAACCTAATTATACAATTGCATGTTGGACATTGTAGCACTGTATTTTTAGTAATTGTGTTAAAAAGTGATTTAATTAAATTACAAGAGAAATTAAATTTATTTTGGAGCATTTAAAATGAATAAATCAATGTTGGTTATAGTTTAGTTATGTGTTTAT
The DNA here is from genome assembly GCA_014843725.1 of Amphicarpaea edgeworthii. Lineage (NCBI taxonomy): Eukaryota > Viridiplantae > Streptophyta > Magnoliopsida > Fabales > Fabaceae > Amphicarpaea > Amphicarpaea edgeworthii. Next base: position 13,237,014 of record CM026321.1, read on the forward strand.
ATGTAATTTAATTTTGGGCTAGTATATGGTATGAGAGCAAAAAGGGGAGTGTCCCTAGTAGAGGCTTGGTGCAAAAAGGGAAACAAAAATATGAAAATCCCTTCTCTAAAATTGTCTCACAAAGTTGAGTTCTCCCATTTTTTGACTCTCCCTCACTTTCTCTCTTTTCTCTTCCATGGACAAACCCCTCTCCATTTCACTCTTCCTCCCTTTTCCCTTTTCTCCTCTCCTCTGCTAGTCCTCCTTTGCTCGTGACGAAGCCCATGCAGTGGCACCGTTGAAGGGGAGCGTGGAGGCGCTGACGACAAAGAGCATCGAAGCATCGACGACGAAGAGTGTGGTAGCGCTGGTGAAGGAGGAATGTGGCGGTGCTAGTGAGGAGCATTACGACGTTGGGGAGGAGGAGGAGAACCGTTTAGACCTGCATATCGGAGGAAGAGAAGAGTTGAAGCCCTGAAGCCTCTTTCTTTAGCTTTCACATTTAGGGATTTCAAGTTATAAAGGTAAGGGAAGCTCCAATTCTTTTCTTTTCTTGTTTTCCATAGGGTGTATGCATTTGTGAGTGGATGTTAGAACCAAGACATTTGATGATGTCTAACCCCTAATACTTTGATAGGTTTTAATGATAACAAATGTGATAATATTTAATCAACTAATGATTTCAGACTAAGTGATTTCAGGAAATCAAAGTGAGAATAGGTAATGGTAAAATCACTCAAATTCTCACTTACGCCTTAACTGTTTGATAACTCGTAATGAATAATTAAGCGCATTAATTCTGCTTATCAGACTAAAATTAAATCTGGAATGACCTTGCAAAGTTCATTAGATCAAATGGTACGTCTTGGAAAGACTCATGCAAAGTCTAAGACTAGACCATACAACAGTCTCGGATAGACTATGTGAAGTCTTGGATAGACAACACAAGTCTAGGACTAGACTATGCATATGTACTGGACTAGACCATGTATGGAACATGGTCAGACAATGCATAGTCAAGACAGACCATGATCAACTTAGGCCAGACGATGTTTGAAGTAAGCCAGACGATGTCTGAAGCCAAGCCAGACGATGGTTAAAGTTAGGCTAGACCATGCTCAATAAAACGAGACTGTGTTTGTTAAGCCAGACGTTGTCTGTGTAGGAACATAATATGGTATATCATATGTGCTTTATAATTAATTCTTTACACAAATAAAGGCACTACTGTTACAGAAAGAAAGGGAGATACTCTTTGATCTTACCTTCTTTTATTCCTTGTATTGCTTGCATGTCTCGAATTGTGTGAAGTGTATAGGTATAGCCAAAAGACTAATCAGCATTGAGATACACAACTTAAGCTAAAAGCCAACTGTGACAGAAATAAAAACTTGCTCCTGTCACATCAAGCACAGTCAAAGCTACTTCAACACTCTTAACGGAAACAAACCTTCTCCAACGTTCAAATCCATGAAGCTCATTATATAAGGAAGCTTTCATGCAACGAGAAGAAAAATGAACCATAACGAACTCATTCAAAACAATTTGTAAAGTAAGAAAAGCAGTCTGAGAAAAAGCTAAGAAACACGAGCTAAGAGAAAAGAGAATACCCATCCTCTACAAGCTCATTTAGATTCAACACTTGTTCATATCCTCTCTTTGAGAATTATCTGAATCTTATATATTTTTGTATAGAAAGCTAGGAGTGGCTTAGTGATAAAAGAATACTTGGGAAGTATAATCTTAGGGGGGGATTCATACTAACAACCAGAAGTGGTTTAGAATACTTGTAGCTAGTAGTGGCATAAAGAATACTTGTAGTCAGAAGTGGCAATGAAGAATACTTGTTTTGTAATCAGTTGATTATAGTGGAACCCTTTAACAGTTGTTAAAGGAGAATTGGACGTAGCTCAGGTTGAGTGAACTAGTATAAAAACAAGCTCTCATTTGCTATCTTGTGATTACATATATTCATCTTGCCTGTTGTGCTCTTTTGGAAAGGTTTTCAAAGCTTTGCTTTACAAGGATATATTTTCTAGTTTAAACTTACATATATTTAAGAAAGCAATTTGTGAACTAAGAGTGTTTATTAGAAAGTTTTCTAACACACTATTCAACCCCCCTCCTAGTGTATTCTTGTGTATTTCAATGGATATTAGTTGAGAAATTAGATTTTAATTTGTTGCCCTGTTTTTACAGATGAGTGATTTGTGGATTAAATCATTTATACCCTTTGTGGGTGTGCTCACTTGATGATCTTTTTTTTGTTTTGTTGCAGTAAAATTGTAGTTGTTGTTCTGCTATGAATTTCAATAAAAAATGAAGTTTTAAATGATGTGTTAGTGTTGGTATACACTTCCTAAAGTGGCCTTGTGATTATATGATCAATATGTGAAGTTTCTATGCTATAAATGTCATGATTTGAACCCTTTTTACTGCATTATTTAGATGTTATGGCAAAAAAATGAGTTGTTGGTCTGCACGCATTTTCCACCCTTAAACTTGATTTAATTGATTGGTTTGAAGTTGGTTTAACCTTCCTTATGATGCCTTAAATTAGGCAAATGGTATGGGATATTTTTGATGCACAATTCTTGTGGTTTGGAATTTCAAAACATGTGGTTTATAGCCAATTATGCAGAAAAATTTGAAACTGTCTAGCCCTATTTCTTTGTTAAAAATTAGGACTTAATTGATGAATTAGGTGTGCATTGACCTTTCTTATGGTATCAAATGATTATATGCATCGTATAGAAAGTTTTGGTACTTAATACTCTTGAAATGAATCTATGTTGTTACAAGAAAGTAAAATCTTGGTCCACAAACCGTGCCCTGCAGTTTGAAATTTTATGGACTGTTTCTTTTTTGTTTGGATCTGTTTTAGCTATAATCTTAGTCTTAGGGTTTGAATTTTAAAATGTAGCCTTCAAGAAAGTTGTAGATATGGATGTTTAATAACGAATGGCTTTGGATTCAATCAAAAATATTATGTGCAACTCTAGATATGATCAAATTAGTAAGTAATGGTCTAGTTGTCACAAATTGGTAAAAGTTTCACTTGCTCATAATTTGGGCATAGTAGACTTTCAAACTTGGTCTCGAGATAAACATAAGAGTTGTAGATAATATTCATGGCTTTAAAATAAGATAAGAACCAACTTAATTGAGCTAGTATATTTATAGATGTCATGGTTATAACAAATAATAGTCTTAGACACATGATAGAAATTGAATGAGACGAATGTATTATAGTTGAGTTAATTCTGAATAATGATGATGAATGATAATCTTGTATTTTTGTATTCATCCTTATATGTTAGAAGGTGTAGCTATGTCCTTTGGGAAGACTTTTGTTTTAATGAAAATGGTATACTTGAGAGGAGGAGTTCCACGCTAGGACTCCGCCCCACTAAAGCAGCTCGGGGGTCTCGCCTAGTGGGGTATCTTCTCAAGTACCACCCCTTTGTTTTAACTCTAGATGGTATGTTAGAGTGGTGAGAACTACTTCCTAAGAGGTTTAGTGACCCTTTAGCATATAGGAGATGGAATGTGGTGGTTGTTGGTGAATCTTGGGTACTCGAGACGGACCATGAGTGAGATGATGGGTACAATGATGTTGTATCTCAAACCTCAAGTGATCTAAGTCTATTTGTTGTTGTGTGGATTGTGGATTGTTGAGATGTATTTGGATCTTTAAGTCAGGCCATTGGAGATGGCGGGTATGGAGGCGCCATATCTAGGAATGTAGAGGATTCCAAAATATGTTTTGTCGTTGGAATACGGTGGGTGCATAGTTGGTGCACATATATTTGAATCTTATTCAAATAATGAATAAGATTCAGATAACTCTCAAAGAGAGGATATGTAAATGAATGAATCTCTATGAGTTGTAGAAGATAATGTTTCTTTTCTCTTAGCTCCCTTTCTCACTTAGGGTTTGTAAGCTTTCTCGAGTGTGCTTTCTTTGCTTTTTGACTCTTATTCACTTGCTCGTTTTTTGTTAGTATTCCGTCAATCTTCTTCTTGCATGGAAACATCTATTTATAATAGAGCTTCATGGATTTGAACCTTGAAGAAGATTTGATCCATTGTTTCATAGTTGGGTGTTGAAGTTGCTTTAGCTTGAGCTTGATCAAAGAAGAGTAGGCTCTTGTCTTGTTACAACTCTACTTTAGCTTTTCATAGGTGTACTTTTCGAAGCTGATTAGCCTTTTTAGTTATACCTACTAGACTTCACCATTCACGAGACAAACAAACATACATACGAGGTATATATGAAAAGTGTTTCAGTAAGATCTACCTCTCATTCTATTTTTAGACAAACATTCATAAAGTCAAGTTGTAATAATTAAACGTGTTGTCTGTTGTGCATCAGACTACTCATAGTCTGTTCCAAGACACTTCGTATAGTCTGGTCTAACTTTCGCATAGTCTGGTCCAGGACTTTTGCATGGTCTGGTCCAAGACTCTTGCATGGTTTGGTTTGAGACTTTCGCATAGTTTGTTCCAAGACTTTTGCATAGTTTGGTCTAAGACTTCACGTAGTCTATCTAGAGACTATTACATAGTTTGGTATGAGATGATCGTTGTTTGATTAAAAAGCACTTTGGATGCTTGATTTATTATAAAATTATTTTCAGACAATCAATAACATAGAGTGAGATAGAAAAGATTATTCCAATAGTTTGTGATGATCTTTGGTTCCCTAAAATTACTCAATTTCAAACCATTAGTTGATCCAATATTATCATGTTTATTATCATCAAAATCAATAAAAATAGGGGCCAGACATCATCCAATGTCTTCGTTCTAACAATCTCCCCCTTTTTGACGATGACAACATATGCTATAATTTTGATTAACGAGAATAAAATCATAGATGTTTATCAATTAGAGCATAGGATTATATCATGTCATTATATATATGAATAGTTATTGACATGAAGAACTCCCCTTGAGTTGATCATGCATATGCAAATGACAATTTATATAAAACAGTTAAAATATAATTAGCGGAATGAAAAATCAGTGAACCAATCACTGATATTTATAAATAACTTAAAGCATTGTTAGAGTATAAAAATATTCAAAATCTATACATTCTCCCCCTTTGTCAGCAACAAAAATGGAGAGAGGTAGACATGAAATTTTTGCCATCACAATCATGGTGGAGGTGGATAGATTGTTTGGAAGAAGGTTCTCTAGCGTCCGATGGAGTAGTTAAGGTAGAGGCTGGATCTTCTGATGATGGAAGTGGCAGAAGAGGTGGAGGAGGAGCAGTAAGTTCAGGAGGTGGTAGAAGTCTTTGCATGAGTCCCTTAAATGAGTGTTGAAGAACTTGAGAGACTTCAGCAACAGTGTTTGCCCTTTGTTGTTGCATTGCCCTAGTCATCTTCTCTTGATGTTCTGCCAATTGTTTAGCCACATTAGCCTCAATTTCTTCACGAAGAAAGGCAAGATCAGTGTGAGACATTGGTTGTAGTTCTGCATTGATGGGTTCAGCAGAGAGTGGAGCACTTGACCCAGATTGTGTGGTTACCAGGTCTTGACAAGCTGTGGATGGCTATGATTTAGCAGTCTTCTCAACCAATCCTTCATGCAAAGCAACATCAGCATCTGCTTTGTTGGCTAACTCTTGGGCTAAAGCAGCAGTCTATTCTTTAGCAATAGCCAACTCTTGTAGTTTGGTCCCTTTTGCTTCTTTTTTAGCAACCTCAATTGCTTCAACTAGAGCTTGGGCAGCTTGTAGTTAATCTTCATACTCAACAAACAGCTGGTTGGCAAAAGCTTCATCTCTTGGAGTAGGAGCAATAGTGATTGTGGGGATAGCCATTGTGTTTGAGATGTGGTAGAAGCTACAAGGTGTTGTATGACCTTCACCAACTGTGTCCGTGTCGCCCTTCTGAGCTTGAGAGAGAGAGGATGAGCCAGTGATCTCTTGTAGATTGCTCATGTGATTTTGCCAATAAGTGCAAACAGACAATTCAGTGCATTCTCCATGAACTTCATGCACTAGTTGAGGCAATCCTTCAAATTTCACACAAGCTTTAGGGGGCTGGTGTGAGAGACTAATTCGCTTGGCCTTCAACTTGTTGGGGTTGATGATGGGTAGCCTAAGGACAATTTAGTATGGAGTGATGCATATGTCAGCTTTCTCCTTAATGTGAAGATTGGGAGGATAAAACTGTTGATAATCACTTTATATACGTAAATATTGCATCATATTTTGTAGTGATTATCCAATGTTCTCAGAGGATTTTTAGCTTAGTTTGAAATCATTTAATATAGATTTGTATAGTTTGATAATTCTAACCCTAGGAAGTTATTTTGTGAGAAATATACTCTAATTTATGTGTGCAGGCCTAGATTCAACAGTAAAGGGAGAATACAAGAAGAAGACAGATCTCGCTAAGCGACACATCTCGCTCAGCGCTTTACTCGCTGAGCGCAACATCAAGCTACGCGAGCTAGGCGGTCTATGACGCACTGAGCGCCATATTGCGCTAAGCGACATTTTCATTCGAACTGAAGACTCGCTTAGCGGGACATCTCGCTTAGCGGAAGTTGCTTTCGAACTAAATATGCGCTTAGCGGAAGATTGCGCTTAGCGGAACACCTGTTTTGAGATGCATTATGTAGTGTCCTGCGCTTAGCGGAAGGTTGCGCTAAGCGAGACTTCGACTATATAAGCTGCACTTGTAATAATTTTGAAGCATTCAAACTTGGTTGATTTTGTTGGAGCTGCTTCCTCTGTTTTTCTTTGTTTTCCTCTATTCTCTTTCTTCCATTTTGTAACCTTTTGTGAGAAATATACTCTAATTTATGTGTGCAGGCCTAGATTCAACAGTAAAGGGAGAATACAAGAAGACAGATCTCGCTAAGCGACACATCTCGCTCAGCGCTTTACTCGCTGAGCGCAACATCAAGCTACGCGAGCTAGGTAGTCTATGACGCACTGAGCGCCATATTGCACTAAGCGACATTTTCATTCGAACTGAAGACTCGCTTAGCGGGACATCTCGCTTAGCGAAAGTTGCTTTCGAACTAAATATGCGCTTAGCGGAAGATTGCGCTTAGCGGAACACCTATTTTGAGATGCATTATGCAGTGTCCTGCGCTTAGCGGAAGGTTGCGCTAAGCGAGACTTCGACTTTATAAGCTGCACTTGTAATAATTTTGAAGCATTTAGACTTGGTTGATTTTGTTGGAGTTGCTTCCTCTGTTTTTCTTTGTTTTCCTCTATTCTCTTTCTTCCATTTTGTAACCTTTTCAAAGCTTCTCATGACAATGAGAGGCTAATCTATTAGTGTTGAGGACTTGGAACTAGGTGCTGACCATGTAAACGCTTTTCTTCATATCCATTCATTGAAATATTCAGTTTAATGTTCATTTCTCTATCTTTATTCTTGTTATATGATTGGATTAGTTATATATGCATGTTTTAGAGTTTACCCGCCATTGTGAGATCTTTGTTGAACTTGGAACTGAGTTTGAACTCTAATGGAGTGTATTTCTAGACATAGGATAGACTCCATTAGCTTCGCAAAGATCTCTAAGCTTCATCAAACTACTCAACTGAACTTATCGAGACATCGGAAGTGAGGTTGAGCAGTTTAGGCTTGATTTGATGAGAGATCACGTTTTGAGCACTTTTAGATCGAAGTTAATCTGAACTATTAATGTGAATGGAGAATATATCTTATATGTTTACATGGGAAGCAAACCGGTTGAACCAAATCCTCAACATATCCATTATTCCATTCAAAAACTCAAGCACGCCAATGTTCGATCATAGTCCTGAATCAACATTGTCGTTTTTATTATTTATAGTTAGTGTTAACTATAGTGTTTAGTTTAATTTCTGTTATTACTTATGTTTCACGAACAACCAACTTAAAAAACCAAACTAGTGTTTAGGAATTGATTACTTTGCTAATAGTCAAATACGGACAATTCCCTGTGGATTCGATACTGGGATCTTTCCTTTTAAACTACTTGTGCAATATTTTGTACGCTTGCCAAAATATGTCATCAAGTTATTTGGTGCCGTTGCCGGGGAGTTGTTCATGGTATTCGGTGATTAGTATTTATGTCAATCTTAATCATTAGTTCAATTTTGTCTATTGTATATTTTTACTCAGTTTATATTCATTGTATGCTTTGTTTATATTTTGTTATTTCAAAGAATCTGCCTCTGCCTTTATTCTACATATTTTCTGCTGCATAATTTTGGAGCATTGATTTGGTAGAATTTGCTTTCAATTGTTGCATAATCTAGAAATACATTGCTGCATGTGCTCTGCTGCATAATTGGAGTTGCTGCATAATTTTGCAGTAGAAAATTCTGCATAATTGTCATTCTTGAGTGCTTGCTAACCTACTTTCGAGTACTTGAAGTGTATGCGAGGTAGGAGTTCAGAAGTTGATCTAATCCCATTGGATTCGGAGATAGAAAACACCTGTCGGAAGATCAAGGCCGTAAGAAGAAAACGAGAAAGACAAGCGGCTCAAAAAGCTTCTTCCTCCTTACAACCACACATTGAGATTCCTTCCAGTGCCGAAGAACCAATCATGGAAGACAATCAACAAAAACGCACTCTGGAAGACTATGTGGCTCCTGCTATTCCGACTCACTTCATGAGTATCATGAGACCAGAGGTACAAGCTGCAAGTGTCTCATATCCATCTTCTCTCATCCAGCTCATACAAGCCAATGTGTTCCATGGCTTGCCTAATGAAGACCCCTATGCTCATCTATCCACCTATATGGAAATTTGCAACACGGTTAAACTGGCAAGGGGTTCCCGATCATGCCATTCAGCTCAATTTATTCTCATTCTCTCTGGTAGGAAATGCCAAGCAATGGCTCCATTCCTTCAAGGGTAACACATTCCAGACTTGGGATAAAATTGTTGCTAAATTCCTCAACAAATACTTTCCGAAGTCCAAGACTGCACAAGGGAAGACAGAGATTTCCTCTTTCACTCAAAGGGCTAAGGAATCTCTAGGTGAAGCGTGGGATTGCTTTAGAGGATTGCTAAGGAAGACACTAACCCATGGCTTTAAGGAGCCAATACAAATTATCATGTTCATTGATGGGTTGAAGAACCATACCAAGCAATTGTTGGATGCTTCAGCCGGAGGGAAGGTCAAGATGAAGACCGTGGAGGATGCCATAGCACTGATTGAAAATATGGCTGTAGATGATCATTCTATCACTCATGATAGGACTCATATTCCTCCAAGGAAAGGCATTTTGGAGCTGCATTCTCAAGATGCCGTTTTAGCTCAAAACAAAATCTTAACCCAACAAATCGAGGCTCTCACAAAGCAACTGAGCAATCTTCCACAGAAACTAAAGAGTCTTCATAACCAAAACCCTCCTCCAAGGAATTTCTGCTGTCAAGTATGTGAAGGAAACCATGAAAACGGTGTTTGTATGACCTCAGAAGGGCCACATGAAGAAATGAACTACATGGCCAACAACAACAACAATTGTGGAGGTAATTACAGTGGGTACAATCAGGGTCAAGGGGGAAACCAAGGTGGAAGCTACAACCGGGAATGACAATCACATCCTAGTAACAACTATAACAAGGACTCAGGAGGTCCGTCAAATAGACCTCAGCATCAAGGACCCTCTGTGTATGAGAGGCAGGACAAGCTGGAAGACTCTTTCGCACGGTTCTTAGATGTGACTGCTTCCAACCACAAGAGCACTCAAGCCTCCATTAAGAACTTAGAAGTCCAATTGGGGCAGCTGGCCAATCAAGTGGCCGAAAAATTCAATGGGAAATTCATTGCCAACACGGAGGTGAACCCAAAGGAACAATGCAATGCTGTAATGACTAGAAGCAAATGCATAGAAGACACTGCCCTTGACACACCAGAACTAATAGCAGTAGAAACTAATGCCCCCAGTGGAGTGACAAAAGATATACTAAGTGAGAAAGAGGCTGATAAAGGTCAAGAAGAAGGGATAACAGCTGACTAGGAAGATGGCACAAGCAAAAATGGTGGAATTGTGATTGAAGAGGCATTACAGTGCACGAGCCCAAGCACCAATTGGCGAAGAAAGCAAAGGAAGCTCCAGAGCAAGAGGTCACCAAGAATTTACCTTATCCTCTGATTCTGTCAAGGAAAGACAAGGAGAGATATTTCACTAGATTCCTAGAAGTCTTCAAGAAATTGGAGATCACCATTCCCTTCAGTGAAGCACTACAACAAATGCCTTTATATGCCAAGTTCATGAAGGATTTGGTTACTAAGAAGAGGAAGTACATTGAAGAAGAGACCATCAATGTTCAGGGCAATTGTAGTGCCATTATCAGAGGACCCTTCCACCAAAGTTCAAAGATCCGGGTAGTTTCACAATTCCTTGCACCATTGGAGAGATCTCCATAGGGAAAGCACTAATTGACTTAGGTGCAAGCATCAATTTAATGCCACTCTCAGTGCTTCGGAGGATTGGAGACTTGGAATTGAAACCAACCCGGATGATTCTCCAACTTGCAGATCGCTCCATCAAATATCCTCATGGTGTCATAGAGGATGTCATAGTTAAGGTAGGAGAATTCACCTTTCCTGTTGATTTTGTCATCATGGACATGGAGGAGGATAAGGAGGTGCCTTTAATTCTAGAAAGACCCTTTATGATGACGGCTAACGTGGTGGTAGATATGGGAAAAGGACATCTCCAGCTGAGCGTGGTTGATCAAAAGGTCACCTTCAACATCTTTGAAGCCATGCACCACTAGAATGACACCAAGGATTGCCTCCGCATTGATGCATATGAAGAGGAAGTGGTAGAAGCTACTCAACAGCTGACTTTACACTCTCCTCTTGAGCGAGTCCTGGTTAATTCCATGGACTGCCTTACTATAGAGGAGGAAAATGAAGTCCAAGAGTACAAACATCATTTGGAAAAGCTAAAAGAAATTCCTCCAAATGATAATATCTATGATAAGTTGAAGAATGACAGGGCGGAGAGGCCCAAGCTTGAGTTGAAGACCTTACCTTCTCATCTTAAATACATTTTTTTGGATGAGGAGGAAGGCAAACCAATAATCATCAGCAATTCTCTGTCTTCTGAGGAAGAAAAGCAGCTAGTTGAACTTCTCAAGCGTTATCAAGAAGTTGTAGGTTGGCACATCTCTGATCTCAAGGGAATTAGTCCATCTTATTATATGCACAAAATCATGATGGAAGCCGACTACAAGCCAGTGCGACAACCTCAGAGGTGACTCAACCCCACCATGAAGGAAGAAGTGAGGAAGGAAGTGCTGAAGCTTCTGGAGGCTGGGATGATTTACCCCATCTTCGACAGTAGCTGGGTGAGTCCAGTCCAAGTAGTGCCAAAGAAAGGTGGAATGATAGTGATCCGCAATGATAAAAATAAGTTGATACCCACGCGAACTGTCACAGGGTGGAAAATGTATATAGACTATAGGAAGCTGAATGATGCCACAAGAAAAGACCATTTTCCCTTGCCCTTCATGGACCAAATGCTAGAAAGGTTAGCTGGGCAAGCTTACTATTGTTTTCTTGATGGCTACTCTGGATATAATCAAATAGCAGTAGACCCGGAGGACCAAGAGAAGACTGCTTTCACTTGCCCTTTCGGAGATTTTGCTTACCGGAGAATGCCATTCGGATTATGTAATGCTCCGGCCACGTTCCAGCGCTGCATGCTTGCTATCTTTGCCGACTTGGTAGAGAAATGTATTGAAGTATTCATGGACGACTTTTCTATCTTTGGGGCTTCGTTTGGCCTATGTCTCTCCAACTTGGAGTTGGTATTGAAAAAATGTAAGGAGAGTAACTTGGTGCTGAATTGGGAGAAGTGTCACTTCATGGTTTAGGAGGGAATTGTGCTTGGGCACAAAATTTCAATAAAAGGAATCGAAGTGGACAAGGCGAAGATTGATGTGATTTCCAAGCTACCACCACCAGCTAACGTGAAGGGGGTGAGGAGTTTTCTTGGTCATGCCGGCTTCTACAAAAGATTCATTAAGGATTTCTCCAAGATAGCCAGACCACTTAGCTCCTTGTTGGCAAAAGAAGTCAAATTCAGCATGAGCAAAGAATGTTTAACTGCCTTTTACACCTTAAAGGACAAGCTTATCTCTGCACCAGTGATAATTGCTGCTGATTGGAGTCAAGATTTTGAGCTGATGTGCGACGCCAGTGACTACGCAGTAGGAGCTGTTCTAGGACAATGGAGGAACAAAGTCTTTCACTCCATCCACTATGCCTCCAAGGTGCTCAATGACGCTCAACTCAACTACGCCACTACAGAAAAGGAACGGTTGGCCATAGTATATGCTCTGGAAAAGTTTAGATCCTATTTGGTAGGATCTAAGGTGGTTATTTATACTGACCATGCAGCCATAAAGTATCTCTTTACCAAGCCAGACTCCAAACCCAGACTGATTCGATGGATGCTACTTCTGCAAGAATTTGATATTGAGATCAAAGACAAGAAGGGGAGCAAAAATTTAGTTGCAGACCATCTATCTCACCTAATAAATGAAGAAGTCACCAACAAAGAGCTAGAGATCAGAGAGGAGTTTCCTGATGAATTCCTCATGATGGTGTAGGAGAGGCCTTGGTTTGCAGACATCACCAATTATAGAGCTGCCCATGTGATGCTAGAAGGGATGAATTGGCATCAAAAGAAGAAATTCTTGAGGGATTGCACTTACTATGTTTGGGATGATCCTTTCCTATTTAGGATTGGGGCCGATCAATTTTTAAGGCGATGTGTTCCACAAGAAGAGGCCAAGAATATTCTGTGGCATTGTCATAATTCACCTTATGGAGGTCACTATAATGGTGGACGTACAGCTGCCAAGGTACTTCAATCAGGCTTTTACTGGCCAACCTTGTTCAAGGATGCTTTTGAACATGCTCAAGCGTGTGATAAATGCCAAAGGACAGGGAGCATATCAAAAAGGCATGAAATGCCTCTCCAAAATATCCTTGAAGTAGAGGTCTTTGATTGTTGGGGTATTGACTTTGTTGGCCCTCTCCCTCCTTCATTTTCAAATGAATACATATTGGTAGCTGTAGACTATGTGAGCAAGTGGGTTGAGGTTATGGCATGTCAGAAAAGTGATGCCAAGACCATCATCAAATTCCTAAAGCGGCAAATTTTCACAAGGTTTAGAGTACCTCGCATCTTGATAAGTGATGGAGGAACACATTTCTGCAATGAAGCTCTTTCAAAAGTCCTCCAACATTATGAAGTGCGACACAAGGTAGCATCGCCCTATCATCCGCAAACCAATGGCCAAGCAGAAGTTTCCAATAGAGAAATCAAGAAGATCCTAGAAAAGATAGTGGCAACATCAAGGAAGGATTGGGCACACAAGCTAGATGATTCCCTCTGGGCCTATAGGACTGCACTAAAGACTCCAATTGGTCTTACACCATTTCAGATGGTATATGGCAAGGCCTGCCACCTTCTAGTGGAAATGGCTCATAAAGCTTGGTGGGCAATTAAATTGTTAAATTTTGATCCAACATTGGCGACCGACAAGAGAAAACTGCAGTTATTAAAACTAGAGGAAATGAGAACTCAGGCCTATGAATCCTCAAAGCTCTACAAAGAGAAGACCAAGAGATATCATGATAAGAAGCTACTGAAGAGGGAATTTCATATAGGGCAACGAGTGCTCCTATTCAACTCAAGACTCCAGCTTTTCCCTGGGAAATTGAAGTCCAAGTGGTCCGGTCCCTTCACCATCAAAGATGTCAAATCTTACGGAGCAATTGAGATCATGGATCCATCAGCGAAAAACCCACAAACAAGTTGGGTGGTGAATGGCCAAAGACTTAAAGGCTATCATGGTGGAGAAATTGAGAGGCTTACAACAATCATACATCTACAAGATCCTTGATCTTGTCAACTGTCAAGCTATTGACGTTAAAGAAGTGCTGGCTGGGAGGCAACCAGGTTTGTCTATTCATTTTATCAATTTTTGGCATCAATCTCTGCATATTTCGCTTAGCGCTTCCCTTCGCTGCGCAAATTTGGCTTGAACTGTTTTTGCGCTAGGCTCCTTTTCACGTTTAGTGAAACATCAATTCGAAGTGACGTTTCGCTAAGCGCCTATTCGCGCTTAGCACAATATTAGTTCGAATGAAGTTCTCGCTAAGCTGGAATAGGCGTTTAGCGCAAATTCATTTCGAAATTGTGATCTCGCTAAGCGCGTTATGCAGCTCAGCGCAGTTTTGGCTCGACTTAGAATGTCACTAAGTGTAGGATGGCGCTCAGCGGTTCTTTGGCTCGAACACACGATTCACTACGCGTAAGATCGCGCTAAGCGGGATCTGCATAATTATGCAGATCTCGCTAAGCGTGTATCTTCGCTCAACAGAGTTTAAAAAAAAAAAAAAGAAGTACGAGAGATTGCGCTAAGCGCAACCATGTGCTAAGCGTGGCTATAGTAACTGATGAGCAGTTTTGAAACCGCCCACTCTCCCTCTTTCCCAAATTAAATTTTCTCTCACTCAGCCAAACCTAATCCCCTTCCTCTCTCTCATGCCGTCCCCTCTGTTTTCCAACCTTCTTTTCACTTTCATTCACTCACTCACACACACTGCATTTGCATCTTCTTTGATCCCACTCTTCTTCACTCTCCACACCTGGTAAGCACTCCAAATCCTTGTTAATTTTGTTTTTTTATTTGTAGCATTGTTGTGTGTTTAGTGTTATTGAGTCTGGGTTGTTTGTTGAATAGAATAGGTTTCGTTTTCGCTTTCTTTTCGTTTGATTTGCGTTTTGGGTCTAGCATTTTCGAGGTTTCCCTGTTTGGGATTTTTGATTTCGCGCTAAGCGCGTCTGTGCGCTAAGTGAGAACATGCATTCTGGGTTTTTGTTCTTCAGCTGCTTGATCCGCGCTCAGCGCGAACTCATTGGATGTTCTTCATAGTGATGTTTTTGTGTTCATGGATCTGGGAATTTTCCAAATTCATGCGCCGCTAAGCGAGTCTTCTCGCTAAGCACGAATCTTGTTTTTGTAATTCGCTTAGCGGGAAGTCTCGCTGTGCGAACATTTGCTTCGAACTGAAGCATCTAGGTTTCTCGCTAAGCTCTCACCAGCGCTTAGCGAAAGTTTGCCTCAAACTGGAGGCTCGCTAAGCGCACACTTGAGCTTAGCGAAATTTTGCCTCGGACTAAAGGCTCACTAAGCGCACGCTTGCGCTTAGCGCTTGAGCCCTGTTTTGCTCTGTTTTTCTTTCAATTTTTGCTCTGTTTTTACTCTGTTTTCCTTTTCCCCTCTGCTCTGTGTATTATGTATCATTCCCTTTTTTGTGTTCAATTTCCATGTAGTGACGGGTGTTCACTGAGTGCGACTTAGCGCTTAGCAAACACCTTTGTTTCTAATTGATTTGCTTTGTTGTTTTAATTTTTATTTTGAGTACAGATGGCTCCTAAATTTCGCAACAACCGTGACACTTCTTCTTCTAGAACACCACCTACACCACCTGTGCCACTTGCATCTCTTGCACCTGCTGCAACACACGAAAGGGTTATCTATCCATATGACGCCGACCGTTTCTCTTCCTTTGAAGCCCAAGAGAGATTTGAGAATGAACTCATGGGTCGAGGACTCATTGCAGAGTGACCTGTAAAAATTGCTCCGGGTGACTATGATGTTTTCCGCAATGAGTTGCATCGCCGTGGCTGGCTCAAAAAGCTGTGTTCCCTGCCGGATAAGTCCATTGATGAACCTCTGGTCAAGGAATTCTACGCTAACATTTATGAACCGGAGGGAGAATACAAGGTGGCCGACCGGCAATGCAAGGTTCGGGGGAAGACCATTCGCTGGGATGGTGTAGCTATCAATCGCCTTCTACAAACCCCTCCGATCCTCGTAGGCGACACTAGGAAGACTCAATTTAACATTTTCCTCAGCCAATACAAAGACCCCAAGGTTATCACAGCGCTGTTGTGCATACCAGGCAAGGGATATGTCAAGAACAAGGAGGGAGCCATTACGAAGATTGTGCGGCTAGATATGACCACCTTGACTCAAGCGTGGTCTGCTTTCTCCTACTACACATTGGCACCCACCTCGCACACCTTTGACGTTACAGTGGAGAGGGCCGAATGGATATATGCCCTCATTATGAAGATGGATATGAATGTGGGTAGTTTCATATCCAATCAGATTTCTGTCATGGCTCACTCCAACGTCAGCCGATTGGGTTTTCCGGCTCTCATTTCGACATTGTGCAACGCAAAAGGGGCTAGCTCCAGCACTCCAGTCTTGCTTAAGCTGAGCCCTCCAATCACTTTCAAGTACATCTGTACTTTTTGCTACAATGAGGCTGATCCTAACAGACCTGAGCTCCCTCCCAACACTAGGAAGCGACCTCGCACCAAGACATTTCTAGGAGTTCTTCATCTACTGCTGCAACTGTCACTGAAGACATGCTACAGACCGCTCTCAATGGTTTGCAACTGTCACTTAGTCAGTAGATAGAAGAACGAACCAATGCACTATACTGGGGTCAATGTACAATCATTGACAATCTACACCACCTCTCCCTTCAACAACCAGTCATGTCTTTGGAGGCCTTCCAGGCCCATATGCAATGGCCTGCGGAGAAACCTTCCTTTTCTCAAGGGGGTGATGGTGGTGGTGACGAAGTAGCTAAGGAAGAAGGGAACCAGGAGGGTAATGAAGAAGAGAATCAAGAAGAGGCTGAAGGAGAGGACAACATGGAGGCCGCAGGAGATGACAACATGGAGGCCAACCTAGAGGAGGATTAGCACAGATGTGAATCATGGCCGTCTACAAGAGGCCAAGTGTTTTAAATGTTTTGTCATCTGAACAATTTTACTATTTTTGTTTATTTTTACTTTACATATTTAACATTTTTATATAGTTTAGCATTTTTGTGGTAATTAATTATTTTGTGCAACGTTGGATGTCTTGTGAACATTTAGTTCAGTCTATGTTTGAATTATTGTTTGTATTGAACCTATGGCACAATTGTTTTCTGATGTGGACATCAAAGCCCAAGCCCATGACCAGATGGAAGCCCAAGACTCGATACAAGGCATAGGAGGGCCCATGACAAGAGCAAGAGCTAAAAAGGCCCAAGAAGCTTTGGAAAATATGGTGACTATTCTGAGGGCAGTTCAAATGCAAGGAGAGGCCCAACACTTGGAGGCCCACAAGGGAGAGTTGCTAGTCCTGTCTGTTGATTGCTTGGAATGAAGGCCCACTTACAAACTTAGTCATTTAATTAAAAAAATAATAATGTTAAAGTGCTTGCAGCCAGTTTTGAGCCGTTGACCTCAAACTAAACTTTGCCTCGCCTTAACCACTAGGACATATTAGCTATGCTTGTAATGTTGGGATTTTACATTTCTCTTATTTTGTTGAGAACAAATTTGTATAAATCATTTGGAACCGAATGAAAATGCAGATTCTGATTGTTTTGTCAAAAAGTGAGAATTGTCTCTGCTAGGGTTCTTCCTTGAACCAATTGATCTTATCAAGAATTCCCTCAATTCTTGTGGCGATCCCCTAGGCTTATCAAACCTCATTGTTTGTGGCGCCTACCCTGTTGTTCGTTCTGTCCCAATTTGTGTTTTTGTTCGTTTTCGCATTTCTCGCATTGTGCCTCCAGCCCCATTTTTCCCAGGTTCGTTCTGTACGTTTTACGTATCCATTTTGAGTGTTTCTTGATCCTAAATTGCAGTTCAGAACGTCATCTTTCTCCTCGATTTGGAATCACTCCAATCCGAGTTCTGTAGACCGAGATACGAACGAGAATTAAAACTCATTCTGGGTTGCTCTTGGTGCGCGAATTCCATCCTAGAAGATCCAATTCGAACCAAGCATGTGATTTTCCCATCATTTTCGAACTGGGTGAGAGCGTGTTGTTAGGTTGCTTAGTTTTGAGGACGATGCATGCATGTGAGTTTGGGGAATTAATAACTGTGAGCATTTGACTTTTGAAGGACTTGTGAACATTGTGAAAATTAACCGATAAGTGTGAGAATTATACTATGAGAGAACAATTGAGTTGTTGCACTAATTTTTGAATGATTCTCTGAATTGCTGTGTGCATAATTAATGTGGAAATGATTAAGGCCTTGTTTGCTTAGAGCGATTCCCAGAGCCAAAAAGTCAATCCAGTAAGGTTGAGAGAATCCTCTGCTAAACCATTGAGCCTAATAGACAACTATTTTGTCTTGTGAACCTAGAACCTAAACAAGAATTGCCTACCTTGCCTTAGGGAATAGGAAAGCATATCTTTTATGGTTTGAGACAAAATTGTTCCAAATTTTGGGGAGTCAGGTGAAGATCCACATTAAAAAGAAGAAATGATAGCAACACAACTGCTGCAATATGAATCATAAGAGGCAAAGCCTCCAAAAAAAATTTTGAATAATTGAAAATTCAATCAATTGTGATTCAAAAAGGAAGTAGTTGTTGTCCAACTGTGGAAAGTATTGAGGCATATAGAGGAAATTGATAATCAATAAGGGAGATAAAGATATGTTTTCTTCAATCCTTAGGAATTGTAATTCAAGAAAAAACCAATGTTCTTTATAGCCTAGCCGTGATTCAACCCTGACTAAGACCTTAATGATCCACATTGTTTGTACATCTGCAATAAATTGAGAAGAAATTTAAAAGTTAAGTGCACAATTTCAATTGGAATGATTTAACCATCTTATACTTTATACACTAAGTGCTGAGTGAAACACTGGCCTTGTGAGGGTCATAGTGTTCACTTGAACTTCAAATTGCTAAATGCTCCTTTGTGGTTTGCTGAATTTGTGTGCATGTTGAAAACTCTCTTTGTGACCTTAATGCGTTTAATCTCAATTGAGAACACCTTTTGCAAGTGTCATTGGTCTTAAACTTGATTCTGATCCTGCCAATTGTTCCTCTGCATCCACTTTGTTGTTATTTAGATATTCTTTCGCTTGAGGACAAGCAAAGCTTTAATTTGGGGGAGTTTGATAATCGCTTTATATATGTAAATATTGCATCATATTTTGTAGTGATTATCCAATGTTCTCAGGATTTTTAGCTTAGTTTGAAATCATTTAATATAGATTTGTATAGTTTGATAATTCTAACCCTAGGAAGTTATTTTGTGAGAAATATACTCTAATTTATGTGTGCAGGCCTAGATTCAACAGTAAAGGGAGAATACAAGAAGAAGACAGATCTTGCTAAGCGACACATCTCGCTCAGCGCTTCACTCGTTGAGCGCAACATCAAGCTACGCGAGCTAGGCAGTCTATGACGCACTGAGCGCCATATTGCGCTAAGCGACATTTTCATTTGAACTGAAGACTCGCTTAGCGGGACATCTCGCTTAGCGGAAGTTGCTTTCGAACTAAATATGCGCTTAGCGGAACACCTGTTTTGAGATGCATTATGCAGTGTCCTGCGCTTAGCGGAAGGTTGCGCTAAGCGAGACTTCGACTATATAAGCTGCACTTGTAATAATTTTGAAGCATTCAGACTTGGTTGATTTTGTTGGAGCTGCTTCCTCTATTTTTCTTTGTTTTCCTCTGTTCTCTTTCTTCCATTTTGTAACTTTTTCAAAGCTTCTCATGACAATGAGAGACTAATCTATTAGTGTTGAGGACTTGGAACTAGGTGCTGACCATGTAAACGCTTTTCTTCATATCCATTCATTGAAATATTCAGTTTAATGTTCATTTCTCTATCTTTATTCTTGTTATATGATTGGATTAGTTATATATGCATGTTTTAGAGTTTACCTGCCATTGACAGATGCTGTTGAACTTGAAACTGAGTTTGAACTCTAATGGAGTGTATTTCTTGACATAGGATAGACTCCATTAGCTTCGCAAAGATCTCTAAGCTTCATCAAACTACTCAACTGAACTTACCGAGACACCCGGAAGTGAGGTTGAGCAGTTTAGGCTTGATTTGATGAGAGATCACGTTTTGAGCACTTTTAGATCGAAGTTAATCTGAACTATTAATGTGAATGGAGAATATATCTTATATGTTTACATGGGAAGCAAACCGGTTGAACCAAATCCTCAACATATCCATTATTCCATTCAAAAACTCAAGCACGCCAAGTATTCAATCATAGTCCTGAATCAACATTGTCGTTTTTATTGTTTATCGTTAGTGTTAACTGTAGTGTTTAGTTTAATTTCTGTTATTACTTATGTTTCACGAACAACCAACTTAAAAAACCAAATTAGTGTTTAGGAATTGATTACTTTGCTAAATAGTCAAATACGGACAATTCCCTGTGGATTCGATACTAGGATCTTCCCTTTTAAACTACTTGTGCGATATTTGGTACACTTGCCAAAATATGTCATCAACTATCTAGGTACCTTTCCATTATACTTTAGCAGTCCAAGCATATTGAAGTCTTCAGTGTCTGAAGTTGATGGGAACATAGATAGGGACAAAGAAAATGAGGCACTTGGAGGACTTGGGGGACCCATGACAAGGGCAAGAGCTAGGAAAGCGAAGGAAGCTCTTGAACAAGTGGTGACTAATCTATTAGAGGCCCAACAATCTGCTGAAACCCAACACTTGGAGAATAAAGTTTTGACATGCATAGCTCACTTGGAGTGAGAAGAGCCAATCTGAATAACAAGACTTTTAATTTGCTTTTGGGGTTATTTTCTTTTTAGTGTGTGGCTGTATATAAAATAAAATAATAAAAAAATAATAATATATATATTGGCTACAGTAGGATTAGAACCCAAGTCTTTTTATAAGGATTTGTTATTCTTGACCGCTACTACATGTCAGAAACGCTTGTCCTTAAGAGTTTTGTTTTTTTTCTTTTGTTTGCTTAAGTCTAGTGCATAAACTCCTAAGCTGAAATGTATTAAAACAATTGGAGATCAATAAGAAATCAGAATCATATTTTTGTTCAGACTTGTGAGAAAATCTCTCTGCTAGGGTTCTTGGTTGAACCTTGATCTTATCAAGAATTCACATTCTTGTGGCGATCTTCCTTGTTGGCTTATCAAACCCAGGTTTGTGGCGCCCTAAAAACCAGTAACCCTCTTGTTCCTTTTCATTGTTCATCTCTGAATTCACGTTCTAATTTCAATTTGGTATTTTCTGTTCGATTTTTCTTTGGCCCATATCTCACGTTTTACGTGTCCAATTTTAGCGTTTCTTGAGTCTTTTTCGTAGTTCAGAACGTGAGTGTTCACCTCGTTTTGGAATCGCCGCAATCGGACTTCTGGGCTGCGAGTTACGACATTATCCTAAGCGCAGTCTGATTTTGTGCCCTAAAACAGCTTGTTCAAAAATTCATCAAGGGGTTTCGTATCAGAAGTGTAGTGAGGATGATGTGGTGGAAGACCTTTTGAAATCAGATGATTTGGACGTATGTAGACTCATGGTCTGGCTAGTCAAAACATGTCTTGACAGAATTTTTTGTTGACTTGATCAACCAATTTCTTCTTTGCAAGCATGGTTAGAGGCTTAGGGTTGTCTGGCATAGGAGTATAATGATCAAGACCTTGCAAAGAACATTGAAGCTTGTGTGCTAGATCTTGTGCCAATCTGTTTGCCAGGGTGGTGACAGAGGCAAACTCCTCTTCTTGTAGTCTCCTTGTAAGCTCAGCAACATCTTCCACTGATTGTAGAAGGCTTGTATCTCTGAGAGGCTTGGCGAAAGGAATGATGTTAGGATCAATCCTTAGAGGAGGCAGTCTAGTGATGGGATTTCGAGACCCAATTCAAATCCATTCTACAAAGTCCCACCTCATGTGATACGAAACCCCTTGATGAATTTTTGAACAAGCTGTTTTAGGGCACAAAATCAGACTGCGCTTAGGATAATGTCGTAACTCGCAGCCCAGAAGTCCGATTGCGGCGATTCCAAAACTAGGTGAACACTCACGTTCTGAACTATGAAAAAGACTCAAGAAACGCTAAAATTGGACACGTAAAACGTGAGATATGGGCCAGAGAAAAATCGAACAGAAAATACCAAATTGAAATTAGAACGTGAATTTAGATATGAACAGTGAAAAGGAACAAGAGGGTTACTGGTTTTTAGGGCGCCACAAACCTGGGTTTGATAAGCCAACAAGGAAGATCGCCACAAGAATGTGAATTCTTGATAAGATCAAAGGTTCAACCAAGAACCCTAGCAGAGAGATTTTCTCACAAGTCTCGAACAAAAATATCATTTCGATTTCTTATTGATCTCCAATTGTTTTAATACATTTCAGCTTAGGAGTTTATGCACTACACTTAAGCAAACAAAAGAAAAAAACAAAACTCTTAAGGACAAGCGTTTCTGACATGTAGTAGCGGTCAAGAATAACAAATCCTTATAAAAAGACTTGGGTTCTAATCCTACCGTAGCCAAAATATTTATTATTTTATTTTATTTTATATACAGCCACACTAAAAAGAAAATAACCCCAAAAGCAAATTAAAAGTCTTGTTATTCAAATTGGCTCTTCTCACTCCAAGTGGGCTATGCATGTCAAAACTTTATTCTCCAAGTGTTGGGCTTCAGCAGATTGTTGGGTCTCTAATAGATTAGTCACCACTTGTTGAAGAGCTTCCTTCGCTTTCCTAGCCCTTGCCCTTGTCATGGGTCCCCCAAGTCCTCCAAGTGCCTCGTTTTCTTTGTCCCTATCTGTGTTCCCATCATCATGTCATCTTCTGAGAGATTTTGAAGTGCTTTAGATGATTTATGTTGGTAGCCAGGGTATGGTTCCCATTTTCATGACCTTGCATACTCAATGATATGATGAGTGTGGCTGTTGGGCATCACATGCCATCTTTCTGGTCTATAGGCATTGGACTCTTGATTCTTGGATAAGTCTAGGAGCCCTATCTAGGAGATGGTGGTGGTGTGGGTTTAAGAACCTTCTTATGCTCTCCAGGTGTTGTAGGAACATACGATCTGTTTTGCCATAGGTGTGTGGGAGAGATGATCTGCTCAGTATCCTCTGCATGCTCATAAGTGACCACCGTGGGAGCGATGATATGCTCAGTGTCCTCTGCATGCTAATAAGTGACCATTATGCCATTCATTTTCAAGCATGGTGATAGGTAATGGAGATTGGTGAGGTAAGACAATGAGATTAGGTGGTGTTTGAGGGGATGTGGTTGTATGTGGGATAGTTTGAATAGTTGATTTAGGCTATGTATTAGTTTGAACAATGGGTTCAGCTTGTTAGGTTGTTATTGTCTGTTCAGTAGGAGCAGACACTTGGTTTTCTTCTATCTAAATAGTGGATTCAGACAGTGGCTCGTGCTCAGTCTGTGCAGGAGCATCAGACTATGCGACCTCTGTTTGGCTTTCTACTATCTACGTAGAAGACACAGACAATGCAGGTGCAACAAATAGTGAGTTTGTTGTGGTTTCTGTATTAGTTTGAGTTGAGAAGTATTCCTTCTTAGACATTTGGTGGATCTAGGGTGAGTGGGAAATATATTTGTTGAGTGAGTAATTGGATTCTTGAAAGAGGGAAGGGGTGGCAGCCATGACATATCATCTGCTAGCAACACTTTCCTCTTCACAACTAGCTTTTGAGTGGTGGAGCTAGGTGGTCTAATGGCTCAAAGTTCTAGAGTAGCAACAGTAGCATCTTGTTATGGTTGCTCACTTGGTCTTCTTAGTCTCTTAAAGACCAAACCTTCAGTGTCACTCTCCTTATCATCTTTAGCAAGGGTGACAACTACTTTGCCAATCTTGATTGGCAACATCCACCAAAGTTTCCTTGGAGGCAACAGACGGTCTGGCGACAAATTTATCTTTCTGTTGTGTTTGTGCCTTGGTCATAGGTGTAGGTGGTCTGGGAGTAGGAACCTTTTGCCTGGTTCTCTTGGTAGATGGCTCCTCTTTGGATTATGCAGCTTGATGAGTAGTTTAGACAGTCTGTTGGTCTGCGGTGAGTAGTCTCTTCATCTTGGATGCAAGAGATTGGATAGATGCTGCTTCATCAAAGGTCTTGGTCTTTCCATTTGACTTTTTGGTACGAGTACATTTCATTTCTTCTAGAGCTCCCCGTGTAGATGTCATGAAGTAGCCTGTTGTAGACCTTATGATCCTATAGGATTTGGTTGATTAGGGTTGCGTAGTATGTTGTTGTTGATGGAGATAATGACTGGATATGATTCACCAAGTTCATAAATAATGTGTGTGGAAGGTTGAAGGGAATACCTTTCATGATATGGTAGAGAATGAACCAGTGGAGGGCTGATACATGATCACAAGACCCAACCTTGTGCAAGATGGTCTTCTTGATGATGTTCAGAAGGATCTTGGCCAAGGGGGTGAAGTTTACATGGAGAAATTTCTTGTTCTTCACACACTCCACTGTGAAATTGGGTCCTAGGATGACCCTTTAGACAATACCAACGGTCAAACCAGAGTCCTACTTTTCGGAGAAGTAGTTCGAGTGGAGTTCGCATCCTATGGCCTGAGCAATTTTTGTGGGTGAAAACTTAACCTTGTAGTTGTAGACTTCACTCACCATATCGTTGCCTTCAAAAGAGGCATTTTCCTAAAACTCCCATATCAAACCGGGAGCAATCTTCTACTTGTAGTTGAAATAGCCTCTGATGCTTGCTAGTTCTAAATACCTAAAGATGTTGAGACCATGATCCTTAAGGTATTTCAAATCAATGAAGTACTCCACGTTGATAGTCCCCGTGTTGGGTCCTCGTGGAGGTATGGTGATGGCTTCAACAAGAGTAAGATTCTCATACTTCTTCTCATTCTCCATCATCTCCTTAAACTCAGAGTCATCTAAAGAGGTTGGAGTGCCCGGTTGATCATCATCGCTGGAGAGACATTGGTAGGGGGTTGATAGGATGATGATCCCTTGGAAGAGGAACCTTTGGCCATGGTGAGTGTTTAGGGTTAGGGTTTCTGTTTGAGGTTTAGGTTCAGAAAAGGCGGGAGAAGAGTGAGAGTGAATATGAGAGAGAGGCAAAGATAGAAACTTGGAGATAAAGTTTGTAATGGTAGACATTTAAGAGTAATCAGTTATAACAGTGTAATCAATTAATTTGACAGTGTAATCGATTACATCCTTTTATAATTGATTATGGGTTTCAATTGCATATTGGTGTAGTCGGTTACATATCCATGTGATCAATTATTCTAATGACCTTGTTACAAGCTATTTTACACAATACTGGTGTAATCGACATAGTTGGTTATCCCGTGTTTACAAACTGTTGTAACCTGTTACATACACATGCAACTGATTATTCCAGATTTTTAAAGATTCTCAGTCTTAGCTGATTCTCAATTTTAACTTATATAACAAGTTACAATATTCATGTAACATATTACACTAGGCTAGAATTCTAATGCAAAACAAAGTGTATAACATGGATACAAGATGAATCAAGACTAAGAATAATTAAGCAAATAATACAAATAAATACATGCATTTTCTTAGTCTATCAACACACAATACAATGCCACACTCATAATGTGTTTTGGCATAAAATCTAATATAATCAAATACCAAAAACATAATGATCAATTTCAAGTTTTTCCAATCTCCCCCCAAAAAATATGTTTCCAATGTATGATGCTTGTGGCTTGTATTCAATAAAGATTCCACATTTTCTAGTAAAGCTTTGACATTTGACCCCAAAAAATATTCCTCCTCCAAGCACTCATCTGGTTTAACCTGTTCTATGAAGTCTACTTAAAGCGATTGCTACAACATTGTCGAGGTAAGCATTGTGCCTAGATCTAATCCATAGACATGGGAGGTTCACAATGAGTATTTATTTGATCTTGATACCCTTGGAGAACGGGAACTCAACATTACTTGAATGAGTCTAAGAAAATCTACCTTGAGCTCATTCACAAGTTTTGGAAAGACGCTAACTTTAACTCAAAAGGAGAGCTAGTTGGGCATGTTCTTGGTGAGAAGGTGATAGTGTCAATAAAGTCTATCGCTCATGCAATAATGTGAGCATATTACAAACTTCAATGAAGAAGGCTGGTCAGAATGGATTGATGATAAAGGTATAGTAGAAAGGGCTTTGCTTGGTCCTAAATTCACTTATGCTCATATTAGGAAGAAGATACTATACAAAGAGTTGTGTTTGCTTGCCAAGCTTTTTTTAACAAATCTGTAACAAGACAATCTTGCACAAGGTTGGTTCGAAGGGATCTATTTTAGACCTTCACAAGTTTGTCCTTTTCTATCTAGTAGAAGGAATCCCACTCTATTAAAACCAAGACATTAGATGGTATCTAGCCCCTGAATGTTTTGATGTTTTTTATGATAACTTATGTTATAATCTTGATCACACTAATGAGAATGTCTTTAAGTGTTACATGGATTCAATGACTACATGGACTATTGGTAACATTATCAATATCCTTACTCTTATATTGTCCAACACTATATTTTTCATTAAAAATCTAGTGTCCAACGTGCTATTATCAAGTGGTTGTCCAACGCTTTAATAACCAATACTTATATACTATTCTACTTTGACCATCCACTAAAGACTGGACGATAGAATCACAACACATTTCTACTCTAAGTCCAAATTCGTTAATTCATATGTCACGTGCTATTCTCTTAGTAGGGTACTTCTTCTAGAAGCTTTAAATTTCATATTCCCTCTCAATTATTTGAATCTGACATTTCAAATTTAAGGTTTGAATTGTGATAACTAATAGAAGCTTCCGCAAGGACAAAGTCAAGGTTGTAAAAGTAGTGGACCATGAAATGCAACCCGCTAAAATAGTAGCCCACCTTGTCACCTCTCTCTCAACTGTTGATGTTGCCATGTTTCATTTTCTCCAATAGAAAGGACTCAACACACAACATTCGAATTTTTGAAGGCTATATAGAGACTCATTCATCCCAAAATTGAACACACGAAGAAACTAAGCTTTACAAGAGAATTTACTAAGAGCTGAGAGAATTCTAAAGTGCGAAGAACTTTCTATATTCATATACACTTGTATTCAATTACTCTAATTGTATATCCTCTCTTTGAGAGTTGTTGAATCTTTTATTCACTTATTTGATTAGAAATCTAGAAGTGGTTTAGTGATCAATTTATTTTTGAGCCAGTAATGGCCTAGAGAAAACTTGTAAGCCAAAAGTGGCAAGGTTAGAATACTTGTTTTATAATCTTGTTTGATTATGGTGGAACCCTTTGAACATTGGTTTAAAGGAGAACTGTGTTAGAACCAAGACATTGGATAATGTCTGGCCCCTAATCCATTAATGGGTTTTGATGATAACAAATGTGATAATATTTGATCAACTAATGATTTGCAATTAAGTAATTTCAGGGAATCAAAATTGATCAACAGACAAATGGTATAATCTCTCTATGATTCGAAATTGAGAAAGGGGAAAAGGGTTTTCATAAGCAAAATTTGAAATTGAGAATAAAGGAACTCATATTTACTCACAAGCACATGATTCTTGGGTTGCAAAAGGATTTAGCCCTCCATGAAGATCCTCAGGGGACTACTATGGAGCTGCACGAAAATGAGGGAGAAAGGGGAAAGAAGAGATGAAAAGAGAGGAGAGAGAAGAGAGCACTTTGAATTCCCAAAGGTGAGATTTTTATCAAATGAAGTAGTGTGTCTTGCAAAAGGGGAAGAACTAAATATATAATAGACGAAAACCATGGTCCCCCACAAGAGGGCTGAAACCCACTAAATAAAATGCTACCTTAACTAATTAAAATTACCAAATGGTCCCTAGTTACAAACCAAAACGCGGAATTACTACAAGTGCAGGACCATAACATTGAATCCCAAATTTGACCCTTGAAAAGTCCAAATTAGCCAATCCTTGTGAGACACGAATATGTAGATCTCCTCCTTATCTTTCAAACAAGAAAAAAATCATCAGAATCGGAGACCTGTGTTAAAAGGTATGGGCTGCACAAGAGACAGTGTCAAAAACATCAATAAAACGTGACAAATGGCAATTTTAGACATTTGGACCCAAAACGACCCAATCTCACAAAACTCAGCTAAAATGGTCAAAATGAGGTATAAAACATGTCTAGACTATGCTAAATGCAACTCTAGACTATGCTAAAATACACTCTATCAAATACCTCCACACTTGAACAATTACACTCCTGTGCAAAACCAAATTATTGAACTAAGACCAAAAGAGGAAAAAGATTTCAAGAACAAAACCTAAACAAAGATCACTTTCCAATGAATCTCAAAACTACACAAAAGTGAGATAGAAGACAAACACTCCAAGAATCAAGGGATCAAACAATTAATGAACACACTTCCAACACCCAAAGCAAACAAGAGACATGGAGAAATAGAAAATGAATCAAAAGTGATAGAATCCTTTCAAGATACTCACTCACATGATATGATGATATGAAATTAACTCTCATGTGTATGGGCTTGTGTTTACCCTCAACACATCATGCAAAAATCACACCCAAATCTTGGCAAGTCCCTAATTTCCATACTTGAAACACATGCAATTAAAGATCAAAAGGACTTTATTAAAGGATGTAATGGGGCAAAGGTAAAGGGTGGATGAGAGAAGGATTTTTAGGCTAAAAACCAAAGAGAAAAGAGGAGAAATGGGGAATGAATCAATAAGCATAAGAAGAGTATCCCAACCCAAAGAATCAAAACCACTTCAATTTTCTCTTTTTCTCCATTTTTTTCTCTGTTTCTATTTCTTTTTCTTTTTCTTTTTTTCTTTGCTGCATATGTGTGAATGTATATGTATTTTTCTCACTACCCAAGATCAAAATTGTCAACTTAACTAACCATTTACTCAAAAATCAAAATTCATGGTTTAGAGAACAAAAACTTAAGACACCCTCCCACACTTATTATGAACCATTCCCAAAACAATTCCAAAGCTCCTCCAATCCCTAAGGAAAGGGGTGAATCATGGTTTTTTAGGCCAAGGCTTCTAATGAGCTACACAAAGAAACAAAGGGAAAATGGCACAAAGGGGGAAATAAGTGGAAAGTAGGCAAGGTGGTCTATTTGGATAGTAGCTAAAAGAAAGAAGGCCTTAATCATCTCAATAATGCATGTGTAACAAGAAACATAAAAAACAGACAAGAAAAAATTCAAAGTAACTATTAACGTGAGTGCAATCACACAGAGGTCAAACTCACAAAGGTAAGCAATCTATCACAAATGAGTTCACAATCAAACTTTCCAAGTCTACTCATAAAACTAAAGATGCAAAAGTGTATCCAAATCAAGTCATGAAACCTCTCAACCAAGAATGATGAAACTTCTCACAATCAAGCAAATCAAGAATCTAATGAAAAGTATGCAAACACACCCACTAAATAGCAAAAATTCCAAAAAAAAAAAAAAACAACTCAAAAACTCAAAACCCACGCCCCCACACTTAAATCACACATTGTCCTCAATGAAAGTAAATCAACCAAGAACAAAAGAACAAGTGTAAAGTAAGGTAAGAGGGCACATCAAGGTGCAAAGACCTTCACTTCTGGAAAGGTGGGCTTGACCAAAGAAAGGTCCTCCACACTTTCCTCCATTCTAGGATTCTCATGGAACTCCTTCACTTGGTGACCATTGACCTTCCAAATATTGCCTGTAACTTCATCTTTGATCTCCACGGTTCCATAAGGAAACACATTAGTAACAACATACAGTCCATCCCATCTAGAACGAAGCTTGCTAGCTATGAGCTTCAGGTAAGAATTAAACAAAAGCACCTTCTGGCCCACTTTGAACTCCTTCCTTAGAATCATGCTATCATGGAAGCGCTTCACCTTCTCCTTATAGTTCTTGGAATTCTCATACGCCTCCAAGCGGAGCTCCTCAAGCTCTTGCAATT
Source organism: Amphicarpaea edgeworthii (assembly GCA_014843725.1). NCBI lineage: Eukaryota > Viridiplantae > Streptophyta > Magnoliopsida > Fabales > Fabaceae > Amphicarpaea > Amphicarpaea edgeworthii. Next base: position 13,266,820 of record CM026321.1, read on the forward strand.
GAAACTTTCTCTCAAGTCTCGCTTGGTCAAATGCTAGGTTGGTACTCTTCACAGCCCAATATGCACAATGCTCTCAATCTCCACAGGTAGATGACAACCCTTACCAAAGACAATCCGATAAGGAGACATTCCAATCGGTGCCCGGTAAGCTGTCCTATGAGCCCATAGAGCATCCTCGAGAACTTTGCTCTAATCCTTCTTGTTGGGGTGCACTAACTTTTCAAAATTTGCTTTATCTCTCTATTGAAAACCTTGGCTTGCCCATTAGTTTAGGGATGATAAGTTGTGGCAACTCTATGCACAACCCCATACTTATGAAGCAAAGCCACCATGGTCTTATTGCAAAAGTAGGTCCCCTAGTTACTGATGATGGCTTTAGGCACACCAAACCTGCAAAAGATGTTAGACCTGACAAAATCTACAACAACTCGAAAGTCATTAGTCTTAGTGGCTTTAGCCTCCACCCATTTGGAGACATAGTCCATAGCAAGCAAAACATAAGAATAACCAAAAGAATGAGGGAAAGGTCCCATAAAATCAATACCCCAAACATCAAAAACCTCATAGAAGAGGATAGGTTGCTGAGGCATCTCATGCCTGTGGGTGATGACTACTCTCGTTCTCTGACATTGCTCATAGGTCGAGGCGACCTCCCAAGCATTTTTGAAAATGGTGGGCTAGTAGAACCCAGAGTCCAACACCTTCCTTGCAGTCCGATGCGGTCCATAGTGTCCTCCCACAAGGGAGGCATGACAAAAATATAAGACTGACTAGATGTCTTGATCTGGTATGCATCTACGAATCACCTGATCACTACCAAATCTCCTACACATAATACTTGACATCACTCTTCAACCTCGCAATCTGATTCCAAGATGCCTGTGGGGTAAAACACCAACAACCAAGTAATTCACAATATCAGCAAACCATGGTGTAGATCCGTGTTGTGTCTCCATCCTCATCAAGTGCTCATCAGGGAATCATCCCTGATAGGAAGAGACTTAGGGTCTCTCTCAATCCTGCTTAGATGATCAGCCACCAAGTTTTCTACTCCACTCTTGTCTCTGATCTCTATGTCAAACTCCTAAAGAAGAAGCATCCACCTGATCAATCTTGGTTTGGCATCAAGCTTCTTCAACTGGTATCTCAAAGCCGCATGGTTAGAGAAGATAGTGACCTTGGAGCCCAACAGGTATGAACGAAACTTGTCTAGTGCAAATACCACAACTAAAAGCTCTTTCTCTATGGTGTAGTTAACCTGTGTAGCATCCAAGGTGTGAGAGGCATAAGCTATGACATGTGAAAGTTTGCCCACTCGTTGAGTTAAGACCGCCCCAAGTGCAAAATTGGAGGCGTCACACATAAGCTCAAATGGAAGGTCCCAATCAGGTGGCTGGATGATGGGAGCTGTGGTTAGCTTCTTCATAATAGTAATGCTAGACTTCTTAGGGACTACCTGAACAAGACTAACCCACTTGCTATCTGAGATGGGATAAATGATCCCTGCCATTAACAACTTCATGACCTCCTTCTTCACCACATCTTAGATGGTGGGATTGAGATGTCTTTATGGCTGTCTCACTGGCTTAAACTCTTCCTCTAACAAAATTCTATGCATGCAGATGGCTGGATTAATTCCAAGGAGGTCAGCTAGCGTCCATCCAACGGCTCTGCTATGATCTCTCAAGACTGTCATCAACTTCTCCTCTTGGTCAGGTTGGAGAGTACTTGAAATTATCATAGTGAGCTGGGCATCTACCTCTAAATAGGCATACTTTAGATGATCCGGCAAGGGCTTCAGCTCCAATGTTGGTGGCTACACAATGGAGGGCAAGGGAGGCTTGCTTGCAGCCACCATGATATTAGCCGACACGGCATCTGGAATAACAATATCATCATCCACCACTAAGTCTGCACTCGTAGCAATAACAACTTCGATCTCTGCACAAATGGCACAAATAGACGCATCATTACAGCTATAATAAAAATTAGCAAACTCAGCTAGTTCTTCCAAATTAGAAGGCAATTTCATGCAGCTATCAACCATATAATCAATCACATCTAAATAGAAAAGATAATGGTTCTCTGTTGGATGCTTCATGGCATCAAAAATGTTAAACTGCATCACATCATCACCAAACTCCATAGAGAGCATTCCTGCATGCACATCAATCTTCGTCCTAGCTATCATTAAGAAGGGTCTGCCCAGAATCAAAGTGGAGCCATGAATGGAAGATTCATCCTCCATATCCAAAATGTAGAAGTCTGCAGGGAAAATCAACTGGTTGTTAGAACCAAGACATTGGATTATGTCTGGCCCTTAATACTTTAATCGATTTTGATGATAACAAATGTGATAATATTTGATCAACTAATGATTTGAAATTAAGTAATTTCAAGGAATCAAAATTGATCAACAGACAAATGGTAAATTCTCTCCATAACACTCTTTATCTTAATTGTCTAATAACTCGTAATAATTTATCAAACACTATAAATGCTTTTAATCAAACTAAAATAAGCTCTGGAACAGACCATGCAAAGTTTAGATGGTATAGTCTTGGAACGGACCATGATAAGTCTTGGAAAAACTCATGCAAAGTCTAAGACCAGACCATACAACAGTCTCGGACAGACTATATGAAGTCTTGGGATAGATAACACAAGTCTAGGATCAGACTATGCATATGTACTAGAGTAGACCATGTATAGAACATAGTCAAACAATGCATAGTCAAGAAAGACCATGATTAAGCCAGGTCAGACAATGTCTGAAGCTAGGCCAGACCATGTCTATCATTTCAGACCATGCTTAGTCAAACCAGACTGTGTCTGTTAAGCCAGACGTTGTCTGTGCAAGAACAGAACATGATCTGTCATATGTGCTGAGGAATATGTGCTTTATAATTAATTCATTACACAAATAAATGCATTGTTATTACAGAAAGAAAGGAAGATACACTCTGAACTTACTTTCTTCTATTCCTCGTATTGTTGGCATGTCTTGAATTGTGTGAAGTGTGTAGGTACAGCCAAAAGACTAATTAGTAATGAGATGAACACCTTAAGCTAAAAGCTAACTGTGACAGAGATAGAAACCTGTCCAATCACATCAAGCACAGTCAAAGCAACTTCAACACTCCTCTATGAGACAACGAAAACCTATCTTCTCCAACGTTCAAACCCATGAAGCTCACTATATAAAGATGCTTCCATGCAACAAGAAGAAGAAGACGAAGAACTGAAACGAAATCATTAGAAATAATCTGAATAGCAAGCAAAACACTCAGAAAAACCCAGTAAGAAACACGAGTTGAGAGAAAAGAAAATATCCATCTTTTACAAGCTCACACAGATTCAACACTTGAATCTTATACATATTTGTATAGAAAGCCAGGAGTGGCTTAGTGATAAAAGAATACTTGGGAAATATAATCTCAGGGGGAGATTCATACTTATAACCAGTAGTGGTTTAGAATACTTGTAGCCAGTAGTAGCATAGAGAATACTTGTAGCTTTGAGAGTCATTTGAATCTTATACATATTTGTATAGAAAGCCAAGAGTGGCTTAGTGATAAAAGAATACTTGGGAAGTATAATCTCAAGGGGAGATTCATACTTATAACCAGTAGTGGTTTAGAATACTTGTAGCCAGTAGTGGCATAGAGAATACTTGTAGCCAAAAGTGGTAGTGAAGAATACTTGTTTTGCATACTTCGAAATCTGCTTGATGGCATCAAGGAGAGGAATGTTGATCTCAACCTTTCTAAAGGTCTCCATCAACTCACTATCCAACTCCAATCTCTTGGGTTGAGCCACTCTAGATGAAAAGGGTAGAGGATGAGTCTTTTGTGGAACGATTGCATCCCCATCGCTTGGCTTTTGAGATCTTGTTGCGGCAACATCATCATCACTAGTCTTCTGAGGTCCTGAATCCACTACATGAGAGTTCATCTCCTTGCCTCCCCTTAACGTCATGACACTCACATTCCCCTTGGGAGGGGGAATTTCTTGGGAAGGAATATTGCTTGAGCCTTGTGACTACAAGTGGTTCACAGTGGTGGCCAGTTGGCCAATCTGAGTTTGCAAATCTTGGATGCTTGCACTCACATTATGTTGGAACTGAACGTTGCTGGTGGCCATCTACTTCACCAAATCTTCCAATGAAGGCCTTGTAGAAGGAGGGGACTGTTGAACAGGAGGGGCTTGCTATTGTCTCAATGGAGGTGGCTGGTATCTACCACCTGAACTAGGCTGTTGGTATCTTTGTTGGGACTGCCCTGCATATGGTGGTTGTTGCCGCATAGGACCAAGACCATATCTTAGGTTAGGGTGATCCTTTCATCCCTCATTATATGTAGAAGAATAAGGATCATATTTCTGCTGAGGTGGTCAATACTTTGACGGAGCGCGTCGAACACGTTGTTAAAAGCAACTAAGTTCCCTAATAAATTTTGCAATATAAGGCTAACTTAGGTCATTTTCTAAAAGATACAATTCATCAAACACCTTGCATTCAATTCAAAATAGGGGGGATTTTGTGTGATTTTAAAAAATTAGAGCAACAAAACAACTTTCTAAGCAATAAACGAAAACAGAATCAAAGAGATACAACTCAAGAATCTATGCTTATGGAGAAATGATCACAGTTCCAACAAGGATAAGTCAAATTCATACTCATGAAATTCCCAACAATACGAAATTTAAGGCAATCACCTCACATTCATTTGGAAAAATCCGGATTACTATTGCATTCCTAGTTTTCCCAAATTCAAACACGTATCGTATCACAATCAATCAATTGTAATTGACCCAAATTCAGATTCCAATTCCCTAATCTAATCATTATCATACATTAAACAAGGAAATTGAAAATTAAAATAAGGGGAAAAAGGGTTTTCATGAGCACAATTCAAAATTGAGAATAGAGGAACTCATATTTACCCACAAGCACATGATTCTTGGGTTGCAAAGGGGATTTAGCCCTCCATGAAGATCCTCATGGTGGCTGCAAGGGGCTGCATGAAATTTATGAAGGAAAAAGGGAACAGAAGAGAAGAGAGAGAAGAGAGCAAAGGTGAAATTTTTATTCAATGAGTAGTGTTGTGTTGTGTAATTGTTGTCTTGCAAAAGGGGAAAAGCTTAAAACAAAAAGCCAAAACAGTTGTCCCCCCCCCCCCCCCCCCCACAAGGTTTGAACCAACTAAATAAAATCTACCTTGATCAATTACAATTACCAAATGGTCCTTAGTTACAAACTAAAACGTGGAATTATTACAAGTGCAGGACTGTAACATTGAATCCCAAATTTGACCCCTTAAACAACAGAATTAGCCAATCCTTGTGAGACACAAAATTGTAGATCCTCCTTATCTTTCAAACAAGACAAGAATCATAAAAATCGGAGACTTGTGTCAAAAGTTATAGGCTTCACAAGAGACAGTGTCAAAAGCATCAATAAAACGTGACAAATAGCAATTTTTGACACTTGGGCCCAAAATGACCCAATCTCACAAAATTCAACTAAAATGGTCAAAATGAGGTATAAAACATGTCTAGACTATGCTAAAATACACTCTATTAGTACTGTTGGCTAGTGTTGATTCCAATAACATCTCCAGTCTCTTGAAGAGCAGGACATGCATCTGTAGGATGTTCTATTGAAGTGCAAATACCACATCCATGATGATTGATTGCTTGGACTTGTTGTTGTTGGCTAATGGCTAGTTTTCTAACAAGGGAAGTAAGCTCTGAGACCTTGTTTTCTAGTCGGTGTCGGTGAGAAGCATTAGTGGTCACTTCATGAACTCTAATAGCAAATGAGGCTCTGGTGGTAAACTGTTGAGAATTCTCTGCCATGTTGGAGAACAACTGTTTAGTAGTAGTTGGGGTCTTGTCTATCAAAGCTCCTCCACTAGCAGCATCAACATGCCTCTCTCCATGGGAAGCAATCCTTCATAGAAATACTGGATGAGGAATTGTTTACTAATGCGATGATTAGGACAGCTTGCACACAACTTGTTGAACCTCTCCCAATACTTATACAAAGTCCCTCTAGAGAGTTGTCTAATGTCACTAATGTCTTTTTTGATTGTCCTAGTTATAGAGGCAGGGAAGAATTTCTCCAGGAATTTCCTTTTCAAATCATTCCAGCTTCTAACAAGAGAAAGGAAAATCCTTCAGGCTTAATGTAGTCTTTAGGCACACCATTTGGTTTCATAGTGGAACAGACCACATGAAACTCTTTCAGATGTCTATGAGGATCTTCACCTGCAAGACCATGAAACTTGGGCAACAAATGGATTAATCCAGACTTGAGCTCACGGTCAACATCAATTTCAGGATATTGGACGCACAAAGGTTGGAAACCAATGTCAGGTGTAGCCAACTCCCTCAAAGTTCTTTCTTGATGTTGATGGTCAGCCATGAAGTCAGAATAAGGATCAGTAAAAACAGTACCAAGTTTAGAATCAATAGAATCAGAAACAAAACTAACACTAACACTATCAACTTCTACACTACTCAAATCAACTACCCTATGGTGATCAAGTACACTATTGCTACCATGCCTATTCAACCTATGAAATGTTCTATCTATTTTAGGGTCAAATGAATAAAAACTACTAGGAGCAGACCTAGTCATGCATAATGGAAGAAATAACAAGTGAATAGTAAAAATAAGATGAGATGAGCTAAATTGACCTAGAAATCACAAAAGCTATGAAAATGATTTTTAAAAAATGACCAAAACACCATAGAAAAATCCTAAAAATGATTTTAGAATTTATGTAATTTTTCGGTGATTTTTAAAAATCGTGAAAATCGAAAACAAATTCAAAAATAAATCAGGAAAATAAAAAAAATAATTCAAAAACAACACTTAGAGAAAGAATTTGGAAATTTTGACCCATACCTAATCCTTTTAAGGATTTCTTTGCTCATAATGAGGGATAAACTTTGGATACCAAATTTCAACCGAATCCAAGTTAGTGAAATTTTTTCCAAATCCTCCAGTACCTACAAGGCTACAACAATGCAACAACAAAACTGACAAAGGAAACTGGAAACATAATGAGTGATATGAATTAACTACTAAAACAGAATACTTAGAATAGAACACTACCTGAATAGAAAACTCAAAACCTAACAACCTAAAACAAAATTGCACACATTGAGCAAAATAAAAAACACATAAACTTACGCAAACCGGAATAAAGCTATGCAAGCTGAACCAAAAACTAAACACTACCTAACTAAGAAAACCAAAACAGAGCACTACTCTACAAAATCAAAATTGCAAGAGTGAATGAAACTAAATTGTAAACTGAAACAGATGTTAGAACCAAGACATTGGATGATGTATGACCCCTAATCCTTTGATAAGTTTTGATGATAAAACATGTGATAATATTTGATCAACTAATGATTTGAAATTGAGTAATTTCAAGGAATCAAATTGATCACAGACAATGGTATAATCTCTCCATCTCACTCCTTTATCTTAATTGTCTAATAACACTTAATAAATTATCAAGCACCCAAAATGCTTTTAATCAGACTAAGATAAACTTCAGAACAGACCATAAGGAGTTCATGAGGACAGACGGTACAGGTCTTGGAACAGACCATGCAAAGTCTTGGACCAGACAATACAATAGTATGGGGACAAACTATGTGAAGTCATAGACCAGACTATGCATAAGTACTGGACCAAACCATGTATGGAACATGACCAGACAATGCGTAGTCAAGACAGACCATGATTAAGCTAAGCCAAACGATGTCTTGAAGCTAAGCCAGATCATGTCCATCAAACTAGACCATGCATAGTCAAGCTAGACCATGTCTAAAGCTAGATCAGACTATGTCTGTCAAGCCAGACGATGTCTAACCAAGGTCAGATAGTGCTTGTCAAGCTAGACGATGTTTGTGAACAGAACATGATCTATTACACGTGCTTAGGAATATGTGCTTTATAACCAATTCTTTACACAAATAAAGGCACTGTTTGTCGTATTGCTTGCATGCCTTTTGAATGTACTTACAAACTTCACACATTTTGAGACATGCAAGCAATACGAGAAATAGAAGAAAGTAAGTTTATAAAGTATCTCCCTTTCTTTTTGTAACAAACAGTGCCTTTATTTGTGTAAAGAATTAATTATAAAGCACATATTCCTAAGCACGTGTAACAAATCATGTTCTATTCACAGACATTGTCTAGCTTGACAGGCACTGTCTAGCCTTGCTCAGACATCGTTTGACTTGACAGACATAGTCTAGTCTAGCTTCAGACATGGTCTAGCTTGACTATGCGTGGTTTGGTTTGATAGACATGATCTGGCTTAGCTTTAGACATCGTTTTGCTTAGCTTAATCATGGTCTGTCTTGACTACGCATTGTCTGGTCTAGTACTTATGCATAGTCTAGTCCAAGACTTTGCGTAAGTCATTCCAAGACTTTGCATGGTCTGTTCCAAGACCTGTACCATCTGTCCTCATGAACTTCTCATGGTTTGTTTTGAAGTTTACTTAGTCTGATTAAAATAATTTTAGGTGCTTGATAATTTATTAAGTGTTATCAGGCAGTTAAGATAGAGGAGTGAGATGGAGAGATTATACCATTGTCCGTGATCAATTTGATTCCCTAAAATTACTCAATTTCAAATCATTAGTTGATCAAATATTATCACATTTGTTATCATCAAAACTCATCAAAGGATTAGGGGTCAAATATTATCCAATGTCTTGGTTCTAACAATCTCCTCCTTTTTTATGATGACAACATATGTTATAATTTTGATTAATAGATAATAAATCACAGAGATTAATATATTAGAGTGCAGATTATTTCATGTCAGTTAATGATTTGCAGTTATAAACATGATGAACTCCCCCTAAGTCTATCATGCATATGCATATGACAATTTAGAGCATGAAATAATTAAAGCAGTTAACATCAGACAGTATATGAATTTAAAGAAAATTAGTGAACCACTCACTATTTTATTGAAAACTTAAGCATTGTCTAGAATAAAATTTTCTATACATCCAAAATTCTCTCCCCCTTTGTCATTAACAAAAAGAGTGGAGAATGGAGTAGAAAACGCCATCATAGTCATGGTTTGGAAGGTGGGGTTGATTGTTTGGTTGAGGATTCTCCAGCTTTTTATGGAGAAGTGGTTGTAGGAGGATCTTTAGTTGGCGGTGGTGGAGTTGGAGGTGCAGTAGAGCAAGCAAGCGAGGAAGGCCTCTAATGAAGCATTGAATGCAAGGGTCACTTCCTTGATTATGCTGTCTCTATGCGCTTCCAATTTGGCTTCAATCTAGGCATCAATCTGAGCAGTGATTCTAAATCCCAGTTTGGCTTCCAATGTAGTTTCAATAGTAGCTATGTCAGATTAACTTTCTAATTGTGCTGCAGCACTAAGTGGAATGGCTGCAATTGGAGTGCTCGATCTTGATTGAGTAGACACCAAATCTATGCAGTCTTGGGCTAGTGTGGATTCTGCAAACTTTTCAACCAAGTCTGTAGCTTGCTTAGCAGCAAGTGCAGCAGCTTGAGCTGCCTCAGCCTCTTCTTTCAGGGCTAACTCCCTGAGTCTTCTTTCTTCTTCTTCCTTGGCCTTCTACTCTTGGGCTAGAGCTTTGAGTCTTCTGTCCTCTTCTTGGGCTACTAGCATAGCTCTCAGTCTGGCAACCTCTTCTAGTATCCTTGCTTCTTTAGCTGCTGATGTGGACATCAAAGCCCAAGCCCATGACCAGATGGAAGCCCAAGACCCGATACAAGGCATAGGAGGGCCCATGACAAGAGCAAGAGCTAAAAAGGCCCAAGAAGCTTTGGAAAATATGGTGACTATTCTGAGGGCAGTTCAAATGCAAGGAGAGGCCCAACACTTGGAGGCCCACAAGGGAGAGTTGCTAGTCCTGTCTGTTGATTGCTTGGAATGAAGGCCCACTTACAAACTTAGTCATTTAATTAAAAAAATAATAATGTTAAAGTGCTTGCAGCCAGTTTTGAGCTGTTGACCTCAAACTAAACTTTGCCTCACCTTAACCACTAGGACATATTAGCTATGCTTGTAATGTTGGGATTTTACATTTCTCTTATTTTGTTGAGAACAAATTTGTATAAATCATTTGGAACCGAATGAAAATGCAGATTCGATTGTTTTGTCAAAAAGTGAGAATTGTCTCTGCTAGGGTTCTTCCTTGAACCAATTGATCTTATCAAGAATTCCCTCAATTCTTGTGGCGATCCCCTAGGCTTATCAAACCTCATTGTTTGTGGCGCCTACCCTGTTGTTCGTTCTGTCCCAATTTGTGTTTTTGTTCGTTTTCGCATTTCTCGCATTGTGCCTCCAGCCCCATTTTTTCCCAGGTTCGTTCTGTACGTTTTACGTATCCATTTTGAGTGTTTCTTGATCCTAAATTGCAGTTCAGAACGTCATCTTTCTCCTCGATTTGGAATCACTCCAATCCGAGTTCTGTAGACCGAGATACGAACGAGAATTAAAACTCATTCTGGGTTGCTCTTGGTGCGCGAATTCCATCCTAGAAGATCCAATTCGAACCAAGCATGTGATTTTCCCATCAGCTGCTGCTTCTATGGCTGTAGCTATCAGAGTTTGAGCAACCTTGTTCTCAGTGTAGTTCACAGCAAGCATCTTCTTAGCTTTAGCTACATCTCCAGGTGCGTGAGGGGTCAGTAGTGTGGGAACAGCCACAGTGTCTAACACATGAATAAAGCTATTGGAGGAAGAGGTGCCTTGACCAACAGTGTTAATTTTCTCCTTCTCTTCATCAGTAAGATTGGATGACCCTGTGGTGTGGAGCATGCTGCTTATCACATTCTGCCAGTAGATTCTAGCAACTGATTCAGTATTCTCTTCAGGCAATGCTCTTACTGGTTGAGGTAGGGGTTCAATGTTTGGTATGTGTTATGGAAGGTTGTCTGCTTTCATAATCTTCTTCCCCTTCAACTTGTTGAGGTTAACAGTTGGAAGCCTAAGGACTATACAGTCTAAAGCAACGTGTATATCAGTCTCTTCGCTGATGTGTAAGCTTGGAAGGTATAACTATCTGGGGATAGATCCTTGAAACTTCAGCAGACACAAGGCCTTATAGTTTGCACAACTAGCTTGGAAGGAAGGATCGTTTGGAGTCATTCCTCGTGTAATCAATCGAGGAGATTGAATAGAAACTGTTGGTCTCAACAGGTGACGTAGAGCATCACGGTGCATTATTATGATAGTGGCTTCTAGTTTCTGTTTCTCTTCTTCTGACATTTCTTTTGGAATTGTTGGTTCCATTGTGATGGGAACACAGATAGGGACAAAGAAAACGAGGCACTTGGAGGACCTATGACAAGGGCAAGGGCTAGGAAAGCGAAGGAAGCTCTTCAACAAGTGGTGACTAATCTATTAGAGGCCCAACAATCTGCTGAAGCCCAACACTTGGAGAATAAAGTTTTGACATGCATAGCCCACTTGGAGTGAGAAGAGCCAATCTGAATAACAAGACTTTTAATTTTCTTTTGGGGTTATTTTCTTTTTAGTGTGATTTGTATATAAAATAAAATAAAATAATAAATATATTGGCTACGGTAGGATTAGAACCCAAGTCTTTTTATAAGGATTTGTTATTCTTGACCGCTACTACATGTCGAAACACTTGTCCTTAAGAGTTTTTGTTTTTTCTTTTGTTTGCTTAAGTGTAGTGCATAAACTCCTAAGCTGAAATGTATTAAAACAATTGGAGATCAATAAGAAATCGGAATCATATTTTTGTTCGGACTTGTGAGAAAATCTCTCTGCTAGGGTTCTTGGTTGAACCTTTGATCTTATCAAGAATTCACATTCTTGTGGCGATCTTCCTTGTTGGCTTATCAAACCCAGGTTTGTGGCGCCCTAAAAAAACCAATAACCCTCTTGTTCCTTTTCACTTGTTCATCTCTCGAATTCACGTTCTAATTTCAATTTGGTATTTTCTGTTCGTTTTTTTCTCTGGCCCATATCTCACGTTTTACGTGTCCAATTTTAGCGTTTCTTGAGTCTTTTTCGTAGTTCAGAACGTGAGTGTTCACCTCGTTTTGGAATCGCCACAATCGGACTTCTGGGCTGCGAGTTACAACATTATCCTAAGCGCAGTCTTATTTTGTGCCCTAAAACAGCTTGTTTCAAAATTTCATCAAGGGGTTTCGTATCACATTGTGAAGTAGTCCAATCCCTCTCATACATAGTTGTACCAATGTGCAATCTTATGCACTAGTTGTCACATTAAAGGGATGGTAGAGGCATACTCTTCTTCTTGCAGCCTTCATGCAAGGTCAGCATCATCTTCTGCAACATCTAGAAGAGCTGTGTTGTGAATTGGCCTCTAATAAGAAATGATCCCTTGATCTAATTGTAAAGGAGGGAGCTTCACCAGCTTTGCTACCCTTGGTGCATCTATAGTCATCTACTCTTTAGCAAGCTCAATCTGAGTTGCTTACTTTGCAGAGGGTTCCACCCAAGTCTCTTCTCTGTATACTACAAACTCAGCATTTTCTCCCACATAGAACTGGGAGAATCTTTGCATCATTTTCTAATGTCAGGAGCTAGTAGATGGTGGAGGAGGAGGAGTGTCTTCTCTGAAGCTTGAGAGGGGAGTGGTCCTGTCAATGTTGAATGGTTTGTTGTTCTAGGATGGAGCAGCAGACGCTTTAGGAGACTGGATGACAATAGCTTCATCCACATCATACCCAGAAGAAACCACTACGTCTAACATCTTAGGTATAATCACAGGTGAGGGGAATTGGTAAGGTGGAATGGTAGTGTTTGGTGAAGTTTGTGGGGATGTTATTGTTTGAGCAACAATTTGAGTAGATGGTTCAAACTGTGCCTCAGACTGAATAGTGGGTTCAGTTTGTTGGGTGATCGTCTGTCTGAACAATGGGTTCAGACAGTGGCCTTTGCTCAGTCTGTGCTTGGGCATCAGACTGTGCAGCTACTGTTTGGGTTGCTATCATCTATGTAGGTGACACAAATGACAAAGGTTCAACAGACAGAGCGTCTGTAGTGACTCCTGTTTGGGCTAGTGGAGGTGTTGTCTGAGGAATATTCTTCCTTAGACGTTTGTGAATGGTGGAACAAGGGTGAGTAGGAAGAGTGAAGGTTGATGGTGGTATACTTAGTGATGTGAAGGATGGGTTGAATGCCAATCCAGGCATGTCATCTTCCAGTATGACCTTCCTCTTGACAGCCAACTTCCTGACTGTGGTGCTAGGAGGTCGGTCTGGAGATCAGAATTAGTGGTCTGTTCTCCACTGGATTGTCTGCTTGGCCTCTTGAAGACCAGCCCTTCTTCTTCTTCTTCCTCAACAATTTCAGCAACTGGATAGCTGCTTTCCCAATGTCTATTATGTCCTCCATAGACACTAAAGGTTCAGCAGACGGTCTGGCAACACCTTTGCCTTTCTATTGAGCCCTGGTCTTTACCCTTACTGTAGGTGGTCTGGGTGGAGCTTGTTGGACGGTTTGTCACTACCTCTTAGCAGGTGACTCCATAGCAAACTGTGCTGCAGCTTTGCGTGTTGTCTGGACAGTCTATAGGTTTGCAACAGTAAGTCTTTTCAACTTACTTGCAAGAGGCTGAATTGATGTAGCTTCATCATAGATGACAACAACCTTTGCACCCTTCCTCTTCTTGGTCTTCTTCTTCTGACCTTTAGCATCTTCATCAGAAGGTTGAGGGAACCTGGCAAGTGATCCCTTTGAGATTTCAAATCCCATGTTTAACTTGAGCAAACTAGAGGATGTCAACATCCTTTAATAGATGAATGGACCTTCTACAGTGACATAATTCAATTCATCTGGTCTTCCTGATTGAAGTTCTATGTACAGTCTGTTGTAGCAATGAGCATTCCAAAGAATCTTGTTGATTAGGGCTATGTAGTATGTGGCCACAGATGTTGACAGGTACTGAATGTGGCTGATCATGTTGTAGAAGAGGGTATGAGGGAGGTTGAAAGGAATCCCTCTAATGACATGATATAGGATGAATGAATCTGTGGAGGGCAGACACATGATTCCTAGACCCAATCTTGTGCAAGATGGTCTTGTTGATGATGTTCAGCATCAACTTGGATAATGGAGGGAAGGAGGCTGGATGAAGCTTCTTCTTGGTTCATGCAACTTCATAGTTAGGTCTGAGAATGAACCTTTCTATTGTTCCTTCATCCAAGTTGGAGTCCCATTCTTCAGTAATATAGTTAGAGTACAACTCGCACCCTATAGCTTGAGCAATAGATGTGGGGGATACAGAAACATCACACTCATACACCTTACTAGCTATCTTGTTCCCCTTGATGGTGGCATTCGTCCATAACTCCCTTATTAGTCCAATAGCTATCTTCTGGCGATCATTGAAGAAACCCCGAATACCAACAAACTCAAAATACTGAGACGTTGAGGCCGTGTTCTTCAAGGTAGGGAATGTCGATGAAATACTCCACGTGGATGTTCCCAGTGTAGGAACCTCATGGCTTAATGAGGTTGTTCTCCATGTCATTAAGGTTTCTTTCTCTTTTGACCTCTGGATCAATGTTTAAGGCTGAGCTGTTGGTGTTCATCGTCGACTCAAGCATTGGTTCCTCGTGGTGTGATGGACTATTTTGGCAAGCATACCAAATATCGCACAAGTAGTTTAAAAGGGAAGATCCCAGTATCGAATCCACAGGGAATTATCCATATTTGACTATTAGTAAAGTAATCAATTCCTAAACATTAGTTTGGTTTTTAAAGTTGGTTGTTCTTGAAACATCAATAATAACAGAAATTTAACTAAACACTACAGTTAACACTAACTATAAACAATAAAAACAACAATGTTGATTCAGGACTATGATCGAACAGTTGGCATGCTTGAGTTTTAGAATGGAATAATGGATATGTTGAGGATTTGGTTTAACCGGTTTGCTTCCCATGTAAACATATAAGATATATTCTCCATTCACATTAATAGTTCAGATTAACTTTGATCTAAAAGTGCTCAAAACGTGATCTCTCATCAAATCAAGCCTAAACTGCTCAACCTCACTTCCGATGTCTTGGTAAGTTCAGTTGAGTAGTTTGATGAAGCTTAGAGATCTTTGCGAAGCTAATGGAGTCTATCCTATGTCTAGAAATACACTCCATTAGAGTTCAAACTCAGTTCCAAGTTCAACAAAGATCTGTCACAATGGCGGTAAACTCTAAAACATGCATATATAATTGATCCAATCATATAACAAGAATAAAGATAGAGAAATGAACATTAAACTGAATATTTCAATGAATAGATATGAAGAATAACATTTACATGATCAGCACCTAGTTCCAAGTCCTCAATACTAATAGATTAGCCTCTCATTGTCATGAGAAGCCTTGAAAAGGTTACAAAAGGGGATGAAGAGAACAGAGGAAAATAGAGAAAACAGAGGAAGCAGCTCAACCAAATCCACCAACGTCTAAATGCTTCAAAATTATTACAAGTGCAGCTTATATAGTCGAAGTCTCGCTTAGCGCAACCTTCCGCTAATTGCAGTACACTGCATAATGCATCTTAGAACAGGTGTTCCGCTAAGCGCAATCTTCCGCTAAGCACATATTTAGTTCGAAAGAAACTTCCGCTAAGCGTGATGTCTCACTAAGCGAGTATTCAGTTCGAATGAACATGTCGCTTAGTGCAATATGGCACTCAGCGCGTCATAGGCTGCCTAGCTCGCGTAGCTTGCTGTTGCGCTCAGCGAGTGAAGCGTTGAGCGAGATGTGTCACTTAGCGAGTCATGTCTTCTTCTTGCATTCTCCCTTTACTATTAAATCTAGGCTTGCACACATAAATTAGAGTATATTTCTCACAAAATAACTTCTTAAGGTTAGAATTATCAAACTATACAAATCTATATTAAATGATTTCAAACTAAGCTAAAAATCCTAAGAACATTAGATAATCACTACAAAATATGATGCAATATTTATGTATATAAAGCGATTATCATGGTGCTAATCAGAAGCTCGAGAGAGGCTGCGAGTGACGATGGTTGCTGTGAAGAGGATCCCTTGGTTGGGTTGCCTTTGGCCATGGCGAGAGGTGAGTGTTTAGGGTTTCTAGGGTTCTTGATCCACAAAATTTGAGAGCAGTAGCTTGCAGCTGAGATGTATTCTACTTCTGCTTTTCATAATGCTATTGTTCCTTGCTTTTTGCTGAGCCATGACACCATGTTATCTCCAATAAAGGGGCAACCTCCATTGGTGCTTTTTCTTTCAATTTTGTCTCCAGCATAGTCAACATCACAATAGCCTATCAATTTATACTCTTTCTGCCTTTTAAACCAAAGACCAAGATTAGGTGTTCCAAGCAAGTATCTAAATATTCTTTTACAGCAGATAGATGTACTTCCCTTGGATCAGATTGAAATCTGGAGCAAAGGCAGATGCTGAACATTATGTCTGGTCTAGATGCAGTCAAGTAGAGTACAGACCCAATCATTCCTTTGAATTGAGTGACATCTACTTTCTTTGAATCTTCATCAAGTCCAAGTGATGTTGTTGGATGCATTGATGTTTTCATGGTTTTGGCATCATCCATCTTGAATTTCTTCAAGAGTTCTTTCACATACTTGGTCTGATGTATGAAGATCCCTTTGTTGGTTTGCTTGATCTGCAATCCTAGGAAGAATTTTAGTTCTCCCATCATGCTCATTTCGAACTTAGTCTGCATCAATTTTGAGAACTCTTCACAGAGTTTTTCATTAGTAGCACCAAAGATAATATCATTTACATAAATTTGGACAATAATGAAATCAGAGGAGTAGTTTCTGCAGAATAGTGTAGTATCTATCTTTCCTCTTGTAAAATTGTGTTTAATAAAAAATGAACTGAGTTTTGTTAGAACCAAGACATTGGACGATGTTTGGCCCCTAATCCTTTAATGGGTTTTGATGATAACAAATGTGATAATATTTGATCAACTAATGATTTGAAATTAAGTAATTTTAGGGAATCAAAATTGATCAGCAGAAAAATGGTATAATCTCTCAATAGCACTCTCTATCTTAACTATCCGATAACTCGTAACAATTTATCAAACACTATAAATGCTTTTAATCAGACTAAAATAAGCTTTGGAACTGTCCATGCAAAATTCATCAGATCAGATGGTACAGTCTTGGAATAGACCATGTTAAGTCTTGGAAAGACTCATGTAAAGTCTAAGACCAGACCATACAACAGTCTCAGATAGACTATGTGAAGTCTTGGGACAGACAACACAAGTCTAGGACTAGACTATGCATATGTACTGGACCAGACCATGTATGGAATACAGTTAGACAATGTATAGTCAAGACAAACCATGATTAAGCCAAGCCAGACGATGTTTGAAGCTAGGCCAGACCACGTCTTTCATTCCAGACCATGCTTAGTCAGACCAGACTATGTTTGTTAAGCTAGACGTTGTCTGTGCAGGAACAGACCATGCTTTGTCAGACCAGACTATGTCTGTTAAGCCAGACGCTATCTGTGCATGAACATAATATGATCTGTCATATGTGCTGAGGAATATGTGTTTTATAATTAATTCTTTACACAAATAAAGGCACTGTTGTTACAAAAAGAAAGGGAGATACTCTCTGAACTTACTTTCTTTTATTCCTCGTATTGCTTGCATGTCTCAAATTGTGTGAAGTGTGTAGGTACAACCAAAAGACTAATCAGCATTGAGATGCACACCTTAAACTAAAAGCCAACTGTGATAGAGTCAGAAACCTGCTTCAGTCACATCAAGCACAATCAAAGCAACTTCAACGCTCTTCTGTGAGACAACGGAAACCTATCTTCTCCAACGTTCAAATCCATGAAGCTCACTATATAAAGATGCTTCCATGCAATGAGAAGAAGAAGATCAGATGTTGAGGAGAAAAATGAAACCATTCAAAGCAATCTGAACAGCAAGCAAAGCACCTTGAGAAAAAGAAAAAGAAACACAAGCTGAGAGAAAAGAGAATACACATCCTCTACAAGCTCATACAGATTCAACACCCGTTCTTATCCTCTCTCTGAGAGTTATTTGAATACATATTTGTATAGAAAGCCAAGAGTGGCTTAGTGATCAAAGAATACTTGGGAAGTATAATCTCAGGGGGAGATTCATACTTGTAACCAGTAGTGGCATAGAGAATACTTGTAGCCAGAAGTGGTAGTAAAGAATACTTGTTTTGTAATTAGTTGATTATAGTGGAACCCTTTAACAGTTGTTAAAGGAGAACTAGACGTAGCTTAGGTTGAGTGAACCA
Source organism: Amphicarpaea edgeworthii (assembly GCA_014843725.1). NCBI lineage: Eukaryota > Viridiplantae > Streptophyta > Magnoliopsida > Fabales > Fabaceae > Amphicarpaea > Amphicarpaea edgeworthii. The sequence continues at coordinate 13,285,132 of CM026321.1, forward strand.
GTATAAAAACAAGCTCTTATCTGCTATCTTGTGATTACATATATTTATCTTGCTCACTGTGCTCTTTTGGAAAGGCTTTCTAAGCTTTGCCTTGCAAGGATATATTTGTTGATTTAAACTAACATATATCCAAGAAGGCACCCCCCTTCTAGTGTATTCTTGTATATTTCAGTCAAGGGGCACCTTTGAAAGACCTAGGAAGGTATCGTCGACTTGTAGGTAGACTTAATTACCGCACTATCACTAGACCAGACATTACATTTGTTGTTAGTGCGGTGAACCAATTCTTGACAAAACCTTTTGATGGTCATTGGGATGCTGTTGAAGTGATCAAAGTAGTACAAGAAGGGGGAGGGGGGAAGGGGGGCTTGAATTGTTTTAATATGGAACTTATGTATTTTTGGATAAAACAGATTAATGTATTATCAAATGAGAAGTTTAGAATGTATATGTTGTTTTCTTCTAAGTAGTTCAGAAGAGAGGGTGAATGCTTCTGAATAGTTATAAGTATTCTTAAAAACAGTTTGAAATATAATCTTTCAACAGTTAAACAAGACAGTTTATAATGAGAATAAGTAGAGGAGAAATAGACAGAAGATTTATATTGGTTCACCCTTAACCTTGGGCTACATCCAGTCCTCACTCAATCAAGTGAGATTTCCACTAAATCCAATAGAAGTCTCAATTGAGACTGTACAACACCTTCAACACTCTACTAACTATGTTTCACACACTGAATCAGGCACTTACTAATTCTCAACCACCTCCTTGATGGTTCTCAACTCTAAGCACACAACAGAACACCCAAGCACACTTGCTAGGTTTCACTACTTAGAGTACAACAGCAGCAGTCAACTAAACTAGGTTTTTCAACTAAGATCCAAGTCTCCAATAGATGACTTGATCTTTACAAAGTGATTTGGTAATGGTTTTATCCAACTAGGGATTTTCCTAATAGGAAATACAATTCTCAAAGCTGTTTTAGAAAGTAATCTGAAGTATTAGGAACAATTAAGGATCTCTCTTGAATAAAGAGGCAAAGCAAGCTTGGATCTGTACAGATTAATCTTTGTGTAGTTGCTTCGTAGTTGGATTATCCGAGAAGATGAGTAGAGGCTTCTATTTATAGGCTTGACCTTGAGAGCAAAGGGTTCACACAAGAGCTGTCATGAGTTGTAAAGAGATAGGACAGTTGGGACAGTTGTCGGTTTTATGGTTTCTGAACTTTGCTTTTGAACGTTGCTTCTAAACATTACTTTTGTTTAATGCTTCTAATCATGCTTTTAAAAAATGCTTCTGATCAGCCTTCTGAGTATTGCTTCTAAACAAGCTTCTGATCATTGCTTCTGAACATGCTTCTAAGCACTGCTTTTGAAAAGCTTCTGAATAATCTTCTGAGCACTGCTTCCGAACATGCTTCTGAGCTCTGCTTCCGAACATGCTTCTGAATATACTTCTTGAGCACATGCTTCTTATTATTAGAGTATTACTTATGTAATAACTGATGAAATTTTATCTGCACCACTTAACAAAATACTTAAAGGTTTTTTCAGAATTAAAATCAAGGTTTTGGATCTTACAATCTCCCCCTTTTTGATGATGACAAAACTTTCAAATTTAGAGATAAAGATTTCATACCTTTGATAATAAGGTCTCCCCCTATGAGAGAGCATGAGTTGTTTTCAGGGAGTAAGGGCTCCCCCTTAATTTATGCACAATTTTGAACAATTAAGAATATCCAAAGACATATAGAATATTAAAAGGAAATTTCATTGATAATAAGAGGGAGTAATCAAAACATGAATCAAATCAAAGATGATTCTGATTCAGGATAATTTCCAAGCATAATCAGCAGAAAAGTAAAACACTTAAAGCTAAAAAACAACCAGTAGTTAATCAATATCTAAAACAACCAACAATTAACAAAAAATCCTAAAATCTCTCCTAATTCTCCCCCTTTCTGTCATTAGGCAAAAAGATAAGTGCAAAGGTCATTGTTTAGTAGGGGAGGAATTTTCTGAGGAGGAAGATGGTGATGATATGATGGTGTTGTGAGGTGGTGGAGGAGGTTCATGAGCCATAGGAGGGACCTCTAGAAACACTACAAGTCTAACAAATAGAGAAAACCATTCCTCAAAGAGCATGAATCTATCAAACATGTCATTCATTATTTTTTGCAAGGTATCCATGTTAGTGAAAAACTTCTTCTGATCAACCCTTAACTTCCTTACTTGCTTCTCAAGAGAAGAGAGTCTGTTATCAGTAGACTTGGAGCAAGGAATGTTAGAAGAAGGAGTAGGAATGAATACATGAGGAGATTCATGGAACTGAGGAGTAGCAAAAGGATCAGTAGTGGCAACAGCTGGGGAAAGTGGAGTAGTGGGTGATTGTTGAGGGTGAAGAGGAGGAAAAGGTAGGGAAAAGGTCGAGGGATCTCCCATCAATCTTGAGATTCCATGATTCTTCTTCACAGATCCTTCACTAATAAGAGAACTGAAAAGATTTTTCAAATTTTTTAGTGTTGAAAAGAGAATCAGCTCGTTCAACTTCTTTCTCAACTGGGACTGATTCCTTCATTTGGCTTAGAATTGTAGCAACAAAAACATCGGTTGAGTGGCTGCCTTTTGATTGTCTGAAACAGAATTCTGGCCCAAAGATATTTCCATATCTGCTTCCATCTTAGGCTCAGGAGGCATATCAGAATTCCACTGGATTTCTTCATCATCAGAGATGTGAAGTATTTCAATCTTGTTTGAGATAGGTTCCTTCTCAAGTGTGATTGAGAGCTTTTTTGTTCTTGCTGAAGGTGGTTCCACATTAGCTTGTACATTGAGTTTCTTCTCAGGTGGCTTGGTTAACTCAAGATTTTCTTGATCATCAGGACCACATTTCTCAAAGGAAGACTTGCTTTTTGTTGCAGGATGTTTGATCTTCTTTCCTCTGGGAATAAGGTCAGTAATGGATGGTGATTCTTCTTCGCAGCATTAGCTGTGTTTTGATCATAGTAGGTGCACTTGGTGTTGACTTCAGGTTGGGGTTGTAGCTTCAAAGCAAATATATTCCTCCCTCCCCAAGTTGAAGATTCTTCCTCAAAAGATTCATCATTAAGGAAGACATCAAAATGGTTGAATACCTTGGTTAGAAGCATCCCATAAGGGACACTGGAAGTTGTTTTGACTGGCTTGGTTGCTGATCCGCTGTCGCGCACGGATCAAAAATGAGTGATTTTGAAAATGTAGTTACGGTAACGACAACTCGAGTATCGTTCTCAAGGATTCTTGTATTATTATTAATCAATGCAGTAACGATTAATGGGGGGTTTAGATTACGATTTCAAGAAAAAGGAATTAAAATAAATTGTGATTATCGAATAAGCTAAAGTGAATCAACCTACTGTATCAACTTCCGACTTATCACTGATCCCTATAAATGCCAATTCCCTAAACGGGTTTGATCCTATTCGACTATAATAACCACTGACAAGCGCAATATAAATTATATGACGTATGATCCTGAATTCCCGAATTAAGCAAACGGATTAAAAACTATTGCGAATTAAGCAAACGCAATCTGATCAAACGCGATAATGTAAAAGCTACGTTAACGCGAAATTGATTCAAGATCAAATAACCAATCGAATTTAAGATTTATATCCTATAACAACAATCAAATTAAGCAAATAATTGAGATTATTGGAATAAATCAAAGGAAACAGATTGACATGGAATTTATAAAAGAACCTCAAAGTGGAATCCGATTACAGTAGATCAATCCTTCGGAAATTAGTTCTCCATTGCAATTGCTCAAAACTCTCCAAATAATTTAGTGAATAGTGAGTGAGTGAATAGTGCTGCATGAACAGTGAATATATGCACAGCAGCCGGCCCTAGCGTTTTAATAGAATAAGAGTTTCACTAACAATCCGAACCGGGTCGGAAAATACAAACCAGACCCATAAAATTGACCTAAAACAAATTATTTCTTAATGTCTGCAACTTTGACGAATTATTCAAGCCTTCTACAATCCGAATCAGCTTCTTACTCCAACATGAAAGTTGTATCTCTTTCTCTTATCTTTCCAACGAATATTAGAACGCCTCAATCCGATTCCTGTAGCTCCAGTTATGAATTTTCCATTGAAAGCTGCTAATGCTGAAAATAAAATACGAAAATTAAATAAAGCTAGAAACAGACTTAAATATGAAAACACACTAAAATGGTGAAACTACTGAAATAAACTAAGGAAATGCCTAAGAATAACAGTAGAAGAATGTGCATGAAGATGCACTGATCAGTTGCCTTGATCATGTGATGAATTATCAGATGCCTTAGATTTAGTGGAATCATTTCCCAAAGACAAAAAATGAATAGCAGATCAGAATTGGTCACATCTTGGAATGTTCCAGCCTTGGGTAAGGCACATTGCATAACCATCCAGTAAGCAATCCTCCCAAAGGATGAGAGGGCTTTTTATTTCAAGCTTCTTTTTGATGGAGACAAGAGGCTTCTGATGACATTTTCTCTTGACTGATCAAGTTTCTCAAACCAATCTTCAAACAGGCTATGTCCATCTGAAGGTATTTTCAAAATTGAACTGAGAACAGATTCAGTAATTACCATTTTGACTCCTTTGATGGTAGCAATGATGGTGAGGGCATTCTCATCTACTTCTGCTGCACAGTAGAAGGCTTTGACCAATCTAGGGAAGATTGGCTCAGACAATTGAAAGAATGACTCCCATCCTTGTTTCTTCACAAAGCACTAAACATCCCATCCGCATTGACAGGTTCCTTCAAAGTCGAATTTCTTTCCATTCACAACCTTTTTACTAACCTAGCTTCTTTGAAATTTCTCCTGGAGTTCTTTGTTCTGAAATAGAGTATTAGCTTCATTCCTCTTTCGTTTTTCCTTTGTTAGAGAGTTTCTGGAAAAAAAATGCTAGTGGTTTGAGGCAGTGAGGACATGGATCCTTTAGAATCTGATGAGCTAGATTAAATGTTGGCGGCTTTTTCCTTTCCTTTTCTCTCAATACGAGGTGGAGGAGAAGGGTTTTTTTGTGGTTCAGAATCAAAGGAAGATGAGTTGGTCATAGGTGTTTTGGCTATGGCTGTTTTGATTCTAAGCATGGTGAAAACAAACTGATACAGAACTAGAGAAAGAGAGGTTTTTGTGAGTGTGTGAGTAGGAAAGTGTTAGAACAATCCATAGCAAGCATGAGCATATAGGATTTTAAAAAATATAGTTGTTGGGAACAATTACTATTTACTGAGCAGGATTAGTATTAGCATATATCACCCAACTAGCCGTTAGAGCTTTATGCCCAATAGATAAAAACTAAAATATTTTACTTAGAAGTTAATAGAAAAATACTCATGCAATTTTCTAAACAGGTAATATTCAATAAATTTTTAATGAAATTGAACCTGTCTTCTCAAAGGGGTTTATTGAAGATATCTACTAACTGAAACTTGGTTTCAATAAACTGAAGATCGATGTCCCCTTTCTATACATGATCTCTTAAAAAGTGATGTTTGATTTCAATATGTTTTGGTTTTAAGTGTTGAATTGGATTCTTTGACAAATCAATTGCACTTGTGTTATCACACAGAATTGGGATTAGTGGCATATCTACTGAGTAATCCAATAATTGTTGTTTAATCCATAGCACTTGGGAACAATAGGCAACTATAGAAACATATTCAGCTTCTATGGTTGACAGAGCAATTGTTCCTTGTTTCTTGGATGACCATGAGATCAAGGAATCCAAAAATTGACACACACCACTGGTGCTATTTCTTTCCACTCTATCCCCTACAAAGTTAGCATCACTATAAGATTCTTTCTCATACCATAGGCCATGATTAGTAGTGTTAATTAAATACCTTAAGATTCTTTTAATAGTAGTAACATGTGATTCTTTAGGACAGGATTGAAATCTAGCACATAATCCTATTGAGAACATTATATCAGGCCTACTAGCAGTTAGATAAAGCAAGGATCCAATCATACCTTTGTATTCTTTTTCTAATGTTCAGTGTTTGCCTTTGCTCCAGATTTCAATCTGACCCAAGGGAAGTGCATCTATTTGCTGTTAAAAGAATTTTTAGATATTTCATTGGAACTTCTAATCTTGGTCTTTGGTTTAAAAGACAAAAAGAGTATAAGTTGACAGGCTATTGTGATGCTGACTATGCTAGAGACAAAATTGAAAGAAAAAGCACCAGTGGAGGCTGCCACTTCGTAGGAGGCAACATGGTGTCATGGCTCAGCAAGAAGCAAGGAACAATAACACTATCAACAGTAGAAGCAAAATACATCTCAGCTGCAAGTTGCTGCACTCAGATATTATGGATCAAGAATCAACTTGAAGACTACAACATATTCGAGAGTAACATTCCTATCTTCTACGATAATACTGTTGCTATATCTCTTTCTAAAAATCCTACCATGCACTCTAGAGCCAAGAATATAGAAATAAAACATCATTTCATAAGAGACCATGTTCAGAAGGGGACCGTTAAATTGGAATTTGTCAAGACAACAATCAACTTACTGATATTTTTACAAAACCCCTTACTGAGGACAGACTGATCTTTTTGAGAGAAAAGATTAGGATGGTTTGGGTGAATTAATGTTTTATCACTGTCTGCTATTCATTAATAAAACTAAGGACACATCGTCTGGTGTGATACTTAAGTGAGGCATGTGCATGCCACGTGTTTCGCGCTTAAAAAAATATGAGCTAGACCATGTAATTTAAAAAAAAAACTGTTTTATAAATTAAGCATTCATTTGAGTTTGAGTCATAAAAGCCCAAAACACACATTCAAGTCTGTCATAAATGTGTCATTTCAATCATTCCCTAACCGTACCATCGTATTTAATGCTCACTCATTACCTATTCTAGCCTACTGTTGCCAAACATATTTCCCAAGCTTTCAAAACCACTCATTTCTCTTACCCATTCTCTCTGCAACCAAGAACCTCAAGAAACCCTAAGCACAAACCCTCACCATGGTCAAACGTAATCTGATCAAGGGCTCTTCCTCCTCCCAACTACCAGCCTCACCCTCAACCTCTCAAGCTTCTAATGAGCGTCCTGCAAACGTAATGCCGGAATCCACTACGAACACCAATAGCTCGACGTCCAACATTGACCCCAAGGTCATGAAAGAACGAAGAGTCAATGACATAGAGAACATTTTGATCAAGCCACAAGGTTCCTACACTGGGAACATTCACGTGGAGTACTACATTGACATACCTTACCTTGAGGAATGTGGTCTTAGCATCTCAAGGTACTTCGAGTTCACAGGGATCAGGGGTTACTTCAATGATCACTAGAAGATCGCCCCTGGACTTATTAAAGAGTTCTAGACAAATGCTACAATCAAAGGAAACGAGGTTGTCAGCAACGTCTTTGGAAACTGCACTCAAGCTACTTCACAGAGGCATGGGACAAGGACCTTGAGAAAGGTACAGTAGAAAGGTTCATTCTTGGACCCAACTACGAGGTGGCCAAGGACGTCAAGAAGTTGCACCCAGCCAACTTCCCACCTCTAACTAAGTTGATGATGAACATTGTCAATAAGACCATTTTGCACAAGATAGGGTCAAGAGATCATGTATCAGCTTTACACAAGTTCATCCTCTACCACATCATCAGAGGGATTCCATTCAACCTTCCACACACTATTCTACAACCTGATTAGCCACATTCAATTCCTATCAACCTTTGTGGCAACATACTGTACAGCTTTGTTAAACAAAATCCTCTGGGATACTCTTTGCTACAACAGAATGTACATAGAAATCAAATCAGGAAATCTGGATGAGCTGGAGTATGTGAGAGTGGAAGGCCCATTCGTTCAACAAAGGATACTGACCTCCTCAAGTCTGCTTAAGTTGAACATGGGATTTGAAATAACCAAGGGATCACTTGCAAGGTTCTCTGTACTGACTGATGATGATGAAATTGAAGGTCAAGAAGAAGAAGAAGATTTAGAAAAAGAAGGGTGGAAAAGGAAAAAGCATGGTGATTTATGATGAGGTTGCATCCATCCAACCCTTAGCAAGTAAGATGAGGAGACTTGTTGTTGCGGACCAGCAGACAGTTCGGACAACATGCAAGGTTGTAGCACAATCTACTGCAAAGCCACCAACCAAGAGAGGAAAGCAGATAGTCCAACAAGCACCACCCAGACCACCCACTTAAAGGATCTAGTCTAGAGCCCAATAGAAGGGTAAGGGTGCTGCCAAAATGACTGCTGAACCTTAAGTGTCTCTGAAGGAGGTAGCAGACATTGGTCTGCAAGCTGTCAAAGTTGCTGAGGCTGAAGAAGAAGACTCAAACAAGGGACTAGTCTTCAAGAGACCTAGAAGGTCACTTAATGCTCAACAGACCACTGAGTCAAAAGGGCTGACCATCAGACCACCCAGCACCACAGCTAGGAAGCTGACTGTGAAGAGAAAAATGGTGTTGGAGGAAGACAAATCAGGACAAACAACCACCAATACAGGTATTACTTTACCTGCATTTACTCTTCCTACTCACCTTTGCTCTACATACAAACGTCCAAGGAAGAATATTACTTAGACGATCCCAGTCTTAGCCCAAACACAAGCCACAATAGACACACCGTCTGTTGAACCTCTATTGTCTGTGTCACCTACACAGACCATAGTAAACCAAACAGTTACTACACAGTCTGATGCCCAAGCACAGACTATGCAAGAGCCACTATCTGAACCCACTGTTTAGACAGAAGATCAACCTGCATCTGCCCCCACTAGACAGACGATCACCCAACAGACTGAACCTACTGTTTAATCTGAGACACAGTTTGATCCCACAACTCAAACTATTGTACCAACAACATCCCCACAAACTCCACCAGACACTACCATTCCTTCCTACCAATCTCCCTCTCCTGTGACAATCCTAAAGATGATAGACGCAGTGATTTCCTACCACCACACTGAGTCTATAATCATCTCGTCTGGGTCAGATGAAGAGATAGTTGCTCTATCTCCTGAAGCATCTACTGTTCCCTCATGGGACAATAGACCATTCAGTCTGGACGACAACACACCTCTGTCCAGATTCAGAGAAGACACTCCTCCTCCTCCTCCCTACAGCTCTTGGCATCAGAAGATGATGCAACGCCTCTCCTTGTGCTATGTGGGAGAAAATGCTGAGTTTGCAACGTACAGAGAAGACTCAACTAGAGCCAGTTGTAAAGGACTCAATTGTTGTTGTTGTCAAGGAAGCACCACTGAAGAAGCTTCCTCCTCTGCAGATCGATCAAGGAATCATCCCTTACTAGAGGCCAATTCACAACTCTCACCTTCTGGACACTATTGAAGATGATGCACATCTAGTGAGACAATGGAAAGAATTCTTCTCCAACGTTCAAATTCATCAAGTCCACTTTATAAGGAAGACTCTATGAAACAAAAAAAAAAGGGGAACAAGCTAGAAAGTGAGATGAACGATTGAACGTGAACTAGATAACAAAAAATCTAGACAACAAGAGAAAGCATTTTGAGAGCAAGTCTTGAACACGAGCTAAGAGAAGCAGAACGCCCATCCTCTACAAGCTCATGCAGATTCAAAAATTGATTATATCCTCTCCTTGAGAGTTATTTGAATCTAATACATTTTTGTGTAGAAAGCCAGGAGTGGCTCAGTGATAAAAAAATACTTGGGAAGTATAATCTCAGGGGGAGATTCATACTTGTAACCAGAAGTGGTTTAGAATACTTGTAGCCAGTAGTGGCATAAAGAATACTTGTAGCTAGAAGTGGCAGTGAAGAATACTTGTTTTGTAATCAGTTGATTATAGTGGAACCCTTTGACAGTTATTAAAGGAGAACTGGACGTAGCTTAGGTTGAGTGAACCAGTATAAAAACAAGCTCTCATTTGTTGTCTTGTGTTTACAAATATTTATCTTGCTTACTGTGCTCTTTTGAAAAGATTTTCTAAGCTTTTCCTTGCAAGGATATATTTGCTACTTTAAACTAACATATATCCAAGAGGGCAATTTGTGAACTAATAGTATTTGCGAAAAGGTTTAAACCCACTATTCAACACCCCCCCCCCCCCCCCCCTTCTAGTGTGTTCTTGTGTATTTCACCTTGAGATGTTAAAACTACGTTCCTCAAGGTAAGGTATGTCAATGTAGTACTTCACGTGAATGTTCCCAGTGTAGGAACCTCGTGACTTGATTAGAATGTTCTCTATGTCAAGGAGTCTTCGTTCTTTCGCGACCTTGGGGTCAATGTTGGACGTTGAACTGTTGGTGTCAATGGTAGACTTAGGCATTACGTGTGCAGGACGCTCATCAGAAGCTTGAGAGGTTGAGGGTGAGGCAAGTAGTTGAGAGGAGGAAGAGTCCTTGATCAGATTACGTTTGGCCATGGCGAGGGTTTGTGTTTAGGGTTTCTAGAGGTTCTTGGTTGCAGAGAAAATGGGTGAAAGAGATGAGAGGTTTCAAAAGCTTGGGGAATACGTTTGGCAAAAGTAGGCTAGAATAGGTAATGAGTGAGCATTAAATATGATGGTACAGTTAGGGAATGATGGAAACGACGCATTTATGACAAACTTGAATGTGCGTTTTGGGCTTTTATGACTCAGACTCAGACGAATGCTTAATTTATAAAACAATTTTTTTTTTTTAAATTACATGGTCTAGCTCATATTTTTTTGAGCACGAAACACGTGGCATGCACATGCCTCACTTAAGTATCACACCAGATGATTTGTCCTTAGTTTTACTAGTGAATAGCAGACAGTGATAAAACATTAATTCACCCAAACCACCCTAATCTTTTCTCTCAAAAAGATCAGTCTGTCCTCAGTAAGGGGTTTTGTAAAAATATCAGCAAGTTGATCATCTATCTTGACAAATTCCAATTTAACGGTCCCCTTCTGAACATGATCTCTTATGAAATGATGTTTTATTTCTATATGCTTGGCTCTAGAGTGCATGGTAGGATTTTTAGAAAGAGATATAGCAACAGTATTATCATAGAAGATAGGAATGTTACTCTCGAATATGTTGTAGTCTTCAAGTTGATTCTTGATCCACAATATTTGAGAGCAGCAACTTGCAGCTGAGATGTATTCTACTTCTGCTGTTGATAGTGTTATTGTTCCTTGCTTCTTGCTGAGCCATGACATCATGTTGCCTCCTATGAAGTGGCAACCTCCATTGGTACTTTTTCTTTCAATTTTGTCTCCAGCATAGTCAGCATCACAATAGCCTGTCAACTTATACTCTTTCTGTCTTTTAAACCAAAGACCAAGATTAGAAGTTCCAATGAAATATCTAAAAATTCTTTTAACAGCAGATAGATGCACTTCCCTTGGGTCAGACTGAAATCTGGAGTAGAGGCAGACACTGAACATTATATCTGGTTTGGATGCAGTCAAGTAGAGTAGTGACCCAATCATTCCTTTGAACTGAGTGACATCTACTTTATTTGAATCTTCATCAAGTCCAAGTGATGTTGTTGGATGCATTGGAGTCTTCATAATGTTAGCATCATCCATTTTGAACTTTTTCAGGAGTTCTTTCACATACTTAGTCTGGTGTATGAAGATTCCTTTGTTGGTTTGCTTGATCTGCAATCCTAGGAAGAATTTCAGCTCTTCCATCATGCTCATTTTGAACTCAGTCTGCATCAACTTTGAGAACTCTTCACAGAGTTTTTCATTAGTGGCACCAAAGATAATATCATCTACATAGATTTGAACAATAATAAAATCAGAAGAGTAGTTTTTGTGGAACAACGTAGTATCTATCTTTCCTCTTGTAAAATTGTGTTCTATTAAGAATGAACTGAGTTTTTCATACCATGCTTTAGGAGCTTGTTTAAGACCATACAGTGCTTTGTTTAAATTAAATACATGGTCTGGAAAGATAGTACTCTCAAACCCAGGGGGTTGTTCTACATAAACTTCCTCTTTGATTACACCATTGAGGAATGCACATTTTACATCCATTTGATAGAGTCTCATATTTCTATGAGCGGCAAATGAAAGCAAAATTCTAATTGCCTCAAGTCTAGCTACTAGAGCGTATGTCTCCGTATAATCAATACCTTCCTGTTGTGAGTAACCTTTGGCCACTAATCTAGCCTTGTTCCTCACAACCTTACCATTCTCATCTAGTTTATTTCTGAAGACCCACTTAGCACCAACAACTTCCTTATTGTTTGGCAGCTTCACAAGTTTCCAAACATCATTCTTTTGAAATTGATCCAGCTCTTCTTGCATTGCTTGGACCCAACTTTCATCTTCCATGGCATCATCAATGTGCTTAGGTTTTATCTCAGACAGTAGAGCTGTTTGTTGGAAAGATGATCTTGTTTTCATTGGAGCTCGAACTTCTCCAATGATCTGAGAAGGAGGATGGTTCTTGATCATCATTCTGTTATTGTTTTGTGGTTCTCTGACTTCTTCTTCATCATCTGAGATGGTTTGATAGTGAACAGACGATCTGGTAGCAGACGATGTGAGAGCAGAAGATGTTGTGCCAGATGCAGACGATGATATGTCAGACAATGATCTGGTCTTAGTTATTGCATCTTCTAGTCTGATACCTGCAAATGAGTCTTGTAACTCTGATAGTTTCCTATCAGGTTGAGTGTCATTAAATCTTACATGAATGGCTTCTTCAACAACTTTGGTTTTAGAGTTGAACACTTTATATGCCTTGGATGTTTCAAAATATCCAAGTAAGATGCCTACATCACACTTTGAATCAAACTTACCCAAATTGTCTTTTGTGTTAAGAATGAAACATTGACATCCAAAGGGATGGAAGTATGATATGTTGGGTTTCTTTCCTTTCCACAGTTCATATGGAGTCTTTTTAATAATAGGCCTAATATAAATTCTATTTTGCAAATAACAGGAAGAATTTATAGCTTCTGCCTAGAAGTGCTTAGGAGTCAAGTTATCATTCAACATGGTTTTGGCCATTTCTTGTAATGACCTATTCTTCCTCTCAACAACACCATTTTGCTGTGGTGTTCTAGGTGTTGAGAAGTTGTGAAGAATTCCATTCTCTTCATTGAACCTCTTAAAACTTTCGTTTTTGAACTCTCCTCCATGGTCACTTCTGATAGAAGTTATACATACTCCTTTTTCATTTTGAACACGTTTGCAGAATTTATAGAATTCCTTAAAAGCCTCATCCTTGTGAGTGAGGAATATAACCCATGTCCATCTAGAATAGTCATCAACTATTACTAGTCCATATCTCTTCCCTCTAAGAGATGCTGTCCTTGTTGGGTCAAAGAGATCAATATGTAACAGTTCTAATGGTCTGGAAGAGGAAATAGTGTTTTTACTTTTAAAAGATGTTTTCACTTGTTTCCCTTTCTAACATGCCTCACAAAGTAAGTTATCCTTATATGACATTGTTGGCAATCCTCTTACAAGGCTATATCTTTGCAATTTTGAGAGTAATCTCAAACTTGCATGGCGAAGCTTCTTATGCCATAACCAGTGATTTTCTTTGACAGACAATAAACATGATACATTTTGATCCTTCAGTTCACCAAGATTGATCTTATAAAGATTGCCTTGTCTCCTTGCAGAGAAGAGATGTAAACCTTTAGAGTCTCTAACAATGCATGATTCCTTGTTGAAGGAAACATCATATCCACTATCGCAAAATTGACTTATGTTCAGTAGATTGTGTTTTAGCCTTTCAACAAATAACACATTTTCAATAGAGAGACTAGGAGGAATACCTATCTTACCAGTACCCCTGATTCTCCCTTTCTGATTGCCTCCGAAAGTGACTATACCACCATGCATTGGTGTCAGGTCTAGGAACATAGACCTTGCACCTGTCATGTGATGTGAGCAGCCACTGTCCAAGTACCATGATTGGTGTTTCTTTCTTGCCATCAAGGACATCTGCAACAAGAATTATTTTGTTTTTAGGTACCCATATTCTTTTGGGTCCTTTGGTGTTAGTCTTAGAAGCAGATGACTTGCTTATTGTAGGCAATTTCTTGCTTTTGGACTTTACATGTCCATTCTCAAAGTGTGGTCCATTAGAAGTAGCTTTCTTCTTGGTTGCTTCTTTCTTTCTTGTGAATCCAAGGCCATATTTTTCATTTGGATGTTTGTTGTATGAAAGAATTTTCTTTAAATTTTTAGACCCACTGACAAATTTGCTTAGAGTACTCTTGAGAGATGTAGCTTTGTGTAATTGAGCAATTTCAGCTTCATCTTTGCTCAAGGCTCTTACCTTGTTTAATTCATCAGTTTCCTTAATCAATTAATTCAATTGCCTTCTATGCTGTTCCTTTTCTATCCAGAGTTCACTTTTGCTTTTAATTAAGCATTGTTGATCAATGGTTAGTTTTTGAAAATCATCTGTTAGAGTATTACTGGCTGTGACTAATGTAGAACATTTATCAGATAGCTCAGTGAAAGAAGATCCAAGTTCTTCATGCTCTTTTGAAAGTTTTCTTAATTTCTTTTTCATAGATAAATAGGCTTTTGAAATAATAGATGAATTAGAGAGAAGTTCACGATAAGCTTCTTGAAGAGAAATAAGATCATTGAGGTCTACCTCTTGTTCTTCATCATCTAAAGCTTCAGACGCAGACACAGAGTGGGTGTTGTCTAGTGTGTTCTCATCATCAAATGCAAATGATGTGGAGGTTGCGTCTACCATCAGACAGAGATTAGCTTCTTCGTCTGATGCTTTAGAATTTTCTTCATCTGTTGAGTCATCTAGATCTTCCCATGTGGACATCAATCCTTTCTTTTTCTTGGGAAATCTTCTGTTGACCTTTTCTTTTCCCTTACTGAGCTTAGGACATTTTGACTTGAAGTGTCCAGGCTTCTTACACTCGTAGCAGACGATGGGATTTTTCTCTTTCTTCTCATGGTCTGCTGAGTATTTCTTATTGTAGTTTTTCCATCTCGATCCACTTTTCTTCTTCACTTGAGGAAGTGGACTCTACTTTTGACTTTTCTGCCTTTAGAGCCTTGGTGGTGTGTCTTTTGGATGGTTTGGAGGACTGACTTTTTGATGAAGATTGTTCTTTAGGTGTTGTCTGATTTGGCTTGTGAGCTTTCAGAGCTAGAGACTTGCCCTTTTTCAATTTGGCATCTCCTTGCAGTTCTTGCTCATGCAACATTAGAATTCCCACTAGCTCTTCGAGAGGCATATAATCTAGATTTTTGGAAGCTCTAATGGTTGTGACCTGAGGTCTCCATTGTCTGGACAAGCTGCGAAGAATTTTGTCAACATGCTCGAAATTTTCGAAACTTTTACCAAGGTTTCGAAGCTCATTTAAAATAGTTTGGAATCTAGATAACATATTAGCTATGGTTGTTAGGATCAGCCGGGTAATCAATCAAGAGGACGGGGGGGTGAATTGATTTAATGTAAAGTGACAAATTCTTTTCCTCAAAATGATTTTTCACCATGACTCTTGAGGTTTCAATAAAAGAGTTTTCAGAGAATGTTATATTGATTAAATAAACCAGAAAAACAACCTTAGCTTAAGATAAAAATGATTTAGAACAAATTATTTCTTTATAAAAATCAAATGCTAAATTAAAATAGATCAAGGGATAGAGAGATAAAGCCTGTTGTTTTATACTGGTTCGATCAACCACCGATCTACATCCAGTTCTCCCTTTCACCAAGGGGTTCCACTATGAATTTGATTACATACACCATGCACACACAATTCACAACAAATCTTGATTTCACAACCTGAAACAGGAACCTAGAAGATTGAATCTGAAAACACCATTCACCATCCAATTTCTAAACTCAATACTACACACAAAATTAGAAATATCATCTAATTTCAACACAGCATTTAGGAACAAAATTCCCACAATGCTAATCAAACAAGATCAATGAAAAAGATTAAAGAACGAAAACACCTTGATGTGCTGATATAGCAGATATGAGATCAGATCAAGAAACTCCAATATGAGTAGATGTAGCAGTCAAGAACTAATGTTGAATCACCTCAATTCATGAAGGAACAAGAGAGAGATATAGTTGTATATGCTCAGAGGTTCAATCTCAAATGGGTATAGCAATAAAAGAAAAATTGAGTTTTCTAAAACTCAAGAGATTAGAGAATGTGTAAAAGAAAGAAGAGAGTGATTAAAGCAATATCAAATTTGAAAAACAAATCAAAGATTTGGATTTTGACAAATGAAGGAATGAAAAAATATTGTAACTGTTTGTTCTTGTTATTCTGCACAGAATGATATGGGTCAAAAAGATTCGGAGTTAGTTAGACAAAGAATGAGTCTTGGAGATCTTTAAAAATGACCGTTATACCAGATATAATCGATTGCAACAAGGTGTAATCGATTATCCCGTGTATCAGAATATGATTTACACTTACTGTCAGTTGTTGTAATCGATTGCACACAAGACAGAGCCAATTCTGAATATTAAAGATTATCTAGTAATCGATTGCCTCAAGATGGTAATCGATTGCAAATGAAACAGAGCAATTTCTGAATCTCAGAGATTGTCTTGTAATCGATTTGTAATCGATTGTAGCTCGATGGCAATCAATTATAATGGATACAAGGCAATATCTGAACTCTGAAACTAACATTGTAATCGATTGCAATGGTTGGTAATCGATTAACCCGATACCAGAGATGGTTTCAAAACTGATTAAGCCATCTGGTAATTGATTCCTACAACTTGTAATCGATTGCAATCACTCAGAATTAGTTCCTAAGAAGTAAATCATCTAGTGATGCTAGAGATAATAGAAAACAGGGAAAATCAAAACATCAAACAAGAATGATACAGGTTAGCCTATAACAAACAATACAATGCCATCATCCATACATGTTATGGCTTAAAAGGAAAATACTAGACTAAGAGAATGGAGAAGACTTAAGGTATGAAGATACCAAAAATCTAAATGAAGAGATGAGGCGTCAATCTTCAATGGTTTCATCTTCTTCCATAGCAAAGAGTTCATATTCTCTGGTAAGAACACTTACCTTGTTCCTTTTTACCTATGAGGACCCTTCATAGGTTATTATGAATGTGTCCCATATGTCTTTGGTAGATTTGAACTGGCTTATCTTTCTGTGCTCAGTTTCTGAGATGCATGCATGTATTGCATTTCTTACTCTAGAGTTGAGGACAAATCTATTCTTTTGTGCCTCAGTCCATTGTTCTTTTGGGATCTCAGCTTCATTATCATCAACTAGAATATAATCTCCATTTTCTACGACATCCAACATGTCTATATGACATAATTCAAAGTATGTCTCCATTCTGTCTCTAATATGTGAAGTTTTCACCCTTGAAGATTGGAGGTTTGTGTAGACCCTTCTCCATCCTTGTGTAGGATCTTTAGCTCTGTATCTGTGAAGATAGTTATCAGAGACCGAGCTTTGATACCAACTGAAATACACAAGAACACACTAGAAGGGGGGGGGGGGTTGAATAGTGGGTTTAAAACTCTTTGCAAATACTATTAGTTCACAAATTTCCCCCTTGGATATATGTTAGTTTAAAACAGCAAACATATCCTTGCAAGGCAAAGCTCAGAAAATCTTTTCAAAAGAGCATAGTGAGCAAGATAAATATTTGTAAACACAAGACAACAAATGAGAGCTTGCTTTTATACTAGTTCACTCAACCTGAGTTACGTCCAGTTCTCCTTTAACAACTGTCAAAGGGTTCCACCATAATCAACTGATTACAAAACAAGTATTCTTCGCTACCACTTCTGGCTACAAGTATTCTCTATGCCATTACTGGCTACAAGTACTCTAAACCATTTCTGGTTACAAGTATGAATCTCCTCCTGAGATTATACTTTCTAAGTATTCTTTTATCACTAAGCCACTCCTGTCTTTCTATACAAAAATGTATAAGATTCAGATAACTCTTAAGGAGAGGATATAATCAAATGTTGAATCCGCGTGAGCTTGTAGAGGATGGGTGTTCTGTTTCTCTCAGCTCGTGTTCAAGATTTACTCTTAGAATGCTTTCTCTCACTGTCTAGATTTATTTCGTTATTCAGTTCACGTTCAATCGTTCATCTCTTTCTAGCTCATTCCTTCTTCTTCTCGTTTCATAAAGGCTTCCTTATAAAGTGGGCTTCATGAATTTGAACGTTGGAGAAGACTTCTTTCCATTGTCTCACACAGTAGAGTGTTGAAGTAGCTTTGATCGTGCTTTTTCTGACAGGAGCAGGTTTCTCTGTCTCTGTTATAGTTTGTCTTTTAGCTAAAAGTGTGCATCCCAATGCTGATTGGTTCTTTTGGTTGTACCTACTCACTTTACATAGTACGAGACTTGCAAGTAATACTAGGAATCAAAGAAAGTAATGTCAAAGGGTATCTCCCTTTGTTTCAATTGCAGCAATGCCTTTATTTGAGTAAAGAATTAATTATAAAGCACGTATTCCTCAATACTTATGACAGTTTACGTTCTGTTCCTGCATAGACAAAGTCTAACTTAACAAACATAGTCTGGTCTTGATTAAGTATGGTCTGTTCATGCACAGGCAGCGTCTGGCTTTAACAAAGACATTCTTAATGTAAAGACATGGTCTGTTCTAGCCTTAGACATTGTTTGGCTTAACAAACACATTCTTAATTAAAAGACATAGTCTATTCTAGTCTTAGACATCGTCTGGCGCTAGGCATCAGACATCGTCTGGCCTTGGGACATAGCATAATCAATTAAGAACTTATTTAAATCTGTTTATAGCCAATTTTAGTTCTAAATTTAACCATTATAAGTTCTCAAGTAGTTAGAGTGTAGGATTCAAATTGAGAGATTTTTACCATTGTCTGTTCTTACTTTGATTCCCTGAAATCACTTAGTCTGAAATCATTAGTTGATCAAATATTATTACATTTGTTATCATCAAAATCTATCAAGGTATTAGGGTTCAAACATCATCAAATGTCTTGGTTCTAACAATTTGTAGTGTATTTACTCCATTCATGGAATCTTGATTTGTTTGGACAGTCTTTCTTGAAATGCCCTTCTTTATCACAAATATAACACTACTTCTTCTTGTTCTTGAACTTTGATTTCATGGACTTCTTCTTGCCTTTAGAATCCTTCTTCTCTTGCTTGCCATTTGGATATAGCCATTCACCAATTTCTTCTCTCTTCAGCTCACTTCCTCTCTGGCCCTCCTTGGAGTTTAGTGCAGCCTTCACTTCATCCATAGATAGGGTTGCCTTCCCATAGATCACAATGTTAAGAAAGTGTTTGGATCTTTTTGGGAAGGGAACTCAATAGGATAATGGCTTGGTCTTCATCTTCAACCTTCACATCAATGCTTTTGAGGTCCAAGATGATTCTCTTGAAGTCATCTAAATGTTTCTCCAAAGACTTATCTTAATCCATCAGTAATGCATATAGACATTTCTTGAGATATAACTTTTTGACTAGGGATAATTAATAAGTGTACCGAGGTGTGACTGTATCAACATTCTTCGAGCATTTGTGATAATAGTTAGCTCCATCCTTGTTAATCATGACCCCATGAAATATGCATGGTTGATAATGCCATTGGTCACCATTAAGCATAGACACAACAATAGACAACACTACAAACATATTATCCTACAACAATTACATAAGCATACTAAATAGAACATCCAAATAAAAAATAACTATAATAATTAAACTAATGTGTGGTACAAATTAAATTGCAGATGTGATGCCTTAAAACTAATATCAAGATCTTTGAGGATTATTAACCTCTTCACATATATGCAGTTGAAGAATGTTCTTTCTCAAAAACTTTTGCAATAAATCCTTCTTAGGAAACTGATTAACCGATGCAAACAACACTCAAACAGAACGATTAATTCTAAACCAAATCAAATATAGGGTTACAGCAAATTAGTATGGAAGGATACACATGATAAAGAATATAATTTTTTGGGTTCTAGTAAATATAATACAAGTGTATATTCCTTTGCACTATTCACTGAACAGTGGAATTTTTGCCTATATGAAAGTCCTTGATTGTAGAAGTAGAGATAAGAACAGAGGTAGTATATGATAATAGTATAAATATTATTTTATCAACATCTAATGGTAGAAACTTGTGTTTCTTAATCAAGTGATCCAAAATTTCAGCAAAGACTACTTTGTACTAATAGAATGGTCAGGAAAATAAAATGTAATATTTTTTCTTAGTGGGGATTTTCTTCAAATCATGTCACACTTAGGTTTTTTATTTTATTTTTAATATTAAATTTAGTTTATATTTTGATTTTGATTTTGTAGTCTAACAAGAACTTTACTAGTATCCCCCAAATTGAATCTTAAATCCCAAAGTCGCAAGCCAGCATCTTCCCCAAACCGCAGCACACTTCCTTATCCTTGTTACTTCTGGCTTCTACGTGCGAGTGTCATCCTTCACAACTTGTTGTTCCCATCGTGCGCGGTTCTCATTGTGGCCATTGGTTTCTGCGTGGACCTCATCAAGACAAGAAATAAACATCACTCCTCTTTAGGAATGATGTCTAAATTAGATTTAGATAGCCTCTTTACATGTTTCTAAAAAGAGCAGAGTGAAGCTCTTCTTGTAGGTACATGTAATATGCTCTTTCCACAAAAGTAATAAATTCATTTAAGTATAAACATAATGACACTAATAGTTGAATATTCTACTAAAATAGGGTCATAGCTAGCTTTTAACTAGTTATAATTAATTTTTATCTTGTCATGCACGTTGTTTCTTCTTCTTCTTCTTCTTCTTGAAAAGGTGGGGTTCTTTGTTTTTGATCATGAAAGGCATGAATACTCACCCTCTATGATCTTGTTCATGGTGTTTAAAGTATTAACAAAACAATTTTTTTTATTTATGTCATCATTGCTTTTAATTTAAATCCAATTCTAGTATTATTATGTGTTTGTTAATTTGTAATTGATTGATTTAGTTCCTATCAAAGTAATTTAGTTTGGCTGCAACTTAGAATGTCATGATTATGCTTCCCTATCAGCACATGGCCAACATTTGTATGTGAAAGATAGTTTAGTTGCAAGATAATCTTTTAGAAGAGTCTATAACACTAATAATTTGATTGCTTATTTATGTTGTACATATTCTTACTATACATAGGACATGCAGTGTGATATATAATATATGTCTAACTTACAATCACATAAACAACTCACTCAAAATGTAACACCCCAAATTCCAAGTAATAGAAGAAGTCATGGGAAGACCCTTTGTAAAGATTATGTTATTTTATATTACTTGAATAGAAATGCCTTGGGTATAGTTGTTGTTATTATTAGTATTATTATTTTTACTATTATTACAAAGGATTAGTAGAATGAGTTTTTCTAAAAAAAATGCTGAGAAAATGGTTTAGTGTAGAATTTTATAGTGAACACCCTAGAAAGATCAGGTCATATCATGAGTTCTACTTGTCCAATTGAGGTGTCGTTTGCATTGTTGGAAAGTTTGTTGAGTTAGATACCGTTCATCCTCATACCTTATAGACCAAAATCGGTTCTAGAATAGGCCCATTGATCATAAAAACACTTTTAGTTCCACATCTACCAAAATATTCTAACAAATCCTTTCCTTTGTATATATATAGAGGTCATCGCTAATTTCTTAGGAGAATCAAAGCGTAACTAGGAATTTTTAACAAATATTAGGATCCAATTGGGTATTTTTTAATAGATATTGGATTCAATTGAGCACAAAAAATAAATAACATGACCTAATTGATTGATTGATTAGACAAATAATATCAAGACTTAATTAAACATAAAAAAACAAATAATAGGATTTAATTGATTAGACAAATGATATCAAGACCCAAATGAGCATAAAAAAAACAAATAACATGACCTAAATAAGTATTAAGCCGAATAATAATGATGTTACATAAGTAATATTCTTGATGTTTATGTGCTCCCTTAAGTACCTCTAGAATACGTTTAGTTGAGTTGCATAAGGACTACAACCCAGGGTTCTAAGTGATTATAAAATAAAGTGGTGCAGTGAAAGCGTGGTAGGTTATAAGAAATGGATTCTCAACTATCACTTATCTTTTAGGCATGAACCTAAGTTAAGAGACTCCTTAAATGACTGTTATCTTTAAAGGTTAGGCTTATGATAGTGAAACAAAGTTGTGATGGTTACCTAATATGTAGCACAAGCCTTCATTTGTGTTTGAAACTATAATGTAACGGTTCAAGAAGTCCATAGAGACCTTGTGATAGGATCACCCTAATGAAATACACAAGAACACATTAGAAGGAGGGGGTTGAATAGTGGGTTAAAAAACTTTCTTTTAAACACTATTAATTCACAAATTACTTTCTTAGATATATGTAAGTTCAAATCAGTAAATATATCCTTGTAAAGTAAAGTTTGAGAAATCTTTTCAAAAGAGCACAACATGTAAGATGAATATAGTAATCACAAGACAGCAAATCAGAGCCTGTTTTTATACTAGTTCACTCAATCTAAGCTACGTCCAGTTCTCTTTTAACAATTGTTAAAGGGTTCCATTATAATTAATTGATTAAATTAGCTAACCAATCTTTTGCAATGGAGAAAATCTATCTTTCTCCTAGGATGATTAACCATGAAAGAGTTATAGATCTTGGTGTCAAAAGCATTCAGAGGAGACAACTTGACCTTCGGATAAAAATTAATTCGCTTCATAATGAGCCTACCAATATACACATCATAAACATGACACATTGGTATTTAATTAATATTTCTTATTATATATAGAAAGCACAATTATACAAATGTATTACTACTTACATTACCTTCTTCTAAGATCATTACCTTATGGATAGTTATGATTTATTATGATTCTCATAGTCAAATAACCATCTTGACACCAATATTTTTTGAGAATAAAATTACACGATATTAAAAATTGGTGTCAAAAATATCAAACCCAAAAGATTAAATTATATTTAATCAGACATGTTATAATTAATATATTTTATAGTATAAAATGTATAATAATATGACCGCGAATAAACATAACGAGTTCTATAACTATAACTACATATTAAAAATATCAACGAATGTAATATAAATATAAAAAAAAAAAACATATATACAATGATAAAGAGCTTTGACGACATATTGATTAATAATCACAATATATTTTAAAAATTAATATTTACCATATCAATTTATAATATTTATATATTGTAGCTACAACCTACCAAATTGATATATACATATAGTTAATTAAAAACAATAATTAAAATTAACGTGTAATCCATTAACTCCAGGCGTTTCAAGGGAGAACAACTTTTAAATGAGAACAATGAGAACAAATAATAATAATCCTTAGATTAAAATTAAAAATAATAAACCTGCATCAGATTAAAACCTCAATTTTAAGTTCATCACCATGAGATCCTATCCTTTCCTCTCTCAATTAGTTTTTTCATTGCATTTTTTTCCAATAGCACAAGCACATAGGCAAAGCACCACCCTCATCACCATGACCACTGCCCCGTCGCCATCGTCGCTGCTGCCACCACCACCAACAACAACAACATGGTTACTACTGCCGTTATTGCCACCATTAGGGCCACTGTTGCCGTCACCATCATGGTCGTTATCCCTGTTGTTGTCACCACCACCACAGCCGACGACGGTGGTGGCGGCAACAATGGGGACAACGACCATGATGGTGGTGACAACAGTGACCTTGACGGTGGTGACCATAATGGCCGTCAAGAGTTGTCACTATCATTATGATCACCGCCACCACCATCAACATGGTCACCACCGTCGCCGCCACTATCATGGTTGTCGTCCCTGTTGTTGTCGTCACCACCACCACCATCGGTGGCCTTAGCGGTTGCAAGAACGACAATAGTAACCATGTTGGTGGTAGTGGTGGTGACGAGGCGGTGGTCATGGTGATGAGGGTGGTATTTTGCCTATGTACTGTTGGGAAAAAATGCAGAAAAAAAAACTAACTGAGAGAAAGGGAGGGATAGGATCTCATGGTAATGCATTTAAAATTAATATTTTAATCTGATGCATTTATTATTTTTAATTTTAATCCAATGGTTATTATTGTTTGTTCTCATTTAAAAATTGTTCTTGCTTGAAATGCCCCCAATATATATATATAACCAAACCAACAACATCTACGTTTAAAGCCAAATAATTTAACAACACATTTGAACAAATTTGATGAGAGATTAGATTAGTAAAGTAGATAAATTTACTCAGGAGTAAAAATACAAATATATCAAGTCAATAGAAAAGTACAAAGATAGAATTAAGTAACATACTAATTAGATAATTGATCTCGTTGGGAACTTTTTTAAGGGTTCCAAATTGAATATTAGAAAAGCCTTCAAACGATAATGTAACATGGAAACAAAACAAACCACAATAGCAAACATAATCAGGGGATGAAATGGAGAGTTGGGCCTTCATTATTAGAATCATTTAGTATAAGTAGTTCATATAGGTTGGTTGGGAAATTTCCAGAGGGAGGCGACTGTTCAAATAGCCTAGTTTCTAATTCATATAAATTAATTAAATAAGTTTTAAACTATTTAAATTACACAAGTGAAATTAATAAAGTTGCTTATTAACTACACATTGCATTTGGCAAAAAATAATTAAGATATGTATCTAATCTAATATAGTATTACATCATAGAGTGGAATTCGTTAAACAAAAAAATTATTAAAAAAAAAGGTAGTGACAACAAATTTTATAAATTAAAAATTAATAAAATTATTGAATAAATAAAAACACAAAGTATTAGAATAATCGGTAAATTTAACTAATATAGGGTGAGTTTGTTTAAATAAGAACTCATTTTAATGAAAAAAATCACTTATTGTAATTTTTTACATGTTTGTTTACATTTTTTAAAATAAACAGAAGCTAAAAACAAATTATGTTGATAAGCAACTATGAGTAGCTTATAAAATAAGTGAGTGCGGAAGCAGTTCTGAAAAAAACACGGAAGGGGCTTTAATGAAAAATATTGACACAACTACCCTTGCTTTTAATATACATTTTATACATTCTTTCAGCTTTGTTTCGTTCTTCTCTCAAGACCTAGCTCACTCTTGGTTCCCTTCGCGGCCTTCTTCTAATGCATCTTCTACTTCTATCAGCTACCGTCTCTTCCCAATTCATTTGAATGCATATTTTATATTTCAATTTTAGTTTGTGCATGATTGTTCTATGGGCTCTTTCTACCGTCTTCTGATTTTGCTTCACATAATTAAAATCCCTAATTTTGTTATGTGGGATCTTTGATAATTGAGGGTTCTCGTACTTGTAGGATCTTAGTCCATTTTCATGAAAAATGTCAAATTTTATGAAATTTCCGATTCTAGATGATGTTTTACGCGGAGCAGGTGTGAATTTTCGGCATTCTAGTGTCCTATATGCAATGTGTGCTTTAAAGGTCTTTTATGTAATTTTGTAATATAAAAAGTACTTTTATCATTGTTTTACCAAACACATTACAAATCACTTATAATTAAAAAAGTACTTTATATAATTGTAACTAAACACAATACAATTTCTACTTTTTTAAGAATTACTTTTTATAAAATTGTTTGTTTTTAGTTTAAACAAACTCATCCATAATTATCAACATAATAAGTATGGAAATAACATGATAATACATAAAACCAATTTAAATTCAAACTAAAAAAAATTGTCAATTTAATTTATGTGATTAAGGTAAATGACAACAAATAAAAGTGAAATAAATCCACGAAAAGTTGCCAAATTATATCATTTGTATATTAATCACTTTAGACCTATTAACGTATATTTGAAAACAAATAATGCTTTATTATTTAATAGTTCTACGATTGCATACACATAAAACAAATATATAGTTGTAAAACTATTAGGAGTGTACAACCTAAGAATGCATGATTGTTAATGAGACAACTATCTAGATGATTAATAGCCATTTGAGTTTAAAAATGTGAAAATATTTGACAATTTTTTTTATTAGGTTGAATTAAAATTTATTCCAATTACGAATAAACACTTAGACATATAAAATATAAAGGAACTTGCTATTTACACTCCCCTGTTTGCTAAGCACACCCCCATCTCTTCTATTTCCTCTTATTTTCCTATAATGCCCTTTTTAAAACATTATTTTACACCCTCATATATATCCTTATAATCTGTTACACCCCCTCCTTTACTCCCCCTTCTTTTCTTTTCTTTTCTCTTCTCTTCTCTTCCATTAACCCATCTTTTCTTCTCTTTCATGAACCTCTCTACTCCTTTGCATTCTACTTTGCACTTCAATTGCTCATTTGTGTCTTCTTTGTTTATCACGGGCGTCCTCAACCTCACTTCTTCCTCACATTTCGTTCTTCCTCTTGCTCATTGCTGAATGCATTGCTACAATCAACAATATTATTTTTCTACCCATCAATTGATTCTTCGGATATCTTACTAACATAATAATTCATAGTTACATAAAAAAAAATTAGAAAAAGGTAAAACAAAATATACATATACAGTAAATGTGTTTCGAGAATGACATATACATACTGAAAATGTGTTTCTGGAATAAGAAAATAAGAAATGTTCCGGAATAACATATACATACCAGAAACATGTTTTCTGAATACATATCGGAAACATGTTTCCAGAATAATATATACATATACCATACCAGAAAGATATGTCCAACATATACATATTGGAAACATGTTTCTAGAATAACACATACATATATCATCTAAAATCTTATTTTATAATTTTGAATTATATCTAAAATTTTATTTTTATTATTTTTTAAACCCCTAATTTTGTATCCATCTTCATCTCATGTTGTTTATATAGTATTGTGTTTTTCATCAATATTGCATCTTTTTTTTTTCACTCACACTACGTTTCAAAGTACATACATTGGTCATTAATTTCTTATATAGAGGTTTTGATTTGATGGTGGGTTCTCTTCTTCTTTAAATGCATTCAAACAAGCATTTTTTCTACAACGTCAATGGTTGCAGTTGCAACATCTCTTAAGGGAATTGGTTTTGATGGTGGCTTCGTTTCTTTAACTGTGATCCTAATAGTTCTACAAACTCAGTGCATTGAGAAACTCTTAAATACAAAACCAACAACTCTTTTCGATGGTTTATTATTCTGCAAACACGTTTCGGTATGTATATGCTAAACGTTTCTTTTTGGTATGTTATATGTATATGTTATTCCGGAAACATGTTTCCGGTATGTATATGTTATTCGGAAAACATGCTTCCGGTATGTATATGTTAAACGTTTCTTTTTGGTATGGTATATGTATATGTTATTCCGGAAACATGTTTCCGGTATGTATATGTTATTCGGAAAACATGCTTCCGGTATGTATATGTTAAACGTTTCTTTTTGGTATGGTATATGTATATGTTATTCCGGAAACATGTTTTCGGTATGTATATGTTATTCCTTTCTTATTTTCTTATTCCAGAAACATGTTTCCGGTATGTATATGTCATTCTCAAAACACATTTATTTTATATGTATATTTTGTTTTACCTTTTTTTATTTTTCTTTTTATGTAACAATAAATTATTATGTTAGTAAGATGTCTGAAGAATCAATTGATGGAGAAAAAAATAATATGTGATGCATTCAGCAATGAACAAGAGAAGAAGTGAGGTTGAGGACGCCCGTGGTAAACAGAGAAGACACAAATGAGCAATTGAGGCGCAAGGTAGAATGCAAAGGAGGAGAGGAGTTCATGGAAGAGAAGAAAAAACGAGTTAACGGAAGAGGATAGAAGAGAAGAGAAAAGAAAAGAAGGGGGGAAAGGAGGGGGTGTAATAGATTATGGGGATATATTTAGGGGTGTAAAGTAATGTTTAAAAAAGAGTATTATAGAAAAATAAGAGGAAATAGAAGAGATGGGGTGTGCTTAGCAAACATGGGGGTGTAAATAGTAAGTGCCAACATAAATACAATGTGAATTAGTATTGACTATTAGTCTACATTAACTAATATTAGCATTTTTGGTCAATTACAACTTTAATAGAAAAACCTTTATGAACTTATCCTTCCATTAAAAATAGAATTCTATCAAGGTGTATAAGATTTTTCATACTACTTAGTATGAGGCCATATAAAAAAGCCCAAACATTCAACAATAACACAAATATGACCTAATCTAAAATTAACAATGAAACACTTATATTTAAAAAAAAATACATAGTATAAAAGGCATACATAGATTCAACTGAAGTAGAAATGCCCATCAATGAAACTAAAAATAGCAAGATTGAAGATGTCGAACAATCAAGGAAAATCAATTATTTAGGAGTCGAATGAGGATTCAAGATCTGCTAGTGTTTCCATCAAAAATAGTACAACAATAAAAAAACAAAGGCTAAATAGTTCACAAGATTCAACTCTATGATGAGGTATACCAATCATATGTCTTATTAATTGTTGATCGCTTTATCAGATTCTTCTATGCTATTTTACCATGTGGTTACATTTTAAATGTAGGATTCAAAAACAAAAGTATCAAATGATTCAGTGGAGGAAATCACAACTGAAGAATTTGACTTGGTAAAAAAACAAATCTTTCAAGTATAAATGCATGTATAAAGGGGATTTTCATTGCAATCCATATGCCATTGAATTTTACCTAGTTTAAAAATGGGACATAGAAAGAGCCGCGAGTCAAATTTGTAGACAATAAAGTAATTGTAAAAATAAAGGAAATCCAAAAATATTAACAACCTATATTATTATACTTTCAAAAAATTGAATGCAATTGATAACCATTATAATGATTTTGTAATTGCAGTACCCATTAGTCAAAGTCTTTTATGTCGACAATGACACCATTCAAGCGGAGCTCGATTTCAATAAGGTGAGTTTGAATATAGTATTTCAATAGTAGATAAGTTTAGCGTTTTGATAAATAACCTTTATTTTTGAATTATTGTTAATGGTATAACAACAAATAATCGAGCTCCCCTTCTTCCTGTCATCCAAACTATACAATAACATTAGCCCATTTGGACTATTTAGACTTGAAGATGTTAAAGCCAACTGTCATTGGGTAGAAGTTGAAATAGGTAAAGATAGAGTTTATCTGACAAACAAGCTTGAAGATTTACCTAACTTTTACAATTTGAATGGAAAACATATGATTAGTATCAAGTTGTGTCCTGGCTATATATGCAAGATTAGGATTTATAACAAAAATGGAAGAGAAATCAAGTATCCATTATGGGAGAGCAAATCATTCCATCAATATGTAGCAGGAGATGGTACTATTGTCGAAACTAGAATATAAGGTAACTAAAATGAATCATACTATGCCAATTAAATTAAAAATATACTTAATAACAAAATTTATACAATTAGAAAAATCAATGTGTAACTAAGTCTATTGTATGATGCAACAAGTTAAGCAAGGACATAGGTCATGTTTTGAGGATGCTAAAGTTTAGAGTTCCCTATTTTGGACATTTATGCAATGCAAGACTATTTTGTAGGGTAAGGATATAATCATGCCAAAATTACATTGCAAACGATTGATCTAAATAACATCAATATGATATAAAAAAATCAAATTATTTGAACCTGGAACTACTCAATACATTCTAAATGCCAACTTCAATTGCATTTCACCACAAATTATTGAAAAGAAAAACAAATTTGCAAACTTATGCCTTCTTCGATCAACAAATTCTTCTAAACGATAATAAACACCTTAATACGATGAGTCTTAATCTTTGCAAATTGAAAAACAACAAATGGTAGAGTACACTGAACACAAAAATTCAATCACCAGAATATGGCAACATGGTCACCAAACAATGTATCTCACAAATGTTGTATTCCAGTATGTTAATAAGATACATTTTCAAATAGGATTACCATATATAATATATAATAGCAATCGTTGATGGAGAAGTTAAGAAATCAACTTAAAGAATATAACATTATTTAATTAAGAAACCAGTTATTAATATAAATCTCAATTTTGACCTTCAATTTTTAAAATTCCAATTTGTTCATAGAAGTATTACAAACAAAATAAAAAATATTTATAGATATTAAATCTAAACTAATTTAAAAACCTAAGTCATATCGAGATAAATTTGATATTTTATAATTTAATTTGTACACAATTGTTGATGTAGTTATTTGTCTCCACTATTTCCATAGGTTTAAGTCTATTGGTCTTATTACAATCATATTTAAATATATGGATTGATCATATTCCAATAGAAGATAATTAACCAAATCACGTTGTGCACATGTTAACATAAGTCTTTAAATTTCTTAAATGAAACATCTATTTTAATATCATATACAATTTTTAGTTATTACATGAATGAAAACTAAATTTCATACAATGCAATAGGTAAACAAAGATACATTAACCATGTAAATAAAATAGATTGCTTAACATAGAAGCATACATGAGTATCAACATCACACAACATATGTAATAATACTAAAAACATACATATATAAAATTAGATTAAATATAACATTTATCTATAATAGTCTTAAACTTAAATTAAACACACTAAATAGACAATATAGGAAATAATAAGTTCAAACACTAACTTTAAATAGAAGTGAACTACACAACTTAAATATCTATTTTGAAACACTTGCTTTATTCCACTGAAGCCTCTTCTTACAACTAAAATATCCTTCATCTTCCACATAGTTTGATGAGTTGTCATCAACATTGATATCTACATCAACTAGATCTTTTAAAGAAAACAAAGGTATACATTCCTATCAACTAAAAGAGAACCATCATTTATTGATGATTCAACATCAATGATAGACTTTTGGGAGTTTGATTGAGATGAGAAATCCACACTATCTTCAATGTGGCTAATCCCAAATTTCATCTAAAATTTAACAATAAGAGATAAATAGGTGTGGGTGAATATATACAAAATCCAAATATTCACATATCAATAAAATTAAACCTTCTCAAGAGTTGGAGGATTAGAATTTTACTTGAAATCATTTATAACAACCAAATCAAAATAAACATGTTTAACCTTTTATGAATCATCAAAACGAAAATAATATTCGGCTAGGAGCTTCTTTTGAATCCTTGTTGACATATATAAGCATACAAATATATTCCAAAAAAAGGAAGTACAAATAAGCACAAAATTCTATTTCATGAAGTTCAAATACATGTTGACTTAAAAAATCAAATACCTTATACTTGTCAATCAAAATAACACCTGAATCGTCCAACAGTGAAACACAATCAATGTCAAAAAGCAAGAAGGCAACATTATCATATCCATTGTATACTTTAAATTTAATTTTATAGCTTATTAGAAAAAATGAAAGAAATGTGTAAAAGTACAAAAAGACAATAAAGGTATAACCACTTCCAAATAAAGGGATAATCAATAAGTGTACCGATGTGTGACTTCATCAATATTCTTTCAGCATTTGGGACAATAGTTAATCATGACTCGATGAAAGAAACACAGTTGATAATATCCTTGCTCACCTTAAAGTACAAAGATAACAATAGTCAATACTACAAACATATCATCCTGCAACAATTACATGAGCATACTAAATAGAACATCAAAATAAAAAATAACTATAAAATTAAACCAATGTGTGCTAAAGATTAAATTGCAGATGCGATGTCTTAAAATTAATATCAAGATAAAAAAACATTTGCAAGAAATCCTTATTAGACAACTAATTAACGGAGTCAAACAACACTCAAACAGAACGATTAATCTGAAAGCCTCCATCATTTATTCTTAATCAAATCAAATATAGGGTTACAACAAATTAACATGGAAGGATACATATGATAAAGAATATAATTTTTTGGGTTCTAGTAAATATATTTTGTTTATTAAACATAATTAATAAAAAAAACTACAAATTAAAAATAACCTTTTCTTCAGATCAGATGTAGTATCAAAACATGTATCTACTGTTAGAACTAAGACATTTGATGATGTCTGACCCCAATACCTTGATAGGTTTTGATGATAACAAATGTAATAATATTTGATTAACTAATGATTTCAGACTAAGTGATTTCAGGGAATCAAAGTAAGAACAGACAATGGTAAAAAACTCTCAACTCAAATTCTACACTCTAACTGTCTGAGAACTTATAATGGTTAAATTTAGCACTGAAATTGGCTATAAACAGATTTAAATAAGTTCTTAACTGATCATGCTTTGTCCCTAGGCTAGATGATGTTTGATGCCTAGGGCCAGATGATATCTGATACTAAGCGCTAGATGAAGTCTGATGCCTAGCGCCAGACAATGTCTAAAGTTAGAATAGACCATGTCTTTTAATTAAAAATGTGTTTGTTAAGCCAGACGATATCTAAGGTTAGAACAGACAATGTTTTTCAATAAGAATGTGCTTGTTAAAGCCAGACGCTATTTGTGCATAAATAGACCATACTTAATCAAGACCAGACTATGTTTGTTAAGCCAGACTTTGTCTATGCAGGAATAGAACGTAAACTGTCATAAGTACTGAGGAATACGTGTTTTATAATTAATTCTTTACTCAAATAAAGGCATTGCTGCAACAAAAACAAAGGGAAATACCCTTTAACATTACTTTCTTTGATTCCTCATATTACTTGCATGTCTTGTACTATGTAAAGTGTGTAGGTACAGCCAAAAGAACCAATCAGCATTGGGATGTACACTTTTAGCTAAAAGACAAACTGTAATAGAGATAAAAATCTGCTCCCGTCAGATAAAGCACAGTCAAAGCTACTTTAACACTTTATTGTGTGAGACAATGAAAAGAAGTCTTCTCCAACGTTCAAATTCATGAAGCTCACTTTATAAGGAAGCCTCTATGAAACGAGAAGAAGAATGAACAAGCCAGAAAAAGAGAATGAACGATTGAACGTAAATAACGAAATCAATCTAGATAGCAAGAGAAAGTATTCTGAGAGCAAGTCTTGAACACGAGTTGAGAGAAACAGAACACCCATCCTCTACAAGCTCATGAAGATTCAATATTTGATTATATCCTCTCCTTGAGAGTTATCTGAATCTCATACATTTTTGTATAGAAAGCTAGGAGTGGCTTAATGATAAAAGAATACTTGGGAAGTATAATCTCAGGGGGAGATTCATACTTGTAACCAAAAGTGGTTTAAAATACTTATAGCCAGTAGTGACATAGAGAATACTTGTAGCCAGAAGTAGTAGTGAAGAATACTTGTTTTGTAATCAGTTGATTATAGTGGAACCCTTTGACAGTTGTTAAAGGAGAACTGGACGTAGTTCAAGTTGAGTGAATGATGTGGACATCAAAGCCCAAGCCCATGACCAGATGGAAGCCCAAGACCCGATACAAGGCATAGGAGGGCCCATGACAAGAGCAAGAGCTAAAAAGGCCCAAGAAGCTTTGGAAAATATGGTGACTATTCTGAGGGCAGTTCAAATGCAAGGAGAGGCCCAACACTTGGAGGCCCACAAGGGAGAGTTGCTAGTCCTGTCTGTTGATTGCTTGGAATGAAGGCCCACTTACAAACTTAGTCATTTAATTAAAAAAATAATAATGTTAAAGTGCTTGCAGCCAGTTTTGAGCCGTTGACCTCAAACTAAACTTTGCCTCGCCTTAACCACTAGGACATATTAACTATGCTTGTAATGTTGGGATTTTACATTTCTCTTATTTTGTTGAGAACAAATTTGTATAAATCATTTGGAACTGAATGAAAATGCAGATTCTGATTGTTTTGTCAAAAAGTGAGAATTGTCTCTGCTAGGGTTCTTCCTTGAACCAATTGATCTTATCAAGAATTCCCTCAATTCTTGTGGCGATCCCCTAGGCTTATCAAACCTCATTGTTTGTGGCGCCTACCCTGTTGTTCGTTCTATCCCAATTTGTGTTTTTGTTCGTTTTCGCATTTCTCGCATTGTGCCTCCAGCCCCATTTTTCCCAGGTTCGTTCTGTACGTTTTACGTATCCATTTTGAGTTTTTCTTGATCCTAAATTGCAGTTCAGAACGTCATCTTTCTCCTCGATTTGGAATCACTCCAATCCGAGTTTTGTAGACCGAGATACGAACGAGAATTAAAACTCATTCTGGGTTGCTCTTGGTGCGCGAATTCCATCCTAGAAGATCCAATTCGAACCAAGCATGTGATTTTCCCATCAGTGAATCAGTATAAAAACAAGTTCTCATTTGCTGTCTTGTGTTTTACAAATATTTATCTTGCTCACTGTGCTCTTTTGAAAAGATTTTCTAAGCTTTGCCTTGCAAGGATATATTTGCTATTTTAAACTAACATATATCCAAGAGGGCAATTTGTGAACTAATAGTATTTGCGAAAAGTTTTAAACTCACTATTCAACCCCCCCCTCTTCTAGTGTGTTCTTGTGTATTTCATCTACAAATATCCTAAATGTGTCCATTACATTCTAAAGGAAAACTTCACTTGCATTTCACCCAAAAGTATCCAAGACAAAAAAAACATATGAAAACTTATACGTTCTTCTATCAACAAATTAATCAAACCGATAATAAACACCTTACCATGGTGAGTCTTAATTTTTTTAAATTGAAAAACTAGAATAAGTAAAGTAGATTGTCCACCAACATTCAATACTAATAACGTGTCAACATAGTCTCCAAACGGTGCACAAGATACTTTATCTTGAAAAAAATATTGACATTCAATAAATCATGAAAAAAGAAAAAAAATGATTATGAGTATCAAAATAAAATTCATAAACAGATTATTGTCTGTCATCTACCAAATCAAACATAATCTTTTGAGTAACTCTACCATCTTTTTCATTTTGCTTCTCATCAGACATCTAGTAAGAACTCCATTAAGGTCTATACATATAGAAAATTATATAATTTCAACAATAACACATGTATTACAAAAAAATGTATTACATAGATACACGAACAAAAGCTAATAAACTTCACATACCAATGAAAAATTCATGCTGAACATTTCTTGCAATGATTTCCTCTATATTCATGTAGTTCAGAAGATTGTAAGGAACAGTAGGATAATGTATACTCAAAATATTTGTTTTATTATGGAACAACAACTTGAATCAATGGTTAGTGGCACGAAATGAACCACTACTACCAACAACTCCCAAAAACTCATATCATAAACTTCATTCTCAATAATTGATTTAGCGAATCTTTTCATAATAGGCTTACAAATAGATGCTTGAATCTTTTGACCCTGACAATAATTGAGTTAATAATAAACTACGAGTTCATAGACATGATGAATGGTAATAAAAACAAAAACCAGCAAATAATAATGCATGTTATTCATACCTCTTTGCCAATAAGCACCATTTCAATGGAATATGGATTATCATGTGAAATAATGGGATACATGTTCCATATTTACATAACATGCTCTTTCAATCTCTAGTTCTGTTTCTCATTGTTTAATAAAGCAACTCCATAAAAAATAAAAAATAATAGATATCATGCAAGCAAAAACCTAAATATAACCTTTTCCTAGCATACACTTGACTAAATTCATAGAGAACATTAGTGTATTTATAGTAACAATGAAAATACAATGGAAGACAGGATATGAAAAAGCGGTAAAACATCCCATCTAGAGTTCAAATTCAAATGCAAAGGGAATGATGAATTGTTCTAAAACTTGAAGATAAAATACAACTAGGAATAGTAAGAAGAACAATTACATATATAAGGCATGAGTAGCCAAAACCAGGCTAAAACATGCATTTGTACTTGGAGAATTGCTAATATAAAACCAACAAAAAACATTTGAATCATAAGATATGATTATTTGTCTTCACGAAGCAATTGAGTCAGAGAAAGATATGTGTTGGTCGCCTATATGGAACACAAACCGTCTACAACAAAGGCTTTGTAATCAAGCAACTTGTGTTTCTATTTTGATTTTGATTTTGTAGTCTAACAAGACCTTTACCAATATCCCCAAAATTGAATCCTAAATCCTAAATTTGCAAGCCAACATCTCCCCCAAACTGCACCACACTACTTTATCCTTGCTATTAGTTATGCCTTTTACACGCAAGCATCATCCTTCACGACTTGTGTTCCAATCGTGTGTAGTTCTCATTGTGGCCATTAATTTCTGCGCGAGCCTCGTCAAGAAAGGTAATAAACATCTCTCCTCTTTATGAATGGTGTATAAATTAGATTTAGATACCCTCTTTACATATTTTTGAAAAGAGCAAGAGTGAAGCTCTTCTTGTAGGTAATGTCCAAAATTTTGAGTAATAGAAGAAGTCATGGGAAGACCCTTTGTAAAGATTATGTTCTTTTATATTACTTGAATAGAAATACCTTGGGTATAGTTGTTGTTACTGTTGTATTTATTATTAGTATTATTATTGATACTATTATTACATACTAGTAGTAGAATGAGTTTTTTATACAAAAAAAAAATGTTGAGAAAATGGTTTAGTGTAGAATTTTATAGTGAAAATCCTAAAAAAATCATGTCATATCATGAGTTGTACTTGTCTTATTAAGGTGCTATTTGCGTTTTTGGAAAGCTTGTTGAGTTAGATACAATTCATCCCCAAACCTTATGAACCAATATTGGCTTCCATCATAGAGAAAATGGGCTTTGAATTAGGCCCCTTAATCATGAAAAACACTTTTAGTCCCACATCTGCCAAAATATTCTCACAAATCCTTTCCTTCGTATGTCACCACCAATGTCTTAGGAGCATAAAAAATTAAGTGGATTTGTTTTATCCGTAGAGCCCCTCTTAGTTAATATTTTTTATGTTCCCCTTAGAGTTTCCGTAGTCAGGGTTGCATTTTAAATCACACAGTCTTTAACCATAGTAAGACTTTTGTGGGTTGTAGTGGACGACGCCACCAAGCTTATGCAGGGTTAGTTGGAAGTTTGTCTCCATGCTTATTATGTTTAAATTATAGGTATCTTAGTTTAGGAGAATGATATGAAAAACAAGAGATTTGAAGAGAGTAATTTGGGAGTTACTTTGATATGAAAAATGCATTGTGAATTTGACCAAATTAGACTTGGTAATTTGCATATGAAATGTATCCCTAGATGTTCTCTAACCATTGGTTTTGGAATTACTGAAAAATATTTTCTAGAACTCAAGATATTATCATTTTAGAGAGCATAGGTCGAGTTGTTAGCATCATGCGATAAGTCCATATCCTTCTCAATATTATGCATAGTATACAATTTAAATAGCTTTTGAGGTCAACATATAACTTGTAGATAATTGTATCAAAACAAGATAAAATTCAATTTGATAGCATTATTATAACTCTAGATATAGTGTTTATACCTCATGAAGGCCATAGATATGCAACATTAAATGATAAAGGGTTAAAGGATTTTATACCAATCATAATACAGAGTAGATAATTTTATAATTAATGTGTAGACAAAGGATGTGGTTGAGCAATTGTGGAGGGAATAAATGAGTTATGATTTTAAGCATGACTCTGTCCTTGGGGGTGTTATCTGGTTTGGAATCTCCATGTCGCTCATGTTGATCACATGGGTTGGAGTATCCTTACAAGACCAGATAACCTTGATTTGCCACTGGCAATCACGTCCCAATTAAAGTATAGTAATGGAATCATGTGGGTCTATTACTTCAATGTATGTTTTTTTATTGATGTGATGGCCCTTAAGTTGGCACCTTATGATGCTTATGAATTATGGAATAATAAGGCTACTCATTTAGGTCCTGATATTATTTGTCTAATCAATCAATCAAGTCATGTTATTTGTTTTTTATGCTCAATTAGGTCATAATATTTGTTAAAAATACCCAATTAGGTCATATCCGTCATCTCCTATAACATCATCCCCTTTAAAGGAGATGACAAACAAGACCCAATTGGGTATTTTTAACAAATATTAGGACTCAACTAAGCACAAAAAACAAATAACATGACCCAATTGATTAGACAAATAATATCAACACTCAATTGAGCATAAAAAACAAACAATAGAACTTAATTGATTAGACAAATAATATCAAGACTCAATTGAGCATGAAAAACAAATAAGTCATGGGAGCATGGGTTAGAGAGTAGTTGTCTTAGAATGAAAGGACGATGATTAAGATCTCAAATTATCAAAACCTTATAAAAAGAATTTCACCCCTTACAAATCAACATTTGGGCATAGAAACTCCTTTCAGTACCTCTAGAATAAGTTAAGTTGAATCACTTAAAGACTACAACCCAGGGTTTTGAGTGGCTATAAAATAGAGTAGTGCAGCAGAAGCGTGGTAGGTTAAAAGAAATAGATTCTCAACTATCACTTATCTTTTAAGCAAAGTTGAAGATTGATGTGGACATCAAAGCCCAAGCCCATGACCAGATGGAAGCCCAAGACCCGATACAAGGCATAGGAGGGCCCATGACAAGAGCAAGAGCTAAAAAGGCCCAAGAAGCTTTGGAAAATATGGTGACTATTCTGAGGGCAGTTCAAATGCAAGGAGAGGCCCAACACTTGGAGGCCCACAAGGGAGAGTTGCTAGTCCTGTCTGTTGATTGCTTGGAATGAAGGCCCACTTACAAACTTAGTCATTTAATTAAAAAAATAATAATGTTAAAGTGCTTACAGCCAGTTTTGAGCCGTTGACCTCAAACTAAACTTTGCCTCGCCTTAACCACTAGGACATATTAGCTATGCTTGTAATGTTGGGATTTTACATTTCTCTTATTTTGTTGAGAACAAATTTGTATAAATCATTTGGAACTGAATGAAAATGCAGATTCTGATTGTTTTGTCAAAAAGTGAGAATTGTCTCTGCTAGGGTTCTTCCTTGAACCAATTGATCTTATCAAGAATTCCCTCAATTCTTGTGGCGATCCCCTAGGCTTATCAAACCTCATTGTTTGTGGCGCCTACCCCGTTGTTCGTTCTGTCCCAATTTGTATTTTTGTTCGTTTTCGCATTTCTCGCATTGTGCCTCCAGCCCCATTTTTCCCAGGTTCGTTCTGTACGTTTTACGTATCCATTTTGAGTGTTTCTTGATCCTAAATTGCAGTTCAGAACGTCATCTTTCTCCTCGATTTGGAATCACTCCAATCCGAGTTCTGTAGACCGAGATACGAACGAGAATTAAAACTCATTCTGGGTTGCTCTTGGTGCGCGAATTCCATCCTAGAAGATCCAATTCGAACCAAGCATGTGATTTTCCCATCATTTGGCATCAGAGCTCAGTTCTAGGGTTGGAATTGAGTTACCTTTTCTCCATTCTCTTAATCAATTCTGGTCACACCATTGGTAACCCTAAACCCCTAATTTCTGTTTGCTGAAATTTGGATTCTGCAATTTGGTTGTTTGCTATCTTCAATTTCTTGTTTTGTCATACTCTGCTGCATATTTGTTCTTGGTGTTGATTTCTGTTGAGTGTTAAACATTAGCTTGTTTTGTGGGGAATGCTAATCTAGTGACTCAGTTGCTGCAACTTAAAAGTTTGATTGCAAGGTTACAAATTTCATTATTAGAAGCAGTTTGTGTTTAAAAAAATTTTGACAACTTGTGGCTGTTGTTTGTTCAATTCAGTAGCAAGAAGAAGAAAAAAAACAGAGCAAAAAAAAAAAAAAAAAAACAAAGAGTACAGCAGCTGTAGTCATTAAATTTCCTTGCACCCCACTTGTTTGATAAAATTCCTAAGTGTCAAGTGTCTCCTCTAATCCTTGTTTTTCCATAGAATCTGTTCTTGTTTGTTGGTAGTGAAATTGTTCTTTGCTACTTCCCTTTTGTTGGTGTTCAAAATTCTGTGTCAAGCCTTGTGATTGCTACTCTTGAAAGTGATTCTTGATAATAGATTGTTGATTCTTGTAAGAACCTTGAGTTAGAGAACGAGTGGAAAAAGGCTAGAGAGTACATTTGCTGAAAAGCCTAACTGTGTGAAACACTTTGGTGAGGTTTTCTTACTTTAGATTCTGTTCATGGCTGAGAGAGAAGGACCTCCATCCCCTACTAGAGATCATAGGGTGTTGTTAGATGCCTTAACTCAAAGGATGAACCAAGTTTTGAGGGAGCATACGGAGGGGATTTATGAGAGGCTTGAGAATTTAGAAACCCAAAATCTGAATAGGGAGAATGACCAACATGGAGATAGGGGTAGACATGAGAGGCCTGAAGGGAGAAGAAGGAGAGGAAATGAGGAAGAACTAAGAGGAAACCGAGATGAGGGAGGAAGAGTTACCATTCCACCATTTAGGGGTAAAAGTGATCCTGAAGCCTATATTGAGTGGGAGTTGAAGGTAGAACAAATTTTCTCTTGTCACACCCTAACTGAAGAGAGGAAGATCAAGCTAGCTACCTTGGAATTCACTGACTATGCCTTAGTTTGGTGGGATCAATTCCAAAGGGAGAGAAGGAGGTATAGAGAGCCTATGTTGGAGACTTGGGAGGAGTTGAAAAGAGTGCTAAGAAGGAGGTATGTTCCATCTCACTACCATAGAGAGCTTCTCAATAAGCTCCAGAGAATGACCCAAGGGAGTAAGAGTGTAGATGAGTTCTATAAAGACCTTGAAATAGCCTTGATTCGAGCCAATGTTGAGGAGGATAGGGAGGCAACCATGGCAAGGTTTCTTAGTGGGCTGAATGGAGATATAAGGGATGTAGTGGAGCTGCAAAATTATGTGGAGATAGAGGATATAGTCCATCATGCTATGAAAGTGGAGCAGCAATTAAAGAGAAAAAGTGTGAGGAAGAGTTCATCTAATTTTGATAACTCTAGGTGGAAGGAGGGGTTTAAGAAAGAGGGAGCTTCATCCAATAGGACCCCAAGGGCTGCACCACAGCCCACCCAAAATCGGGGCAAGGAAGTGGCCAACAATTCTCGATCTAGAGACATCAAGTGCTTCAAGTGTTTGGGTAGAGGACACATAGCTTCTGAGTGTCCTACTAAGAAAGTCATGATATTAAAAGACGATGGGGAAATCATAAGTGAGAGTTCTCATTCTGAACCATCAAGTGAAGAAGAGAGTGCAGAAGAGGAGGAGATTCCTGAAGGAGACTTGTTCATTGTGAGGAGGATGTTAGGAGGGATAGCCAAGGAGAGTGAGGAAAGCCAAAGAGAAAACATATTCCATACTAGGTGTCTTATCCAAGGGAGGGTGTGCTCTTTGATCATAGATGGAGGGAGTTGCACAAATGTGGCTAGTGCTAGGTTGGTGAAGAAGATGAACTTAGAGACTAAACCCCATCCTAGACCTTATAAGCTACAATGGCTTAGTGAGGAAGGTGAATTGAGGGTGGATAAGCAAGTGGAGATTCAGTTTTCTATTGGGAAGTATGAGGACAAAATTCTATGTGACGTGGTTCCTATGGAAGCTAGCCATATGCTTCTTGGGAGACCATGGCAGTTTGATCGGAAAGCTCACCATGATGGTCACAAAAACAAATACATTTTTTATCATGAAAACCGCAAGGTTACCTTGGTTCCAT
This sequence comes from Amphicarpaea edgeworthii, assembly GCA_014843725.1. Lineage (NCBI taxonomy): Eukaryota > Viridiplantae > Streptophyta > Magnoliopsida > Fabales > Fabaceae > Amphicarpaea > Amphicarpaea edgeworthii. The sequence goes on from CM026321.1 coordinate 13,326,611, forward strand.
TATCTCCAAAAGAGGTTTGTGATGATCAGAGTATCATGAGAGAGAAAAGAGAGCAAGAGAGAAAAGAAAATGAAAAAGAGAGAAAAAAGAAAGAGAGAGACCCACAAGATAAAGAAAAAGAGAAAAGAGAAAAAAAGAAAAAGTGGAGAAAAGAAAGTGAGAAAGAATGGATTATTTGTGAAAAGTGGAGAGGTGAGGAGAGCTTTGATGGCAAGGAAGTCTATGTATATACTTTATAATAAGGAGATTGCTGCCCTTGATTCAGACGTTGAACTTCCTAGTGGAGTTAAATCTATTTTGCAGGAATTTCAGGACGTGTTTCCAAAGGAGATACCACAAGGACTCCCACCATTAAGAGGCATTGAACACCAAATTGATTTGGTTCCAGGAGCTGTGTTGCCTAACAGGCCAGCATACAAGAGTAATCCTCAGGAAACCCAGGAGATTCAAAAGCAAGTCACTGATTTGATGACTAAAGGTTGGGTAGAGGAAAGCTTGAGCCCATGTGCTGTTTCTGTCATATTGGTGCCAAAGAAGGATGGAAGCTGGAGGATGTGCTCAGATTGCAGAGCAGTCAACAACATCACCATTAAGTACAGGCATCCCATTCCCAGGTTAGATGATCTTCTTGATGAATTGTATGGATCATGTTACTTCTCTAAGATAGATTTGAAAAGTGGATATAATCAGATTAGGATTAGAGAAGGTGATGAATGGAAAACAGACTTTTAAAACCAAGTATGGCTTATATGAGTGGAAGGTAATGCCATTTGGTTTGACAAATGCCCCTAGTACTTTCATGAGGTTAATGAATCATGTTTTGAGAGAGTTCTTAGGAAAATCTGTGGTTGTGTACTTTGATGACATTCTTGTGTATAGCAAAAATTTGGATGAGCATTTGCAACATTTGAAATCTGTTTTGCATGTTCTTCGAAAACAAAGGCTGTATGCTAATCTGGAAAAGTGCACATTTTGTAAAGATCATGTTGTGTTCTTAGGATTTGTGGTTAATTCTAGTGGAGTGCATGTAGATAAAGAGAAAATAAAAGCAATCCAAGAGTGGCCAATTCCTAAGAATGTGAGTGAAGTGAGAAGTTTCCATGGCTTAGCTAGTTTCTATAGGAGGTTTGTGAAGGACTTTAGTACTATTGCTGCACCTCTTAATGAGCTAGTTAAGAAACATGCAGGATTTAAATGGGGAGAGAAACAAGAGAAAGCATTTTCTGTCTTGAAAGAGAAATTAACACATGCACCCATACTTGCTTTGCCTAACTTTGCTAAATCCTTTGAACTTGAATGCGATGCATCCGGGGTGGGAATAGGAGCTGTCTTAATGCAAGAGGGGCACCCAATTGCTTATTTTAGTGAGAAATTGAATGGGGCTGCCCTTAACTACCCCACATATGACAAGGAGTTGTATGCATTAGTTAGAGCATTACAAACTTGGCAACATTATCTTCTGCCTAAAGAATTTGTGATTCACAGTGACCATGAATCTTTAAAGTATTTGAAAGGGCAAGGTAAGTTGAACAAGAGACATGCCAAGTGGGTGGAGTTCCTTGAGCAATTTCCGTATGTGATCAAGCACAAAAGAGGTAAGTCCAATGTGGTTGCTTGATGCTTTGTCACGCAGGTATGCTTTACTATCTACTCTTGAAGCTAAGTTTCTTGGTTTTGAGTGCATTAAGGAATTGTATGAACATGATGCTGATTTTTCACATATTTACCAAACATGTTCTCATACTGCATCCGAAGGGTATTTTAAACATGATGGTTATTTGGTTAAGGATAAGAGACTTTGTGTGCCTAAGAGTTCAATTAGGGAAGTTCTTGTTAAAGAGGCTCATGAAGGGGGGTTAATGGGACACTTTGGAGTGCAAAAGACATATGATATCTTGCATGAGCATTTTTACTGGCCTCACATGAAATCGATGTGCATTCATTGTGTGATAAGTGTCTTGTTTGCAAAAAGGCTAAATCTAAAGTCAAGCCACATGGTTTGTATACTCCATTACCTATTCCTGAACATCCTTGGATTGACATTTCTATGGACTTTGTTTTAGGTTTGCCTCGATCCAAGGGAGGAAAGGACTCAATTTTTGTGGTGGTTGATAGGTTTTCTAAGATGGCTCATTTTATACCCTGCAAGAAGGTGGATGATGCTTGCCATGTTGCTGATTTATTTTTCAAGGAAGTAGTAAGATTGCATGGGTTACCCGGAGTATTGTAAGTGACCGTGACTCTAAATTTCTTAGCCATTTTTGGAGGACTTTATGGGGGAAGATAGGTACTAAGCTGTTGTTTTCAACTACATGCCATCCTCAAACTGATGGGCAAACCGAGGTGGTCAATAGAACTCTTTCTACTCTTCTTAGGGCTGTTATTAAGAAAAATATTAAGACTTGGGAAGAGTGTTTGCCACATGTTGAATTTGCTTATAATAGGGTTGTGCATAGTACTACTCAATTGTCACCTTTTGAAATTGTTTATGGTTTTAATCCTTTGACTCCTTTGGATTTATTACCTTTACCCGACATTTCCCAATTTAAGGATAAGTCTGGGCAGGTTAAAGCGAGAATATGTCAAGAAGATGCATGAGAAAGTCAAGTCCCAAATTGAGAAGAAAATGGAGGGGTATGCAAAATATGCAAACAAAGGAAGGAAAAAGGTAACATTTGAACCAGGTGATTGGGTTTGGGTACATTTCGGGAAAGAGCGGTTTCCTTCCCAAAGGAAGTCCAAGCTCATGCCAAGAGGAGATGGTCCATTTCAAGTACTGGCCAGGATCAATGATAATGCCTACAAAATTGATTTGCCGAGAGAGTATGGGGTAAGTGCTACTTTTAATGTGGCTGATCTCACTCCTTTCAATGCAGGTGATGATTTCCAAGATTTGAGGGCAAATGCTTTTCAAGAAGGAGGGAATGATGTGGACATCAAAGCCCAAGCCCATGACCAGATGGAAGCCCAAGACCCGATACAAGGCATAGGAGGGCCCATGACAAGAGCAAGAGCTAAAAAGGCCCAAGAAGCTTTGGAAAATATGGTGACTATTCTGAGGGCAGTTCAAATGCAAGGAGAGGCCCAACACTTGGAGGCCCACAAGGGAGAGTTGCTAGTCCTGTCTGTTGATTGCTTGGAATGAAGGCCCACTTACAAACTTAGTCATTTAATTAAAAAAATAATAATGTTAAAGTGCTTGCAGCCAGTTTTGAGCCGTTGACCTCAAACTAAACTTTGCCTCGCCTTAACCACTAGGACATATTAGCTATGCTTGTAATGTTGGGATTTTACATTTCTCTTATTTTATTGAAAACAAATTTGTATAAATCATTTGGAACTGAATGAAAATGCAGATTCTGATTGTTTTGTCAAAAAGTGAGAATTGTCTCTGCTAGGGTTCTTCCTTGAACCAATTGATCTTATCAAGAATTCCCTCAATTCTTGTGGCGATCCCCTAGGCTTATCAAACCTCATTGTTTGTGGCGCCTACCCCGTTGTTCGTTCTGTCCCAATTTGTGTTTTTGTTCGTTTTCGCATTTCTCGCATTGTGCCTCCAGCCCCATTTTTCCCAGGTTCGTTCTGTACGTTTTACGTATCCATTTTGAGTGTTTCTTGATCCTAAATTGCAGTTCAGAACGTCATCTTTCTCCTCGATTTGGAATCACTCCAATCCGAGTTCTGTAGACCGAGATACGAACGAGAATTAAAACTCATTCTGGGTTGCTCTTGGTGCGCGAATTCCATCCTAGAAGATCCAATTCGAACCAAGCATGTGATTTTCCCATCAAAGATGAACAATATGACATGAGTTAAGGATTTTAGAAAGAAAAAAAAATGTTATTTGTAGGATGATTGGGAAAGACGAAAAAAAAACAATGGTGGTGAATTCTTAGACCTTGATTTTCAAGGACGAAAATCTTTTAAAGAGGGTAGAATAGTAACACGCCAAATTCTGAGTAATAAAAGAAGTTGTGGGAAGACCTTTTATAAGGATTATGCTATAATATATTACTTGAATAGAAATACCTTGAGTATTGTTGTTGTTGTTGTAGAGGAGTAGTAAAATGAGTTTTTATAATAAAAAAAAAAATGCTGAGAAAATGGTTAAGTTTAGTTAACAATTTTATATTGACACCATAGAAAGACTAGGTCATATCATGAGTTGTACTTGTTTGATGGAGGTGTCGTTTGTTATGTTGGAAAGCTTATTGAGTTAGCTACAAATCATCATTGCACCTTAGAAACCAAAATTGGCCTCCATCATATAGATAATCAGCTCTGAAATGGGTCTTTTGATCATGAAAAATAGTTTTAGTCCCACATTAGCCAAAATATTTTCACAAATCCCTTCTTCATATATATATATATAGAGAGAGAGAGAGGTCACCACCAATGTCTTAGGACCATCAAAGAGTAACTGAGCTTTGGGTTATCCATAGAGCCCCTCTTAGTTAATATTTTTTTTATGTTCCCCTTAAAGTTTCCATACTCGGTGAATACAGGAAGCTTGGGGTTGTGTTTTAAATCACACTCAAGCTTTAGCCATAGTAATATTTGTGGGGGTTGTGGTGGATGATGCAACCAAGCTTTTGTGAGGTTAGTTGGAAGCTTGTTTGCATGCTTTCCTGGTGAGTGCTTGTCCCTATCCTTTTAAGTTACTGCCTCTTAGTATTATGTTTTTTTGAAGTGCGGTGAAAAATTGATCATGTTTGAATTGTAGAGATATTATTTTAAGATTTGTTCATGTTTAAATTATAGGTATCTTAGTTTAGGAGATTGGGAGGAGTGTGAACCTCATGTATTGAACTTGTATGTGCATGTGATTTCTTGCGTGATATTGTAGATTTCAAATTGTAATGTGTATCTCTTATGATTTTAGGTTTAATATGTGAATGCATAGTGTATGAGTGAAAGATATGAAGTGTTATTGATGCCATTGATGCGGGTAACCTAGCCTATGTTGGGCGAGAATGGGCTCGAGTGGTATTTTAATTGTGAGTTACATAGCCTAATATGGGTGAGAATGGGCTCACTATGTTTGTTTTGAAGTTCAATGGAACCACTTGTGCATCAATGTTTGAGACATGCATCATAAAAGTGCATATGTTTGTAAGATGGAGGATGTGGGCAAACTAACCGTGGAATGCATGAATGGGTTGGAGTATCCTTACAAGACTAGATAACCTTGACGTGTTGTCAACAGTCATATCTTGGTAAGAGTGTAGTAATTGGATCATGTGGGTCTATTACTACATGTCCTCTCGAGCTTGTGCAAAAAAAAATTATGGTACCACATACATATAAGAAAAAGAAGGAACATTGCATTGCATTATGCATTTTTGTAAGTTTGTTTGACTTGTGTGGTCATGATGTGGATGCCATGTATGTCTCGTGTGATACATTGTGTAAAGGGAAGGAATGAATTGTGTGAAAAATGGTACATGGAAAAGGGGAATAAATCATATACTAAGAAGTAAAGAGTAATGCTAAATCCTTTGACCAATTTGAGTTGAATTATTAGCGAGTAAAAAGAGAACTACTACCAATTTATATATTTATAAAAATATTCCAATTATTATCGCATTGAATACTACATTAAAATTGAGCTTAAATTTAATTTATTTCTACTTTTATTTCATAAATACAATATTTATTGTAGTCAATATTATATTTATTAAGTATTTATTAATAAATATAATATTGAATACATTAAATACTAATTTTATGAAATTAAAAGTAGAAATAAATTAAACTTAAGCTTAAATTTTAATATAATATTTAATGCCACAATAATTGTAATATTTTTATAGATATATAGATTGGTAGAAGTTTTTCTCTCATATACTAGTATTTTATATTGTCCTTTTCACAATATCAAAATTAGATATTTAATTTTTTCCTTTTTATAAGATTCAATACAAAAGAAGTCTAGTTTAGTTGGTTGAGTAAAGTGTGTGAATGTTGTAAATCCCTTAGTCCCGTGTTTGATTCTAAGGATAAAAAAGAAAGATTCAATTTAGATCATGTCACAAATTAATTATTTTTTCACAACAAATGTTATTAATTTATGAGTCATTGTTTTCTAGGTTGAATAAATATTTAATGAAGTACATAAATGCTTTTGATTTTTGGAAATCTAACTTTGTCTTGTACAAAAAAATATTTAGGCTTCGTTTGTTTATCATGTGGCATAGAATAAAGAGAACAAGTCGGACAGGACAATTATTCAAGTTACATGATAACTTTTTATTTTGTATCTTGTTTGGTGCACCAAGTACAACACATATACCTTGTTTGGCTCCGTTTGTTTAATTTTCTTGCATTAACACCCCTTTAAATTTCAAAACATTACACTAACACCCTTATATGTTTCAAAACATTATACGGACATCCCTCAAAACTGTCTCATATCTTACACTTAAACTCCCTCTTGCATGAGGCAAAAGTAATGGTTAAAAAAGCAAGGATGCTTGTGTAATTACACAAAACTTCAAAAGATGTTGTTGTAATTTTCTCACTAATGATGAGAGAGATTAAAGACTTAAACCTATATATTAAAAAAGAATTGGTGTATGTTTCGTTAATTAACAATTTTGATTATTAAATTTATATTATTTAATAAAATCATTTTTGTAAATTATTAAGAATTTAATTAGAATGCATTGACAATGTACAATTTTTGTTGAGTTTCACATATCATTTATGATTCTTTCTCTTGATTTTGCCATGAGACCCACCAAAATTGACAATTTTTGGTAAATTTCAATTAACACATAGAGCATATTAGAAGTAGAGTGTTAAATAATATATTATTTACACCTTATAATTAAAGGAAAATGTGTGTATGTTACTCATTAGAGCAATATTTATAATGGTTAAATTCAAATTAAAACTTGTTAAATAATATTTAAATTTAATATAATTATAAGTTTGCAATTTATTCTTTAGAGTAAATTACAGCAACACCCCTAAGGTTTGCTTCAATTACACATGCACCCCCTCCACTGTAAACGGAGTTAACTCTGTTAACTTTTTATGTCATGTGACTGACACATGACTTTTATAATTTTTTTTTTCTCAAAAATGCCCTTATCTTTTTTTTTTAAACATAGGGGATGCATTTGTAATGTATTAAAAAGTTTAGGGGGTACATGTGTAATATATTTAAACTTTAAGGGGTATATGTGTGATGATTTTAAAATGTCAGGGGATAAGTGATGAGTTTAAAAAGTCAAGTTTGGTGTCGTTGTAGAGTTGGGAGCTGCAGACGGGATCGTCGTCACCATGGGCAAAGCCGTCGTTGGGTTGAAAGTCGTTGCAAATGTGGTCGTTGAGTATGAAATAGAGAACTCACATACAATAAAAATATCCCTCCTTTGGAGAAGATGATGAACAATTCTCTCCTCTTGAACAGAGGAAGAACAACCCTTCTCTCCCCTTTAGAAGACCAATAGTACAAAACAAAGGAGCAACCCTTCTCTCTCCTTTAGAAGAACAGTAGCATGGAATAGAGGAAAAAGAGGAACAAAGGAAGAAGAACGTTCTCTTTTTAGGTCACTTAACTATAAGGGTAATTACGGGATTTTAAATAAATCAATTAAAATTAAATATAAATTCATTTAAAAAACTAACAGCAACTTAACATCGTTAAAGTAGGGGTGTCAAAGTAATGGTAAAAAAAGGAGGGGGTGCATGTGTAATTGAAGCAAACCTTAGGGGGTGTTGCTGTAATTTTCTCTATTTTTTAATTTTTTATTGGACTAATTAAAATATATGAAAACTTATTTGTTTTATAAAATGAAAACTTCTTATACCAAACTGAAAACTATTAGTATAACACATTTTTTAATTTATGTTTGTTATGATATTTGAGAGTGATAGGAAAACAATCATTTTACCACACTCTACTATTGGTTAGTATTCATTGAAAACTATGTATTTTGTGATTTTCAATATATTTGAACTAATGTGAAAGAGTGTATTAAAAAGTATATTTCTAGCATTTTATTTTATTATTTATAGACAAAGCAAATTTTTTGAATATGACCGACTAATAAAGCATAATGAATGTTGGGATTAAAGTGTAAAATAAAGTCAAAAGAATAGAAATATAACTATTGTTATCATCATACTGATAGAGTGTAACATTGAAGAGACTCTTTGAAAGGTGCATTTGTTGCTACCTAAAGTCTACACACCAATGCCTTAATTCTTATTTTACTATCATGGATGCCTTTACACTGATCAACTTCGTTTTGAATAACCCAAATGCCCCTATTCCCCTTCTCCATGGAATTAAAATTTTGATATTCAGTAACTCTCATTATTTATACCATGTGATAATTAACAACTATATTTTTTTTCTTATTAGTTACAAAAATAATCGTAATTTTTTCTTTTAATCTGTTGTGGTTGTCTTTATCACAAAGAAGGATTATTTCCTACAAGCACAATGAGACTAGAGTCTCAATTTTCAATTGTAGGCCATCGGTGATTGTTGGAGGGGGTGTTTACTTGAAAAACTCTCCTTTTTCTAGCTATCTAAATTAATACAACTGCGCACTTCTTCACCAAATGATAATAAATTCTCAACCCGTTCATGACTTCCCAAGCATTTTTATCTTTCCCATTATCGGCATTGATGACAAACCTATTTATCACATTATAGACCAATGATTCAATTCCCATCATGCAATTGTATAATTAGGTTTCTTCCATGAGTATATTATCTATTTAATATATGCGAAATTAAATAAAAAGTGAGTTTCATTATGTGTTTCTTGAGGTTTAAGTATGAATAATCAAGCTATGTTATTCATATCCTTGTAAAGAAGTAATTTGTCCCTCTCTCTCTATGTGTGTGCATTACTAGAATTTACTTCAAGTAGCTTCATTATAGAAGAAAGGTTTAAATATGTTTTTTAGTCCCTCTAATTGGATGTGCATTTTTTTAGTCCTAAAAATTAAAGTCTTCTTTTCAGTCCTCCAAATATGATAAATAATGTTTTTAGTCCTTTTGTCAAATTGACTTTAACGGTAAAAAAAAATATCACAAATTTCAAGATCTATATATCTTTTTTGACAATTTTGGATAGAATGACCAAAAACAACATTGATCATATTTAAATGACTAAAAAAGAGTAACTATTAATTTGAAGGACTAAATCAGAAAAACTCTGTATTTGAAGGACTAAAAACATATTTAAGCCTTACAGAAATATGTGAAATAATTTTATGGGTGAGCCTTTGTCTATCCTTCAAGGTCCTAAGAAAGGTTATTATCTTGTTTGGTATAATTAAGTTTGAGCAAAGGCACAAAGTCTAACCCATAATCGCATAATCTGAAGAAAAAAAATGTTAATGGATGGTTTTGAGTGGTTGGACAAGTTGTGCGAGTAAGAATAATAACTTAATGCAAATTGTCCCAACTATGGATTTCAATGATGAAGTTAGAATGGAAGCTAACTGTGAATGTCGATGATGAAGTTAGAATGAAATTAAAATTAAATCATAGAAGATGCGAAGGCTTATTACATGACCTTAATGCATTTTCTTTGCCTACCATGTAATTGTGTCTTACCTCTTTATTAGTTTATTTCTTAATTATGCTTTACTTCGGAGAACCTCCAAACAAGAAGGTAACCTATCCTCTGAAACCTTCAATTTTAACACATGTGAAGTGACGTGGTTATAAAATAGTATTTTTGGGCTTTATTGCACTTTTTACCCATAACTTTTAAATTTTTGGCAAATTTTACCCACCCACAAATTAATTTGGCACATTTTACCCTCAACTTTTTAAAATGTCGCAAATTTTACCCTATGTAATTTTACTCCTCACATGATTGCAAATTTTACCCCCAACTTTATTTTTGCAAATTTTGTTAGAACCAAGACATTTGATGATGTTTGACCCCTAATACTTTGATATGTTTTGATGATAACAAATGTGATAATATTTGATCAACTAATGATTTTAGACTAAGTGATTTCAGGAAATCAAAGTGAGAACAGACAATGGTAAAATCACTCAAACTCTCACTTATGCCTTAATTGTCTGATAACTCGTAATGAATAACTAAGCGCATTAATTCTGTTGATCAGACTAAAAATAAATCTAGAACGACCTTGCAAAGTTCATTAAATCAAACATTCTCCAACGTTCAAATCCATGAAGCTCACTATATAAGGAAGCTTCCATGCAACAAGAAGAAGAATGAACCATAAGAAACTCATTCAAAACAATTTGTAAAGCAAGAAAAGCACTCTGAGAAAAAGCTAAGAAACACGAGCTAAGAGAAAAGAGAATACCCATCCTCTACAAGCTCATTTAGATTCAACACTTGTTCATATCCTCTCTTTGAGAGTTATTTGAATCTTATACATTTTTGTATAGAAAGCTAGGAGTGGCTTAGTGATAAAAGAATACTTGGGAAGTATAATCTCAGGGGGAGATTCATACTGACAACCAGAAGTGGTTTAGAATACTTGTAGCTAGTAGTGGCATAGAGAATACTTGTAGCTAGAAGTGGCAATGAAGAATACTTATTTTGTAATCAGTTGATTATAGTGGAACCCTTTAACAGTTGTTAAAGGAGAATTGGACATAGCTCAGGTGGAGTGAACCAGTATAAAAACAAGCTCTCATTTGCTATCTTGTGACTACATGTATTCATCTTGAGTGAACCAGTATAAAAAAAAAGCTCTCATTTGCTTGGAAAGATTTTCAAAGCTTTGCTTTACAAGGATATATTTGTTGGTTTAAACTTACATATATCCAAGAAAGCAATTTGTGAACTAAGAGTGTTTATCAGAAAGTTTTCTAACACACTATTCAACCCCCCTTCTAGTGTATTTTGTTAGGATCAGCTAGGCAATTAATCAAGAGGAGGAGGGGGGGTGTGAATTGATTTAACGTAAAGTGACAGATTCTTCTCTTTAAAAGATTTTTCATCACTGCTCTTGAGGTTTTAATAAAAGCGTTTTCAAAGAATGTTATATTGATTGAATAAATCAGAAAAACAACCTCAACTTAAGATAGAAATGATTTAGAACAAATTATCTTGATAAAGATCAAAAACTAAATTGAAATAGATCAAGGGATAGAGAGATTGAGCCTGTTGATTTATATTGGTTTGATCAACCACCAATCTACATCCAATTCTCCCTTTTACCAAGGGGTTCAACTATGAATTTGATTACATACACCATGCACACACAATTCACAGCAAATCTCGATTTCACAACCTGAAACAAGAACCTAGAAGATTGAATGTGAAAACACCATTCACCATCCAATTTCTAAACACAATACTACAAACAAAATTAGAAATAACCATTTAATTTCAACACAACATTTAGGAAAGAAATTCCCACAATGCTAATCAAACAAGATCAACGAAAAAGATTAAAGAATGAAAACACCTTGATGTATAGTAGTAAAAGCAATATTGAGTTTTTTTGAAACTCAAGAGATTAGAGAATGTGCAGAAGAAAGAAGAGAATGTTCAAAGCAATATCAAATCTGAAAATCAAATCAAAGATTTGGATTTTGACAAATGAAGGAATGAAAAAATATTGTAACTATTTGTTGTTCTGCACAGAATGATATGGATTCAAATATATGGCATGGGTCAAAAAGATTTGGAGTCAGTTAGACAAAGAATAAGTTTTGGAGATCTTTAAAAATGATCGTTATACCAGACATAATCGATTGCAACAAGGTGTAATCCATTATCCCGTGTATCAGAATATGATTTACACTTGTTGTTAGTTGTTGTAATGATTACAGAACAAATGTAATCAATTGCAAACAAGACAGAGCCAATTCTGAATATCAGAGATCATCTGGTAATCGATTGCCATAGGATGGTAATCAATTACAAATGAAACAGAGCAATTTTTGAACCTCAGAGATTGTATTGTAATCGATTACAGCTCGATGGTAATTGATTGCAATGGATACATGGCAATATCTGAACTTTGAAATTAACATTGTAATCGATTGCAATGGTTGGTAATTGATTAATCCGATACCAGAGATGGTTTCAAAATTGATTAGGCCATCTGGTAATCGATTCCTACAACTTGTAATCGATTGCAATCACTCAGAATTAGTTCCTAAGAAGTGAATCATCTAGTGATGCTAAAGATAATAGAAAACAGGGCAAATCAAAACATCAAACAAGAATGATATGACTTAGTTTATAACAAACAATACAATGCCATCATCCATACATGTTATGGCATAAAATAGAAAACTCTAGACTAAGAGAACGGAGAAGACTTATGGTATGAAGATATCAAAAGTCTAAATGAAGAGGTGAGGCGTCAATCTTTAGTCTCCCCCTTTTTGGTTTTGAATACCCAAAAAAAATGTGCTTCAGTCTTTGAAGTGTTCTTGTCTAAAAGGTTTGCTAGATATAAAACTTTGGTTAGCATAAAACAAGACAACAAAGATTAGTAAACTTTCTCCCCCTTTTTGGTTTTCAAATCACCTAAAGGTTAAGAATTGAAACAAATATAAATCCTGGAGAAAATAAACGAGTTATATATATCAAATGTAAGCATTGTTCAAATTAATAACAAAATATAAAACATAAACAAATATGAAATGTTCAGAAATGCAGTAAAGAAAATATGAAATGAAATGCTAAAAGATTAATGAGACATCTTCAGCGTCAATCTTCATCGCCATCAGAGTCACTAGGATGCATTGCTTCCAATTTAGTAGAAATCTCGTTGAGATTGTAGTGAAGCTCCAAGTAGTGCTCATTTTCTCGTTTGGAGAGTTCTTCATGTTGTCTGGCGAGCTCTTGCTGTGTCTTCATTATCTGATTTAACTTGTCCAGCATTGATACCTCGAATGTAGATGCTTGAGGAGGTTGCTCAACTTGTGCTTCTGGCGGTGCGACAAGTTGATCATCTTCTTCAACTGCTACATGACCGTCTTTATGTTCCCAACCATCATTAGTTTCAACTAAACCCATTTGCTTTAGATGCTTGGTTGAGAGTTCACCTTCAGGTCGTGCAAAATCAATGACCACATCATCAGTCTTGACACCAAAATGGTCAAGAATACGTGATACTAGAATAGGATAGGCAATTTTCATGTCATTTGGCTTGTTGATTTTCTGCATATGGTCAATGATTGCGAAAAACCAATCCACCTGGTAGTTATTCTTCATCAGAAACAACAGTAGTTATTCTTCATCAAAAACAGCAGTAGCAGATCATCTTCTAAGAGGGCTCTGTGATTACTCCCCTGTGGTAGGATAATCCATGAGAGTATGTAGGCTAGCATTCAGTCCTCTATCTTCATTCGTTCAACAAGAAATTTGTTACGAATGGGATTATCAAGATCACGAACCATGTCCCTATAGACTTCTGTTTTGCTGTAATCTATGCCTTCAATATCCTTTATAGACCTTAACGTTGGTTCTATCTCATCATTCACTCTTTCAATGCCTACAATGGAGAACCACAGCTCATGATTCATCTGAATATCCTTGTCGCGGACATGGGATTGAATGTACCCAGTATCCCCATTGATACTCAGGTTATAGTAGAAAACTTTAACCAGATTAAGATAGTAGGTACCTTTCAATTCGGCCAAGTCAACTAGCCCTTGGTCATCAAGAATGCTATGAAAGGTGAAGCCTTGCTGAACCAGCCATTCTTCTCTAAGATAGCGTGGTTTCAGAATCTCTTTCCTTGAGAAATCCCGAGCAAACCCCAGTTCTTCACTTCTAGTACGGAACCAGTCGCAAAGTGGTGGAGGATGTTGTCGAGGAAGAGAAGAGGAGGAGCGAGCAACTGAACGTCGTGGACACTTGGTGGGTGCCTTCCAAGGGTTAGATGGCCCTTCCATTGTTGTTTTTCCTTTCTCCTATGAGAGCTTTCTCTCAATCCGCTATTGAATCCGAGCGGAGTTTGGGCGTACAACGCAAGATTTCGTGAGTGGTTGATGTTGAGAGGAGGAGTCATCCATTTGAATTTAAATGCAGAGGTAGGGCACGTTTGGAAGTTGAGCAGTTTTTCAAAGAGTGGGTCTTCTAAAAATGGAGGGAGTGAACTATTGTTTTGCCTCTTAATATTCCAAACTCTAACGTTGTAATTGATTAGCACTCCCAGTAATCGATTGCTATAGAGTCAGAGAGTCTAGACCTTGGTCAGTCTGATAACTGGTAATCGAAGTGCATGGGTTGTAATTGATTAACCCAATGGTTTGAATAGAGTAGTATGGGCAATCTAAATATGGTAATCGATTGGTGTGGGTTGTAATCAATTAATATGATGGTTTGAGTAGAATGAATTGTGTTGTCTGAAGCTGGTAATCAATTGGATTGTTGACAAAGAGGATCTTGAGGCTTCAGATGTCTCATGGTAATCGATTGACTTACCTTGCAATCGATTAACCCGTGTTTTTATGCAAAAGATTTTGAATGCAGAACAAAATGTAATCGATTTATGTAAATGGTAATCGGTTGATAGTTATGACAGATCAAAATTATGCAGAAAAAAGAGTTATTAGTTTTAAAAAAAATTTGCACAGACACTTAACAGTTACACATGAATATTTCACATTCACACAAGGCTAGGCTGAATGGTGTATTTCCTATGGCTAAGTGAGTGAAGACTCACTTAAGATGCCAAGCTCATTCTAAGAAAATACATCCTCTCCTTAGGTAGAGGTTTGGTGAAGATGTCGGCCAACTAGAGGTTGGTTTCTACAAATTCTATACTACAATCACCCCGTTGTATATGGTCTCTAATAAAGTGGTGCCTAATCTCGATGTATTTGGTTCGGGAATGCATGACAGGATTTTTGGTAAGGTTAATAGCATTGGTATTGTCACACATTAAAGGGATGGCTTCTAGCTTCAGCCCAAAATCTAAGAGTTGTTGTTTGAGCCAAAGAGATTGAGCACAACAGCTCCCAGCAACTATGTACTCAGCCTCAGTTGTAGATAAGGCTACACGAGCTTGCTTCTTGCTATGCCAAGACACAAGACTATTCCCAAAGAGATGACAAGTACCACTTGTGTTTTTTCTATCCATTTTACAGCCAGTAAAGTTTGAATCAGAATAACCTATGAGTGTTGGTTGGACACCCTTGGGATACCACAAACCTACATCTATGGTTCCTCTAAGGTACAAGATACGTTTTACGACTATGAGATGGGATTCTTTAGGTTGGATTGGTACCTAGCACACATGCAAACACTGAACATAATGTTAGGACAACTAGACGTAAGATAGAGAAGAGACCCTATCATACCATGATAGAGTGTTTGGTCGACACTTTTACCTCTTTCATCAGCATCCAAATAGCAGTTGGTTGCCATTGAAGTTGATGCTACCTTGCAGTTGTCCATCTTAAACTTCTTGAGTAGATCTTTGCAGTACTTGCTTTGGTGAAGAAAGATCCCTTGAGTCATATCTTTGACTTCAAGTCCAAGAAAGTATTTTAGTTCACCCATCATTGACATTTTAAATTCTCCCTGCATACCTTCTACAAATTTCTTGCAAAGTATCTCATTAGTGGATCCAAATATAATGTCATCAACATAAATTTGTACTAAGAGAATATCAGATTTGGTCAAGTAGATAAAACTCTCTTGCTGATTGTAGCCTTTTGCTACAAGTCTGGCTTTGTTCCGAGTGATGATTCCTGAAGCATCACTTTTGTTTCGGAACACCCACTTTGTACCCTTTTTTTCTTGAAATCATAATCAAAACCCCCCATTAATCGTTACTGCATTGATTAATAATAATACAAGAATCCTTGAGAACGATACTCGAGTTGTTGTTACCGTAACTATATTTTCAAAATCACTCGTTTTTATCCGTGCGCGATAGCGGATCAAAATTGGTGCCGTTGCCGGGGATTCTTGTCGTTATTAATCGATATTAGAGTCATAGGTTTAGTGTTCTCGCGTTTAGGCCCTAGTTTCCCACAGTTTTGGCCAATTCGCGTTTAGAGTTGAAAAAATTGGTTTTTGGAAAAATTGTGTCCGATTGCAAAAATATTTTCTCTGCTGGGACCAAAAAAATCGTGTGATCAATAGTCCCATACTCTAAAAGAGTTATGGGATTTTGACCTCAAATCGCCAAATTCCTCTTTTTAATTAATTTTTTACTGTTTTCATAGTGTCGAAAAAAATCCAAAAAAATTCTCAAAATTCTAGTTTCACTTCATTAGATTAATTTTGGTGTTTTTATATTTTTTTGAATTTATTTTAATCATTTTCCTTCATTCTATTTGTTTTTGCATTTTAGGGACATTGTTGGCATTTTGACAATTTTTGCTGCATTGTTGCATTAGTCCTGGCTACTAGGTCTTCTTGTTCTAATCTTTTTGATTGTGATCCTGAGATTGTTTTTGATATGGCTGACCAAAGAACTTTAAGGCAGTTGGCTGCCCCTGATGTGAATTACAATGGTTTATGCATTAAGTATCCTGAAGTTGTTGCACCTTTTGAATTAAAATCTGGTTTGATACACTTGTTGCCAAAGTTTAATGGTCTTGCAGGTGTGGATCCACATAAGCATTTGAAAGAATTCCAGGTTGTGTGTTCTACACCTTTGAGGCCTGAAGGAATCACTGAAGACCATATCAAGCTGAGAGCCTTTCCGTTTTCACTACAGGGTGCTGCCAAGGATTGGTTATACGATCTTGAACCGAATTCTATCACAACTTGGAATGATTTGAAAAAAGTCTTCCTAGAGAGATACTTTCTTGCCTCCAGAGTTGCATCAATCAGAAAGGATATATGTGGTATTAGACAAGGTAATGAGACATTGGCTGAGTATTGGGAAAGATTCAAACAGTTGGTATCCAGTTGTCCTCAGCATCAGATTACCGAGCAGTTACTTATCCAATACTTTTATGAAGGATTGCTACCTATGGATAGAAACATCCTTGATGCTGCTAGTGGTGGAGCACTTGTTGATAAGACTCCAACAGATGCCAAAACCTTAATTCAGAACATGTCACTCAACTACCAACAGTTCACAACCAGAAATAATTTTGCGGTCCAAACAAGGAGTGTGAATGAAATTCAGGTTTCCTCCAACAAAGCTTTAGAAACCAGAATTGACGAGCTCACCTCCTTAGTGAAACAGTTGGTAGTAGGTAAACCTCAACCAGCAACCTTGTGCGGTATTTGTACTTCCGCCGAACACCCAACCAACACATGTCCTATTTTGCAAGATGAGTCAATTACTGAGTTACCCTGAGCTTATGCAGTAGCCCTTTATGGAAACAATCAGAACAGGTACAACAACACTCCTGACCTGTCCACCAACAAATACCATCCCAATTGAAGGAACCATCCCAACCTTCGATATGGAAACTAGCAGCCCACACAACAACAGCTAGTGTTACCCCTTCCGCAACCACAGAACACTCCACCAACTACCACTTCTGTACCTTCTGGACCTTCATTAGAGGACCTGGTCAAGCAACTAGCTGTTAACAATCTTCAGTTTCCACAAAGAACAGAATCTAGCATTCAAACCTTGCAGACATAGATTGGATAGCTTGTCACCTCAATGAATGCCATGCAAGCCCAAGGATCGAACCAACTTCTTGCCCAAACAATTGTGAATCCAAAAGGTCCTAATGCTGATGTGAGTGCAATTTCCTTGCGATCCGGAAAGGTTATAGAACCAGCCCCCGAAAAAAATAAAAAAATTATTGAGGGAACATCTGAACCTTCTCCACCTTCTTCTGTTGTGGTAGAAACTGAAAAAAATAAAGAAAAAGAGTATGTTCCACCAGTCCCCTTCCCACATAGAGTTCAAAAAAATAAAAGGATTGAGGAGGGAGACAAAGAGAGAGAGATCTTGGATGTTTTCAGAAAAGTTGCGGTAAACATTCCGCTTCTTGATGTAATTAAGCAGGTTCCAAAGTATGCAAAGTTTCTGAAAGATTTGTATACAAATAAGAGGAGGATGAAGGGAAGTGAAAGAGTCAACTTGGGAAGAAATATTTCTGCTTTTATTCAACCCAAGCCTTCATGTGAAAAAGTTACCGCGAGCAAAATGTTTCACCCTCTCACTCGAGGTCTTGCCGCAAAAGTGCAAGGACCGGGAACTTTTGTTATTCCCTGTACCATCGGGGATAGTAAATTTGAGAATTGCATGCTTGATTTAGGAGCGGGCATTAATGTTATGCCTACTTCTATTTATAATAACCTTTGTCTTGGTCCTTTGCAAAGGCATACGGAGTTTAATCATTCAATCGGCGAACAGGAGCAATGCCACGCCCCGTGGGAGTAGTGGAAGATGTCCTTGTTCAAGTTAACGATTTGATTTTTCCTGCAGATTTCTACATTACTGGACATGGAAGGAGAAACTAAGTCAAGCAGAGCTCCCATCATTTTAGGCAGACCATTCATGAAAACAAGTGAAAACAAAAATTGATGTTGACGATGGAACCATGTCCATGGAATTTGGTGACATTGTCGCGAAATTTAACATTTTCGATGCCATGAAACATCCCTTGGAAGAGCATTCCGTTTTTCATATTGAATTGATCTCTGAATTGGTTGATGACACTTGTTCTGAATTATTTTCACTTGATTTTCCATCTTTATCGGGTTTTGATGATGTTTTCTCATGTCTTGATTGTACCGACACTAACCTTTGTGTTGTATGTGCTGAGATTGATTCTGTCTTGCGGGGTAACATGTTTCCTACAGGTGAAGTTCTTTGTCGATGAAGTTGTTTATGCCGCTGATGCGCTCGACATCCTGGCCGCCCCAAACACTCCATCCATCGAGCAGCCCCCGTCCTTAGAGTTGAAACAACTCCCTGAAAACCTGAAATATGCTTATTTGGAGAGTAATGAAAAACTCCCTGTTATAATTTCTTTTAACCTTGATTTTGATCAAGAAAATAAGCTTTTGCAGGTTTTGAAGAAGCACAAGAAGGCGATTGGGTGGACATTAGCTGACATCCCAGGTATTAGTCCTTCCATGTGTATGCACAAGATTTTGCTTGAGGATGGTGCGAAAACAGTGAGGCAATCCCAAAGGAGGCTTAATCCTTTGATCCTCGATGTGGTGAAGAAAGAGGTAACCAAACTCTTGCAAGCAAGTATCATTTATCCTATCTCTAACAGTAAATGGGTAAGCCCAGTACAAGTTGTACCTAAGAAATCTAGACTCACTGTGGTGAAAAATGAAAAGAATGAACTTGTTCCCACTAGAGTTCAGTAACAGGTTGGAGAGTTTGTATTGATTACGGGAGGTTGAACCAAGCTACTAGAAAGGATCACTTTCCTTTCTTGTTCATTGACCAAATGCTTGAATGGCTTCTTTGGTAAATCACATTCTTGTTTTCTTGATGGTTTTTCAGGTTATTTTCAGATTCATATTACACCTGAAGATCAAGAAAAGACCACTTTTACTTGCCCATTCAGTACTTTTGCTTACAGGAGGATGCCTTTTGGTCTTTGCAATGCTCCTGGCACTTTCCAGCGATGCATGATTAGCATTTTTGCTGATTTTATTGAAAATTGCATGGAAGTGTTTATGGATGATTTCACTGTTTATGGTTCTTCTTTTGATGCATGTTTGAACAGTTTGAATATGGTTTTAGAGAGATGCATCGAAACTGACCTTGTTTTGAATTATGAAAAATGCCATTTTATGGTTGAGCAAGGAATTGTTTTGGGTCACATTATTTCTGAAAAAGGAATTTTTTTTGACCCTGCTAAGATTGATGTGATTTCTACACTGCCTTACCCCTCTTGCATTCGCGAGATTCGTTCTTTTCTTGGTCATGCAGGTTTTTACAGGGCGTTTCATCGGGGATTTTAGCAAGATAGCTCTTCCATTTGTCGAACTTGTTGAAGAATGACGTCACTTTCAACTTCGATGACAAATGCAAACAAGCATTTGACTTCTTGAAGAAAGCATTGACCTCCGCTCCCATCATCCAGCCCCTGATTGGACCCTCCCCTTTGAGATTATGTGTGATGCTTCTAACTATGCTGTTGGAGCAGTCCTTGCACAAAGAGTTGACAAGGCTGCCCATGTTATTTATTATGCTTCTAGGACTTTAGATTCTGCATAGTCAAATTACACCACCACTGAAAAAGAACTTCTAGCTATTGTTTTTGCTCTTGATAAATTCAGATCATATTTGCTAGGTTCCAAGGTTGTTGTTTTTACTGACAATGCAGCTTTAAAGTACTTGTTGAAGAAGCCGGAAGCAAAACCGAGATTGATTCGGTGGATGTTGTTGCTCCAAGAGTTTAATGTAGAGATTAAAGACAAAAGTGGAGCTGAGAACTTAATGGCTGATCACTTGAGCAAGATAGAGAGGGATGAAGATCCTTTTCCGAATCAGGATGACTTTCCTGATGAGCAGCTTTTACTTTTGCATGGAGTTACTCCTTGGTTTGTTGATATTGTTAATTATCTTGTTGCTGGTGTTTTTCCTACAGGTGCATCCAAGGCACAAATTCACAAACTCAAGAGTGATGCCAAATATTATGTTTGGGATGATCCATATCTTTGGAAGTTTGGTAGTGATCAGGTGATTAGGAGATGTGTCCCCAACTATGAGATTGAATCTATTTTACATTTTTCTCATGCATCTCAAGTAGGGGGACACTTTGGTCCACAAAGGATTGCAAGAAAAGTCCTAGACTCAGGTTTCTACTGGCCCACTATTTTTAAAGATGCTTATGAGACTTACCGCACTTGTAAAGAGTGCCAGATAGCAGGTACAGCCATCACTCGTAAAAGTGAAATGCCTCAGCAACCTATGCTTTTCTGTGAGGTATTTGATGTGTGGGGAATCGACTTCATGGGTCCTTTTCTTGTATCATTTGGTTTTCTCTACATTTTACTTGTTGTTGATTACATTTCAAAGTGGGTAGAAGCTATCCCCACTAGGACTAATGATTCAAGAGTTGTTGCAGATTTTGTCAGGTCCAATATCTTTTGCAGGTTTGGAATACCCCGAGCCATCATAAGTGACCAAGGCACTCACTTCTGTAACCACACCATGGAAGCTTTGCTCCAGAAGTATGGAGTTGTGCACAGAGTCTCTACTACATATCACCCACAAACTAGTGGGCAAGCTGAGATCTCAAACAAGGAGATCAAACAGGTTTTAGAGAAAATGGTGCAACCAAACAGGAAGGACTGGAGTCGCCGTTTAGAAGACACACTTTGGGCTCAAAGAACAGCTTTCAAGACACCCATAGGGATGTCTCCTTATCGACTGATTAGAATGTTCTCTACGTCAAGGAGTCTTCATTCTTTCGTGACCTCGGGGTCAATGTTGGACGCCGAACTGTTGGTGTCAGTGGTAGACTCAGGCATTACGTCTATAGGACGCTCATCAGAAGCTTGAGAGGTTGAGGGTGAGGCAGGTAGTTGAGAGGAGGAAGAGCCCTTGATCAAATTACGTTTGGCCATGGCGAGGGTTTGTGTTTAGGGTTTCTAGGGGTTCTTGGTTCCAGAGAAAATGGGTGAGAGAGATAAGAGGTTTCGAAAGCTTGGGGAATACATTTAGCAACTGTAGGCTAGAATAGGTAATGAGTGAGCATTAAATATGATGGTACGGTTAGGGAATGATTGAAACGACACATTTATGACAGACTTGAATGTGCATTTTGGGCTTTTATGACTCAGAACCAAACGAATGCTTAAGTTACAAAACGGTTTTAAAAAAAAATCACATGGTCTAGATCATATTTTGAGCGCAAAACACGTGTCATGCACATGCCTCACTTAAATATCACACCAAACGATGTGTCCTTAGTTCTACTAGTGAATAGAAGATAGTGATAAAACATTAATTCACCTAGACCATCCCAATCTTTTCTCTCAAAAAGATCAATCTGTCCTCAGTAAGGGGTTTTGTAAAAATATTAGCAAGCTGATCGTCTGTCTTGACAAATTCCAATTTAATGGTCCCCTTTTGAACATGGTCTCTTATGAAATGATGTTTTATTTCTATATGCTTGGCTTTAGAGTGCATGGTAGGATTTTTTGAAAGAGATATAGCAGCAATATTATCACAAAAGATAGGAATGTTACTCTCAAAGATGTTGTAGTCTTCAAGTTGATTCTTGATCCATAATATCATAGAGCAGCAACTTGTAGCTGAGATGTACTCTGCTTCTGCTGTTGATAGTGCTATTGTTCCTTACTTCTTGCTGAGCCATGATACCATGTTGCCTCCAATGAAGTGGCAGCCTCCACTGGTACTTTTTCTTTCAATTTTGTCTCCAGCATAGTCAGCATCACAATAGCCTGTCAACTTATACCCTTTCTGTCTTTTAAACCAAAGACCAAGATTATAAGTTCCAATTAAATATCTAAAAATTCTTTTAACAGTAGATAAATGCACTTTCCTTGGGTCAGACTGAAATCTGGAGGAGAGGCAAACACTGAACATTATATCTGGTCTGGATACAGTCAAGTAGAGTAGTGACTCAATCATTCCTTTGAACTGAGTGACATCTACTTTCTTTGAATCTTCATCAAATATAAGTGATGTTGTTGGATGCATTGGAGTCTTCATAATTTTAGCATCATCCATTTTGAACTTTTTCAGGAGTTCTTTCACATACTTGGTTTGGTGTATGAAGATTCCTTTGTTAGTCTGCTTGATCTGCAATCCTATGAAGAATTTCAGTTCTCCCATCATGTTCATTTCGAACTTAGTCTGCATCGACTTTGAGAACTCTTCATAGAGTTTTTCATTAGTGGCATCAAAGATAATATCATCTACATAGATTTGAACAATAATAAAATCAGAAGAGTAGTTTTTGCGGAATAATGTAGTATCTATCTTTCCTCTTGTAAAATTGTGTTCTATTAAGAATGAACTGAGTTTTTCATACCATGCTCTGGGAGCTTGTTTAAGACCATACAATGCTTTGTTTAGTTTAAATACATGGTCTGGAAAGATAGTACTCTTAAACCCAGGGGGTTGTTCTACATAAATTTCCTCTTTGATTACACCATTGAGGAATGCACATTTTACATCCATTTGATAGAGTCTCATATTTCTATGAGCAGCAAATGAAAGCAAAATTCTAATTGCCTTGAGTCTAGCTACTGGAGCGTATGTCTCTGTATAATAAATACCTTCCTGTTGTGAGTAACCTTTGGCCACTAATCTAGCCTTGTTCCTCACAACCTTACCATTCTCATCTAGTTTGTTTCTGAAGACCCACTTAGCACCAATAACTTCCTTGTTGTCTGACAGCTTCACAAGTTTCCAAACATCATTCTTTTGAAATTGATCTAGCTCCTCTTGCATTGCTTGGACCTAGCTTTCATCTTCCATGGCATCATCAATGTGCTTGGGTTCTATCTCAGACAATAGAGCTGTTTGTTGGAAAGATGATCCTGTTTTTACTGGAGCTCAAACTTCTCCAATGATTTGAGAAGGAGGATGGTTCTTGATCATCATTTTGTTACTACTTTTTGGTTCTCTGACTTCTTCATCATCATCTGAGATGGTCTGATAATGAATAGACAATCTGGTAGCAGACGATGTGGGAGCAGACGATGTTGTGTTAGACGATGGTCTGGTCTTTGTTATCGCATCTTCTAGTCTAATATTTGCAAATGAGTCCTTTAACTCTGATAGTTTCCTATCAGGTTGATTATCATTAAATCTTACATGAATGGCTTCTTCAACAACTTTGGTTCTAGAGTTAAACACTCTATATGCCTTGGATGTTTTAGAATATCTAAGTAAGATGCCTGTATCACACTTTGAATCAAACTTACCCAAATTGTCTTTTGTGTTAAGAATGAAACATTGACATCCAAAGGGATGGAAGTATGATATGTTGGGTTTTTTTCCTTTCCACAATTCATATGGAGTCTTTTTGATAATAGGCCTAATATAAATTCTATTTTGCAAATAACAGGAAGTATTTACAGCTTCTGCGCCAGAAGTGCTTAAGAGTCAAGTTATCATTCAACATGGTTCTGGCCATTTCTTGTAATGACCTATTCTTCCTCTTAACAACACCATTTTGCTGTGGTGTTCTAGGTGTTGAGAAGTTGTGAAGAATTCCATTCTCTTCACTGAACCTCTGAAAACTTTCGTTTTCGAACTCTCCTCCATGGTCACTTCTAATAGAAGTTATACATACTCCTTTTTCATTTTGAACACGTTTTGCAAAATTTATAGAATTCCTTAAAAGCCTCATCCTTGTGAGTGGGGAATATAACCCATGTCCATCTAGAATAGTCATCAACTATTACTAGCCCATATCTCTTCCCTCTAAGAGATGATGTCCTTGTTGGGCCAAAGAGATCAATATGTAACAGTTCTAATGGTCTGGAAGAGGAAACAATGTTTTTACTTTTAAAAGATGTTTTCACTTGTTTCCCTTTCTGACATGCCTCACAAAGTAAGTTATCCTTATATGACATTGTTGGCAATCCTCTTACGAGGCTATATCTTTGCAATTTTGAGATTAATCTCAAACTTGCATGGCCAAGCTTCTTATGCCATAACCAGTGACTTTCTTTGACAGACAGTAAACATGATACATTTTGATCCTTCAATTCACCAAGATTGATCTTGTAAAGATTGTTGTGTCTCTTTGCAGAGAAGAGATGTGACCCTTTAGAGTCTCTAACTATGCATGATTCCTTGTTGAAGGAAACATCATATCCACTATTGCAAAATTGACTTATGCTCAGTAGATTGTGTTTTAGCTCTTCAACAAATAAGACATTCTCAATAGAGAGACAAGGAGGAATACCTATCTTACTAGTACCTCTAATTCTCCCTTTTTGATTACCTCCGAAAGTGACTGTACCACCATGCATTGGTGTCAGGTCTAGGAACATAGACCTTCTGCCCGTCATGTGATGCGAGCAGCCACTGTCCAGGTACCATGATTGGTGTTTCTTTCCTGCCATCAAGGACATCTGCAACAAGAATTATTTTGTTTTTAGGTACCCATATTCTTTTGGGTCCTTTGGTGTTAGTCTTAGAAGCAGATGGCTTGCTTCTTGTAGGCAATTTCTTGGTTTTGGACTTTACATGTCCATTCTCAAAGTGTGGTCCATTAGAAGAAGCTTTCTTCTTGGTTGCTTCTTTCTTTTCTGTGAATCCAAGGCCAGATTTGTCATTTGGATGTTTGTTGTATGAAAGAATTTTCTTTAAATTTTCAGACCCACTGACAAATTTTCTTAGAGTACTCTTGAGAGATGTAGCTTCTTTGCGTAGTTGAGCAATTTCAGCTTCATCTTTGCTCAAGGCTCTTACCTTGTTTAATTCATCAATTTCCTTAATCAATTCATTCAATTGCCTTCTATGTTGTTCCTTTTCTATCCAGAGTTCACTTTTGCTTTTAATTAAGCATTGGTGATCAATGGTTAGTTTTTGAAAATCATTTGTTAGAGCATTACTAGTTGTGACTAATGTATAACATTTATCAGATAGCTCAGTGAAAGAAGATCCAAGTTCTTCATGCTCTTTTGAAAGTTTTCTTAATTTCTTTTTCATAGATAAATAGGCTTTTGAAAGAATAGATGAATTAGAGAGAAGTTCTTGATAAGCTTCTTGAAGAGAAATAAGATCATTGAGGTCTACCTCTTGTTCTTCATCATCTGAAGCTTCAAACGCAGATGCAGAGTGGGTGTTGTCTAGTGTGTTCTTATCATTAGACGTAGACGATGTGGAGGTTGAGTCTGCCATCAAACAGAGATTAGCTTCTTCGTCTAATGCTTCAAAATTCTCTTCATCTATTAAGTCATCTAGATCTTCCTATGCGGATATCAATCCTTTCTTTTTCTTGGGAAATCTTCTATTGACCTTTTCTTTTCCCTTGTTGAGCTTAGGACATTCTGGCTTGAAGTGTCTAGGCTTCTTACACTCGTAGCAGATGATGGGATTTTTCTCTTTCTTCTCACGGTCTGTTGAGTATTTCTTATTGTAGTTTTTCCATCTCGATCCACCTTTCTTTTTCCACATCTTGTGGATTTTTCTTGAGATGAAGGATAGCTCATCATCATCTTCTAATTCTTCTTCACTTGAGGAAGTGGACTCTACTTTTGACTCTTCTGCCTTTAGAGCCTTGGTGGTGTGTCTTTTGGATGGTCTAGAGGACTGACTTTTTGATGAAGATTTCTCTTTAGGTGTTGTTTGATTTGGCTTATGAGCTTTCAGAGCCAAAGACTTGCCCTTTTTCAGTTTGGCATCTCCTTGTAGTTCTTGCTCATGCAACATTAGAATTCCCACTAGCTTTTCGAGAGGCATATAGTCTAGATTTTTGGAAGCTCTAATGGCTGTGACCTGAGGTCTCCATTATCTGGGCAAGTTGCAAAGAATTTTGTCAACATGCTCGAAATTTTCAAAACTTTTACTAAGGTTTCGAAGCTCATTTAAAATAGTTTGGAATCTAGACAACATATTAGCTATGGTTTCATCTTCTTCCATAGCAAAGAGTTCATATTCTTTGGTAAGAACACTTACCTTGTTCCTTTTTGACTGTGAGGACCCTTCATAGGTTATTATGAATGTGTCCCATATGTCTTTGGCATATTTGAATTGTCTTATCTTTCTGTGCTTAGTTTCTGAGATGCATGCATGTATTGCATTTCTTGCTCTAGAGTTAAGGACGAATCTGTTCTTCTGTGCCTCAGTCCATTGTTCTTTTGGGATCTCAACTTCATTATCATCAACTGGAATATAATCTCCATTTTCTACAACATCCAGCATGTCTATATGACATGATTCAAAGTATGTCTCCATTCTTTGTCTCCAATATGTGAAGTTTTCACCCTTGAAGATTGGAGGTTTGTGTAGACCCTTGCTTGTAGCCTCATCCTTGATCTCCACAATTCCATATGGAAACACATTAGTAATAACATATAGTCCATCCCATCTAGAATGAAGCTTGTCGGCTACAAGCTTCAGGCAAGAGTTAAACAAAAGCACCTTCTGGCCCACTTTGAACACCTTCCTCAGAATCATGCTATCATGGAAGCACTTCACCTTCTCCTTGTAGTTCTTGGAGTTCTCATAGGCCTCCAAGCGGAGCTCCTCAAGCTCTTGCAATTGAAACTTTCTCTCAAGTCCCGCCTGGTTAAATGCTAAGTTAGTACTCTTCACCGCCCAATATGTACGGTGCTCAATCTCCATAGGCATATGACAACCATTACCAAAGACAGTCCTATCAGGAGACATTCCAATCGATGCCTGGTAATCTGTCTTATGAGCCCTTAGAGCATCCTTAAGAACCTTGCTCCAATCCTTCCTGTTGGGGTGCATCAACTTCTGCAAAATTTGCTTTATCTCTCTGTTGAAAACCTTGGCTTGCCCATTAGTTTGTGGATGATAAGCTATGGAAACTCTATGCACAACCCCATACTTATGAAGCAAAGTCGCAATGGTCTTATTGCAAAGGTGGGTCCCCTAGTCACTAATGATGGCTTTAAGCACACCAAACCTGCAAAAGATGTTAAACCTGACAAAATCCACAACAACTAGAAAGTCATTAGTCTTAGTGGCCTTGGCCTCCACCCATTTGGAGACATAGTCGACAACAAGCAAGATATAAGAATAACCAAAAGAAGGAGGGAAAGGCCCCATAAAATCAATACGTCAAACATAAAAAACCTCACAAAAGAGGATGGGTTGTTGGGGCATCTCATGCCTGCGAGTGATGGCTACTCTCACTCTTTGGCACTGCTCACAAGCCTTGGAGGCCTCCCAAGCATCTCCAAAAATGGTGGGCCAGTAGAACCCAGAGTCTAACACCTTCCTTGCAATCCGGTGCGGTCTATAGTGTCCTCCCACAAGGGAGGCATGACAAAAATACAAGACTAACTAAATAATAATAGTTATAAAATCACTTTTCATTAGAAAATTAAGTACAACAAAGGAGACCTATAGAGAAGCCTAGCAAAACAGTGAAAGTGACAACACATTCCCCTTTTCAAACTGACTTACACGCAAAGCTACTACAACACTCAACTATTTCACAATGGATTCAAAAAGCTCACAACGTTCAAATTTGAAAGCTCACCTATAAATAGAAGCATCCAAGCTTAGAATCAAATACGAGAAAGCAACATAACAACTGGATATCTTAAGAGCAAACTCATACGAGCTAAAGAGAAAGAAAGAACTGAGAGAAAGTTTGAAAAACACTTAGTCTATTCTAAGTCTTTATTGATTCATATTATGTATTTCCTCTCTTTGAGAGTTGTTGAACCATATTCATTTATTTGAATATAAATCCATGAGTGACTTAGTAATTAAAGGATACTTGGGTTTATAATCTCAGGGGGAGATTTGGATTTAGCCAGTAGTGGCATACATAATACTTCTTTAGCCATAAGTTGTAGTTTAGAATACTTGTTTGTAATTAGGTTGATTGATAGAGTGTATTTTAGCATAGTCTAGAGTTGCATTTAGCATACTCTAGACATGAATGCAACTCTAGACATGTTTTATACCTCATTTTGACCATTTTAGTTGAGTTTTGTGAGATTGGGTCGTTTTGGGCCCAAGTGTCGAAAATTGCTATTTGTCACGTTTTATTGATGCTTTTGACATTGTCTCTTGTGCAGCCCATAACTTTTGACATAGGTCTTCGATTGTGATGATTCTTGTCTTGTTTGAAAGCTAAGGAGATTGGCTAATTTTGACGTTTCAGGGGTCAAATTTGGGATTCAATGTTACAGTCCTACACTTGTAATAATTCTGCGTTTTAGTTTGTAACTAAGGACCATTT
This sequence comes from Amphicarpaea edgeworthii, assembly GCA_014843725.1. Taxonomy (NCBI): domain Eukaryota; kingdom Viridiplantae; phylum Streptophyta; class Magnoliopsida; order Fabales; family Fabaceae; genus Amphicarpaea; species Amphicarpaea edgeworthii. Next base: position 13,355,358 of record CM026321.1, read on the forward strand.
GGTAATTGTGATTGGTCAAGGTAGCTTTTATTTAGTGGGTTCAGAACTTGTGGGGGGGGACCACGGTTTTGGCCTTTTGTTTTTAGCTTTTCCCCTTTTGCAAGAAAAAATTACACTACACAATACTACTACATTGAATAAAAATCTCACCTTTGCTCCTCTCTCTTCTCTTTTCTCTTCTCTTCTTTTCCCTTTCTCCCGCATCAATTTCGTGCAACTCCTTTGTAGCCACCATGAAGATCTTCATGGAGGACTAAATTGCAAATTTTATTGGGGAACTTAGTTGCTATTGACGGCGTGTTCAACACGCTCCGTCAAAACTGGCGCCGTTGACGGGGATACAATTTATTGGTTCCTTATTTCAATTCTTGTAATTAGTTTTATTTTGGTTTAGTTTGAGTTTTTGATTCCATTTCAATTTTTGCATTTGTGTTTTCAGCCTTGTGCAATTTGGTGTGGTTTGATTTTGTGCAATTGTGTTCCAGTTTACAATTTCGTTCATTCACTTATGAAATTTTCGATTTTGTAGAGTAGTGCTCTGTTTTGGTAGTTAGTTCATATCACTAATTGTGTTTCGAGTTCCCCTTGTCGGTTTTGTTGTCGCATTGCTGTAGGTACTTGAGGATTCGGCAAAATTTTCACTAACTCGGATTGGGTTGAATTTTGGTATCCAAGGTTTATCCCCCATTTTGAGCAAGAGCAATGGGTAAATATGAGTTCCTCTATTCTCAATTTCGAGTTTAGCCAATGAAAACCCTTTTCCCCCTTTTTCTAATTTTCAATTTCCTTGTTTAACGCATGATAATGATTAGATTAGGAATCGAAATGTGAATTTGGGTCAATTACAATCGATCGATTGTGATTTAATATAATACGTGCTTGAATTTGGGAAAACTAGGAATGCGATAGTAATCCGGATTTTTCCGAACGAATGTAAGGTGATTGCCTTAAATTTCGTATTGTTGGGAATTTCATGCGTATGAATTTGACTTATCCTTGTTGGAACTGTGATTATTTCTCCATAAGCATAGGTTCTTGAGTTGTATCTCTTTAATTCTATTTTCGTTTATTGTTTAGAAAGTTGTTCTGTGTCTTTAATTTCCGAGAATCACAAAAATCTCCCCTATTTTGAATTGAATGCAAGGTGTTTGATGAATTGTATCTTTGAGAAAATGACCTGAGTTAGCCTTATATTGCAAAATTTACTGGGGAATTTAGTTGCTTTTGATGGCGTGTTCGACGCGCTCCATCATTGATTATAGTGAAACCCTTTAACAGTTGTTAAAGGATAATTAGACGTATCTTATGTTGAGTGAATTAGTATAAAATAAGTGTTTTATCTCTACAATCTTTAAGCTTTCATTTATTCATCTTTGCACTCAATGCCATTTATGGAATCTTTTAAACGTACAGACCAAACAGTATATTAGTTGTTTTCACATCTATATGTTAAGAGACTACCTATATCAATAGACAGTCTATACTGTTGCGAAAAGTTTGTTCTTGCAAAAATGTCCTAAGATTATTTTACTGACCCACTACCAACCCCTGTTCTGGTGTGTCTTTGTGTATTTCAAAAATTGTTACATTGGATTCCTCTTGCAAGTTTGGTGATGATGCAATGCCTTGCGAACAAATTCTCTCAATATACACCAACTATTGAGATGGTGTCACGTCATTACTTAATTGGTGACAATGAGCATCAAACACGCTGTCAAAAGCAATTAATTTCCCCAATTAATTTTTCAATATAAGGCTAACTCAGGTCATTTTCTTGAAGATACAATTCGTCAAACACCTTGCATTCAATTCAAAACAGGGGGAATTTTGTGTGATTTTCATAAAATTAAAGCAAATAGAGCAACTTAAATCATTAAACAAAAACAAAATTAGAGAGATACAACTTAAGAATCTATGCTTATGGAGAAATAATCATAGTTCCAGCAAAGATAAGTCAAATTCATGCTCAAGAAATTCCAAATAATATGAAATTTGAGGCAATCGCCTCACATTCATTCAGAAAAATTTGGATCACTATCACATTCCTAATTTCCCAAAATTTATGCACGTTTCGTATTAAATCACAATCAATCGATTATAATTAACCCTAATTCAGATTTCAATTCCCCAATCTAATCATTATCATACATTAAATAAGGAAATTGAAAATCGAAAAAAGGGGAAACGAGAAATCATGAGCACAATTCAAAATTGGGAATAGAGGAACTGATATTACCCACAAGCACATTGATCCTTGAGTTGCAAACAAATTTAGCCCTCCATGAAGATCTTCATGGGAGCTCCAATGGAGGAAAACAAAAATGAAGAAAAGAAGAAAAGAGAAGAAAGAGAGGAGAGAGAAGAGAGCACTTTGAATTCTAAAGCTGAAAATATATAAAATGAAGTAGAGAGTATTTTTTACAAAAGGGAAAAACTATTTATATGATGGTTTAAAAACGTGGGCCTCCAAAGGAGGGCTGAAACCCACTAATGAAAATACTACCATAACTAATTAAAATTATCAAAGGGTCCTTAATTACAAACTAAAATGACATTATACAAGTGCAAGGTCAAAAATTGAATCCCTTATTTGACCCCTGGAACATCTGAATTGGCCAATTCTAGTGGGATACGAAATTTCAACTCGTCTCCTTAGCTTTCAAACAAGACAAAAATCATTAAAAGTGGAGACCTGTGTCAAAAGATATGGGCTTCACAGGGGATAGTGTCAAAAGCATCAATAAAATGTGATAAATAGCAACGTTAGACACTTGGACCCAAAATGATCCAATCTCACAAAACTCAGCTAAAAGGGTCAAAATGAATATAAAAACATGTCTAGATATGTCAAATGCAACTCTAGACTATGTTAAAATACACTCTATCAATTGGCGTCAATGACTCAAAACAAAGGTTTTAATATATAATTGATCCAATGGAACTAAAAAAATTATTAGAGACTAATAATTGTCATATATTCATACATTTTGTAGTTATTTTTGGACAATTATGTGATGCCTCTTATGCTTTTAAACCTTGTTTGTGTTATTTTTAGTTAAGTTTTAAATAAAAGTTTAGATTGTTAGAGTTTTCTATTTTTTTTTACCAGCTTCACTTGATCTTGGGTTTTTGTTCATGGTTTTAAGAATTTTGTTAAAGGTTGGATGAAGCAATGGAGACAATAAAATTAATTAGATGCAAATGAACCCATGAGAAGGATTTTTAGTTTTCAATTATCTTTTGTTTTGGGCTTGAATAGTTATTAGCCTATAGCTTTAAATATGATTTTTCTATTCCAAAATAGATTACACACTTTAGAGGGAAGAAAAGACAGAGCTCCAAGGCACTGCATGACGAATTTCATGCTTAGGAACTCCTTCTCCATTGTTTTTCCCCCAAAGCTATGCGTAGCTAATTTCATTCCTCGTTGGTGTTTAATGTAATCAAACTTATTTCCATGTAATTACTCTTTTTATTATTCAATAGATGATTGTTATTGATTCCCTTCTACTCTTAATGCTTGTTTTTGGCTTGATCTACCAATTGCATGATTTTACAACCACCTCACATTCTATGACCTACGTAACACAACAGGTGTGGCCCAAAATGAAGAAGAGAACCTTTACATGAGGATATTTAGTTTTTCTCTCATATGAAAAGCAAATACATGGCTTCAATCCTTCTGGAATCACATTGTCACCACATGGACAAACATAGAGAGTAAATTTCTAGCTCGCTTCTTCCTAGAGGCAAAAGGGAATCAAGCCAAAACTGGCATATTAAGTTTCTATCAAGAAAACGATGAGCCTATGTATGAAGCTTGGGAGAGGTTCAAGACTCTTTTGATGAATTGCCCTAATCACGGGATCGGAGATGTTGATCAACTATACATCTTTCTTGGAGGCTTGAAGGGGCAAACTGAAGATTGATGTCTCTTCATTTAGATTTTTGGTATCTTCATACCTTAAGTCTTCTCCATTCGTCTTAGTCTCGTATTTTCTATTTTATGTCATACCATGTATGGATGATGACATTGTATTGTTTGTTATAGACTAAGCTAGAAATTTAACATGCTAGATGTTTGATCTGCTTTGTTTTCTTTTATCTCTAGCATCACTAGATGATTTACTTTCTTAGGAACTTATGTGAGAATTGCAATCGATTACACACTTTGGGAACCAATTACCAGATGGCCAAATCTGCTTTAAACCATCTTTGGTATCAGGTTAATCGATTACCAACAATGGAAATCGATTACAATGTTGCTTTCAGATTTCAGAAATTGTCCTGTTTCAATTGCAATCGATTACCATCGAGTTGCAATCGATTACAAGATCATCTCTGAAACTCAGAATTGGCTCTATCTCATTTGCAATCGATTACATGTCTTCTACAATCGATTACAATAGATGACAGCAAGTTTAAATCATATTCTGATATACGGGATAATCGATTACACCTTTATTGCAATTGATTATATCTAGTATAACAGTCATATTGAAAGATTCTCAAGACTCATTCTTTGTCTAACTAACTATGAATCTTTTTCAAACATCCTATATATTTGAACCCATAGCATCCTGTGTAGAGAGACACTCATTCACAATATCTTTTCTATCTTTCATTTGTAAAAATCCAAATCTTTTTATTTGATTCTTAGATTTGATATTGTTCTTAAGCTTTCTCTTTCTTTCTTCTGCACAATTAGCTAACCTCTTTTAAGTTTCTGAAAACTCATCTTGCTCTTACTGCTATACCCTTTTGAGATTAAAACTCTGAGCCTATACAGTTATATTCCTCTCTTGTTCATCTATGAACTGAGGTTACTCAACAGTTGTTCTTGACTGCTATACATACTCAGATTGGAGTTCTTCAATTGATCCTTACATCAAGATTAATCAGCACATAAAGGTGTTTTCGTTCTTGAATCTTTTTCTATTAATCTTGTTTGATTTGCATTGTAGGAAATTCGTTCCTAGATGCTGTGTTGAAATTAGAATTGTGTTTCTAATTTTGTTTCTAGAATTGTGTTGTTCTAGTGTTTAGAAATTGAATGGTGAATGGTGTTTTCACATTTAGTTTTTAGGTTCATGTTTTAGTTTCTGAAATCAAGATTTGCTGTGAATTGTGTGTGCATGGTGTATGTAATCAAATTCATAGTGGAACCCCTTGGTGAAAGGGAGAATTGGATGTAGATCGGTGGTTGATTAAATCAGTATAAAATCAACAGGCTAAATCTCTCTATTCCTCAATCTCTTTGAATTCAAATTTTTTATCTTTATCAAGCTTATTTGTTCTAATGAAATCTATCAAAAGTTGAGATTGTTTTCTGGTTTATTCATTCAATACCATATCTCTGAAAACGTTTTTATTAAAACTTCAAGAGTGGTGGTGAAAAGCTTTTATTATAAAAAGAATCTGACATTTTACGTTGTATCAATTCGCCCCCCTCTTGATGTAACCGGCTGATTCTAACAATTGGTATTAAGAGCAGTTTCTTGTTTTTTAATCAAGGATTCGTAATATGCCCGGAAACCAATTACTATTTGCTCAGGGCGGCTCAATCAATCGGCCTCCTCTTTTCTACAGAGATAACTATCCATTTTGGAAAGTTTGTATGAAAATTTTCATGGAGTCAATTGATCAAGGCGTCTGGCAAGTGGTAATCAACGGACCTACGCTTCCAACCATTGTTATTGATGGGAAACCATTACAAAACTAGCTAATGAATGGACTGAATTAAAAACTAGAAAAGCTAACTATGATCCTAAAGCCATGAACATATTACACTCAACTTTGAATTCTGATGAGTTTTTCAGGATTTCAGCTTACTCTACTGCTAAGGAAATCTAGGATACAATAGAAGTAACCCATGAAGGCACTCCGGAGGTGAGACGATCAAGAAAGAACATACTCATACAAGAATATGAGACATTTTGGATGCTGCCTGGTTAATCCATATCCAACTTTCAAATGCAATTTACTCACATAGTAAATCATCTTAAAGGCCTTGGAAAAACGTTTGAAGATGAGGAGATGAATGTCAAAATCTTAAAGAACATGGCAGCCAACGGTAAGAGCAATTTCAGAAATGCAAGATATGGCTACCATGATGAGTGCTGAGCTGTTTGGAAAGCTGAGAGAACATGAAATGGATATGACCCGGATAAACGAAGAAGAGCACAAGGAAAAGAAATCAAAAGGGATAGCCTTGAAAGTTGAAAAACATCAGTCAGACCAAAGCAATGATGATGATGATGAAAGTAATTCAGATTCAGGAAACTTAACTCTCATTGTAAGGAAATTCAGAAAGTTTCTAAAGAAGAAGAAGGATTTCAAAACCAACCAAAGCAAAGGATACCCTCCCAAGAAGTCTGTGAAGAAAGGTGAAATATCCTCAAACAATTACATATGCTTCGAATGCAGTAAACCGGGACACATCAAAGCTGACTGTCTAGACATCAAAAAGAAGCATAGTGGAGAAAGAAAGAATTTCAAAGGAAGCTCAAAGAAAAAGGGAGCATACATAGATTGGGAAGATAATGCATCCACTACTTCATCTGACAATTCTGAAAGTGAAGAAGCCAACATATGCTTAATGGCTAATGAAGAATTGGATAAAGAAAGCAATGTAAGTATTTCAAATCATGAATCTTCTTCAGATTGGGAAACTGAAACAAATTTTGATATTGAAGATAATTTGAACTACATAATGCTTTCAATGAGCTTCGAAACCTTGGTAAAAGTTTCAAAAACTTCGAGCATGTTGACAAAATCCTTCACAGCTTGCCTAGACAATAGAGACTTCAAGTCACAGCCATTAGAGCTTCTAAAGACTTAGACTATATGCCTCTTGAAGAGCTCGTGGGAATTATAATGCTGCATGAGCAAGAGCTACAAGGAGATGCCAAGTTGAAAAAGGGCAAGTCTGTAGCTCTAAAAGCTCATAAGCCAAATCAGACAACACCAAAAGAGTCATCTTCATCAAATAGTCAGTCTTCCAGACCACCCAAAGGATGGACTACCAAAGCTCTAAAAGCAGAAGAGTTAGAAGTAGATTCCACTTCTTCAAGTGAAGAAGAATCAGGAGAAGATGATGAGTTATCCTTCATCTCAAGAAGAATCCATAAGATGTGGAGAAAGAAAGGTGGTTCGAGATGGAAGAACTACAACAAGAAATATTCAACAGACCATGAGAAGAAAGAGAAGAATCCTATTGTCTGCTATGAATGAAAGAAGCATGCACACTTCAAGTCAGAATGTCCAAAGCTCAACAAAGGAAAAGAAAAAGTTAAGATGAGATTTCCCAAGAAGAAGAAAGGACTAATGTCCACTTGGGAAGATCTAGATGATTCAACTGATGAAGAAGGTTCTCAAGCATCAGATGAAGAAGCTAATCTCTGTCTGATGGCAGATGCAACCTCCACATCATCTACATCTGATGGTGAAAATGCACCAAACAACACTCTCCTAGCGTTTGCATCCGAGGCATCAGATGATGAAGAACAAGAGGTAGACCTTAATGATCTTATTTCTCTTCAAGAAGCCTATCAAGAACTTCTTTCCAATTCATCTATTCTTTCAAAAGCCTATTTATCTATGAAAATTTTTTTTTAGAAAAAACTCTCAAAAGAGCATGAAGAACTTGGGTCTTCATTTACTGAGCTATCTGACAAATGTTCTACATTGGTCACAGCTAGTAATGCTCTAACATATGATTTTCAAACCAATGCTTAATTAAAAGCAGAAGTGAACTCTGGATAGAAAAGGAACAACATAGATGTTAGAACCAAGACATTTGATGATGTCTGACCCCTAATACCTTGATAGGTTTTGATGATAACAAATGTAATAATATTTGATCAACTAATGATTTCAAACTAAGTGATTTCAGGAAATCAAAGTAAGAACAGACAATGGTAATATCTCTCAACTCAAATCCTACACTCTAACTATCTGAGAACTTCTAATGGTTATATTTAGCACTGAAAATGACTATAAACAGATTTAAATAAGTTTTTAAATGATTATACTGTCCCTAGGCCAAATGATGTCTAATGTCAAGCGCTAGACGATGTTTGATGCCAAGCGCCAGACGATGTCTGCTGCCATGCACCAGATGATGTCTGATGCCAAGGCCAGACGATGTCTGAGGCTAGAACAGACCATGTCTTTTAATTAAGAATGTGTTTGTTAAGCCAAACGATGTTTAATGCAAGGCCAAATGATGTCTAAGGCCAAAACAGACCATGTCTTTTAATTAAGAATGTGTTTGTTAAGCTAGATGATGTCTAAGGCTAGAACAACCATGTCTTCCAATAAGCTAGACTATGTTTGTTAAGCTAGACTTTGTCTATGCAGGAACAAAACGTAAATTGTCATAAGTACTGAGGAATACGTGCTTTATAATTAATTCTTTACTCAATAAAAGCACTGCTGCAACTGAAACAAAGGGAGATACCCTTTGACATTCCTTTCTTTGATTCCTCATTTTACTTGCAAGTCTCATACTATGTAAAGTGTGCAGGTACAGCCAAAAGAACCAATCAACATTGGGATGCACACTTTTAGCTAAAAGACAAACTGTAACAGAGACAGAAACCTGCTCCTGTCAGGTAAAGCATAATCAAAGCTACTTCAACACTCTACTATGTGAGACAACGGAAAGAAGTCTTCTCTAACGTTCAAATTCATCAAGCCCACTTTATAAGGAAGACTCTATGAAACAAAAGAAAGAGCTAGAAAATGAGATGAACGAAAAACGTGAATTGGATAACAAAAAAATCTAGACAACAAGAGAAAGCATTCTTGAGAGCAAGTCTTGAACTTGAGCTGAGAGAAACAGAACACCCATCCTCTACAAGCTCACGCAAATTCAACAATTGATTATATCCTCTCCTTGAGAGTTATCTAAATCTAATACATTTTTGTATAGAAAGGCAGGAGTGGCTCAGTGATAAAAGAATACTTGGGAAGTATAATCTTAGGGGGAGATTCATACTTGTAACCAGAAGTGGTTTAGAATACTTGTAGCCAGTAGTGGCATAGAGAATACTTGTAGCCAGAAGTGGTAGTGAAGAATACTTGTTTTGTAATCAGTTGATTATAGTGGAACCCTTTGACAGTTGTTAAAGAAGAATTGGACGTAGCTCGGTTGAGTGAACTAGTATAAAAACAAGCTCTCATTTGCTATCTTGTATTTACAAATATTTATCTTGCTCACTGTGCTCTTTTGAAAAGATTTTCTAAGCTTTGTCTTGCAAGGATATATTTGTTGCTTTAAACTAACATATATCCAAGAGGGCAATTTGTGAACTAATAATATTTGCGAAAAGGTTTAAACCCACTATTCAACCCCCCCCCCCCCCCTCCCTCTCTTTCTAGTGTGTTCTTGTGTATTTCAATAGAAGACAATTGAATGAATTGATTAAAGAAACTGATGTAGATGTTAATTGTGTATGTGGCTGGAAGGCCGTTTGATTGTTAGTTTCTAGGAGGAGCAGAAAACTCACTCCTTACACTTTGTTTCAGATAGAGATGAATATTGTGTGTAATAGAATAAGCTGAGATGGAATGGCTATGACCAACATTGATGATGTGGAAAGACTTGTTCGAGAATAGAGGACCTTCAAGGTTACCTTTCAATTTTTTAGTGTAGGTTGGGAGTTAGTCTTCTTTGAGTTATTGCTCTAGGTCTAATGGTAGGGGTAAAAAAATAAACGAAATGAAACATTAAGGACGAAGACTAGTCAATTTAAACATTAGGGACTATAAAACAAAATCTTCAATACTTCAGAGATGAAAAATATATTTTGTAATTTTTTAAAATAATACACAATTTAAATCCTAGGATTGGTAGAGTAAGGAGGTGCCAACACAATTAGAATGTCTTTCCCTTTATCATCAAGATTTTTAGAACTAGGATTTCAGATAAAAAAAATCATATGCTTTATAATAAAAATAAATATTAATAAAATAATTCATGTCTATTTGTAATTCTTATCAAATGTGTTTTTATTAAATTAAAATTTAAAAGATAAATTTTAAAAACCCCATCTCAAACTGGTCATTATGGAAGTGGATCCTCTCGTGTGTAATTTTCATCAACTATACACCAATTTAAGCACGGAAGCTAGCATGGACCACCTTCATAGGTGGTTTAAGGTGCACCACTTTTAGCACCCATTAGACTCTTTTATACCATACATCCTCCATACAAGATTATTTTTCTCCACTCTTAAAAAACAAAAAACCGCAATTCCTACCGGATCGGTCGCCACTGCAACCTCTTCGATTTCCATGGACTTAAACTTATCGAAAAAGAAATTAAGTAATAGAGAATCTTAAACAACTTAACAAACTACGATTGTTGAAGCATACTTCTTCACCTTCTACACGGCTATAGTAGGATTTCACAAGGCTATCAAAATAATCAAGAAAACACAATCGAAGCATAATAACATCTATAACCCAAATTTCACCATATCCAGCAACCAACCAATGTTAGTAAAACCGAACAAGTCATTGACCAGATGAGATTGTATGAATTTAATTTATAATAAATTCTATATATACATATGTTTGTCGAGAAGTGATACACATACAATAATTTTTACAATAATTTATACAACATTATTTTATGTGTTTATCTTTCTCCACTAAATAATTTATTACATTTCAAAATTTTCTTTCCTTTCTCTTTTTCCTCTTTTTATCTCTTTGTTGTAAGATTTGTTGTACATGTAGCATTTCTCATGTTTTTAATGCTTATAATAAATAAATTATGAAAGTGGTTTGGTGGTAACTTATATGTTTCAAGTAAATAGAATAGATATAAGATAACTCAAATGATTAATGGAGAATGAAAGGAAGAAAAAGTCACGGTTCAACTCCTTTCAATAACAAAAATTAACAATTAGCATTCATCGATAAAAAAAAATGTTTCAAATAAATAAAAGGTACCAAGTTTGATCCTTTGTTATTTTTTTTTTTGCTTTTGTATGATAACACTTGGAGTTGGATGTCTTGTCCCTTACTGCTAAAATGGAAGACTACATGAAGACATAGGGAGAAGTGACATTGCAACGTGAAGAGTTAAGAGAAAATTAAAATCCGATCCGATTCTATTCTATTCGAGAGCAACATTGGTTAGTTCGATTTTTAACCCCTTTTATGACGTGTCACCGGGGTCAAATGCAAAACACCATTCAAACGAGAGAAGTTGCAGCAAATGCTTCCACCATGCCACCGTTCAAAAATAACAGCAAGATCTACCAGATTGGGATTCGTAGGTTTTGGATTTGTCAATGCTGTTCTTCTCCGCATTTTGTAATATTTTTTTAGAACAAAATTGATTCAACAGTATACGACGTTATAGTTTCTCTGATCAGGCCATCTGGAACTGCATCTAGAGTGAATCAGAAGCACTGAAAAGGAACCAAGATTTTTCTGGCAGTGGAGGGTTTTTGAGACATGGGAGTGAAGGGTGCAACGCTGCAGAAATTGCCTCTGACAGCAACCAGCAGTAGCAGGATTACTTAGGAGAAGAATAATATAATATAAAAGTAAGATATACCTATTAACATGAGATTAACCCAAAGATCAAAATTTATGGTCCATATTGGACCACAGATCATGCTGGTCCCCTGAAGCAATGCCCCAAACTTAACAGGTTCTTATTGAGTTTTGAAAAAAAAAAAAAACGTTTTTGAGAGTTACCTGACAAGTAAATAATCATAGGAATGACGACAATGATAACTTAATCAATTTCTACTTGGTCGCATATCTATGATAAAACAAAAAATGCACATTGCATTTATTAGATCAGAACAAAAGTACCAACTTGATGCTTTCTACAAACAGGAAAACTTGAAATATATACGGACACAGCGCTGAAATCAGTTATCAGAAGAACACAATTCAAAAATCCCAATATAAGAGTAACTTGCAAAAGAAAAACTAATGAATAAACAAATCGCCTTTTGACGTGCACATTGAGCCATCCATCATGCATGTCTTGACCTCAGTTCATTCAAATTAGATGCGAATATATGTGCTTTCACAACATCTACTTATGCTGAGCACTAGTTGATTCTGCTTTGTCAGGATTAGCTAGGTCTGCTTTTTTCTTCTCATGATGATGGAATCGCACCACAATGCATGTAATGTTATCTGCACTTCCACGAGAAAATGCTGCTTCTGTTAACTTTCGAGAAGCTGCCTCAGGATCCTCTTCAGTGCGGGCAAGAGAAACAGCATCCTGAACATACAGAGAATGGATATGGAATATCAAACGGAACAATAAGAACAACACTAGAACCAAGTATAACATGAGTGAGTAAATAAGTCGTATCAAACAGAACATTAAACACTGCATTAGGCACCCTGGAGAATTGTAAAGTATATTACATAATGTCACAGGTTCATTTCATTCCAACTGCCACTCCTAATTCTAGGCAAACATAACTACAAATTATTTGGTACTTAAAAAACAAGCCTCTGCAAACATAACATAATGTTATAAGCCCAGGAATAGAAGTATTTAATTTTCATATACGGTCACAATAGCCTTGGTGAGACCAACATCAATTATACTGATACGGTTAATGATTAGTAGCTGTGGGTTCATAGTATAAATAGGCTAAATGTTGACTTTGCAACGAGTTTTGACTCAATTTCTTGTGAATGAAGACCACTGATGATGTGCCTACAACTAATAAGGTCTAACAAACAAACTAATGAAAGAAGCTTAAGCCAATATAAATGACAAGATCTAACAAGCCCAAATACAAAAATATGCTTAATCTATAATTCTCATGGTAATTAAAATCACGCTTCAACTTATAGAACCGCACATTTTTGTGGGTTAATATTGCTAAACTAGTACTTCCATGCACATTTTATGTATAGTGGGTCTGATGATGGATGTAATGGGCCAAAGTTAGTGCAGTTTCAGTTGATTTGGTGACAGTCAGGAAGAAACATAAATCATCGTTATGGCCTTTGGACCTGGGTTTGTCCATGGAAGACTGGGAAGACATAAACAAGTATTGAAACCAACAAACCCAGATTTTCCATGAAGTTTCATCACAAAACAGAAATGGTGCTATGAACTTGGGAGTTCAAAATGGGTGGCAGGATTTATACTGCTAAACCTGGATGCTTGTGTGGCTAATGACATAGCAGAGGTGGAAAAAGATTGCAGCATCATGCATGGAGGTTAACCAAAAATTGCTTTCATCTCGACTTCCACTGGCACCAGTGAACTCAATCCCACATGCAAAGGCAGTGGGTCATTCCCAGCTAATCTACAATGGGTGCAATTGTCTACCAACAATTGTAGAAAAAACTTAGGAAATGTTTCACTTCAGTCCATTTTATAAATTCCAACCTTGAAGACAAGATTTATTTTTAGGATATGAGGAGAAGGGATTAAGATAGTTAGGATATTTATGAGTTAGTTAGTTAGAGGATTTTTTTAGATATAAATAAGGAAGAAGGATAGGAGAAATTTAGATTTCTTGACATTGTAAATTGGGCGTTGGCTCTTTATGAAGGGGGAACCCTCGAGGAGATTGTTCTCTCATATTCATTGTTCTTGTCATCCTATCCAATAAAAATCTCTCTGTTCTTTCTTATTTTAATTCTTGGTTTCTAACAATTATGAAAAGAAAAGAACAATGAATTAGAGATAATGCTCAAACTACAAATAAATATATATTTGAATGGCCCTTTCCCTTTACATACTTCTTAAGAAACACACCTAACTAATCAATATCCTAATTGTATTAAGGGTCTGTTTGGGTAAACTTCTCTAAAATGATTTCTAGGAGAAAAGAACATGAAGAAAAAATGAAATTAACTTCTCCATAAGCTAAAATTAGCTTCTCCAATAGCCTAATTGTATTAAAAGTCTATTTGGGTAAACTTCTCTAGAAGTACTTATAGGAGAAAAGAACATGAAGAAAAAATGAAATTAGCTTTTCCAATAGCTAATTTATAGAAGTTACATCTTTTAGAAGAAGTTACATGAGAGAGCTTCTACAAATTAGTTGAGAATGAGGTTTTGGATAATAGTGCTAAAGTGTAAAGTCCCATCCAGCACTAGTAATACTTATATTTATATATGTGTGAAACAAGAGTACAAAGAAAAGAAGGTTCTAGAGTAGAGACTTCTAGACTAGACTAGAGTAGAGATTTCTAAAGTATACTACTAGAGACATATCTAGAGTATTCTAGAAAGATAAACAAATAACTATTTTAACACTCCCCCTCAAGCTGGAGCATATAAATTGTATGCTCCAAGCTTGGAACATATAAATTGAATTCGAGGACCTCTTAAGGATTTAGTTAAAATATCTGCAAGTTGATTATTTGAGCTGACAAATTCAGTACTAATCTCCTTGGACAATACTTTCTTCCTAACAAAGTGACAGTCAATCTCTATGTGTTTAGTTTTTTCATGAAACACTGGGTTAGAAGCAATGTGGAGAGTTGCCTAGTTATCACAATATAGCTTCATTGACTGTGTTTCACAAAACTTTAGTTCTTGAATAAGTTGTTTGATCCACACCAATTCACACGCGATTGAGGCCATAGCCCTGTATTCAACTTTTGCACTAGATCGAGCGATATTATTCTGTTTCTTGCTTTTCCAAGAAATAACATTTCCTCCAATAGACACAATATCTTGTAGTAGAGCGTCTGCCTATAGGTGACCCTGCCCAATCAACATCACAATACCCAAAGATTTGAGTGTCTCCTTTATCCTCATACAATAGACCTTGTCTTGGAGATTTTTTGATATACCTAAGAATACGAATCACAAGATTCCAATGGTCAACATAAGGGGCTTGCATGAATTGACTGACAACTCCTACTGCAAAGGAAATATCAGGCCTGGTAATGGTAAGGTAGATAAGTTTTCCAACCAATCTTCTATACCTCTCTAGATCTGAATATAGTTCACCTTGTTTTGTCATTAGCTTATGATTTGGATCCATGGGACTATCAGTGGGCCTACAATTAGTCATGTTCGTCTCTGCTAGAATATCCAATGCATACTTTCTTTATGAGATAACAATACCTTCCCTGAATTGAGCCACCTCTATACCAAGGAAGTATTTTAGGTGGCCAAGATCCTTTGTCTGAAAGTGGTTGAATAAATGTTGTTTCAATTGAGAGATTCTAGTAACATCATTACCTATAATGACTATATCATCAACATAAACAACCAGATAGACACATTTGCCAGGAGAAGTGTGATAAAAAACAGAGTGATTGGCTTCACTGCGTTTCATCCCAAAATTCTACACAATATGACTAAATTTTCCAAACCAAGCTCTTGGAAACTGTTTTAGTCCATAAAGAGACCGACGAAGTTTACATACTAGACTAGACTCCCCCTGAGCAACAAACCTAGGAGGTTGTTCCATGTAAATTTCTTCTTCCAACTCACCATGAAGAAAGGCATTTTTAATGTCTAGTTGGTGCAGTGGCCAGTGACGAATAGCAGTCATGGCAAGAAATAGGCGAACAGTAGTGATTTTGGCTACTGGAGAAAAAATATCTTCATAATCAAGACCATATATTTAAGTGTAGCCCTTGGTTACTTCCCCATTAGGGCCAACTTTTATAGTATATACCCACTGACAACCAACTGTCTTCTTCCCAGGAGGAAGCGGAACTAACTCCCATGTACCATTATGCTTAAGAGCCTGCATTTCATCAATCATGGTTTGTCGCCATCCTGGGTGATCAAGTGCCTCATGAACAGTTCTGGAAATAGTAAGGGGAGATAAGGAGGAAACAAAAGAAAAATATGAAGGAGATAAACGGTGATAACTCAAATATATAGGACGAGGGTTTCGAGTAGAACGAATTCCTTTTCTAAAAGCAATGGGCTAACTTAAGTTTTCATCATGAGAATATGAGGATGAAGAAGGGCCTAAGTTTCCATGATGAGAAGGTGAGGATGGAGAAGGATCCATAGTAGGGGCTACTGAGGGAGGACATGAATTAGGAGAATCTTCTTGCAGTACAGGGTTTGCTCTCTGTGTCCTGTGTAGCTTTGTGATAAGAGGAGGTGATGAAAACTCAAGTGGATTGTTAGTTGGAGAATGAAGTTGAGTTTCTTCTTGGTTGGGATTCTCACAAATAGGGGAAACCACTGGACTAGAGGATGGAATGGACAATATTTGTTGTACAGAATTAAGATCTTGCACAAAAAAAGAAAAGAAAGGAGTTTCTTCAAAGAATGTAACATCAGTAGACATGTAGTATCTTCTAGTGGTTGGAGAGTAGCATTTGTACCCTTTTTGAAGACAAGAATATCCAGGAAACACACATTTAATTGCTCTTGCAGAAAGTTTATCAAGACCTGGAAAGACATCATGAACGAAACAAGTACAACCAAAAATTTTGGGAGAAATATGATACAAGGGTTCATTGGAAAAAATGATTGAGTGAGAAATCTTGTTTTCAAGAGATGATGAGGGCATCCTATTTATTAAAAAATAGGCAATGAAAACTGCATCACCCCAATGATGAATGGGGACATTTGTACCAAGCAATAAGGTTCGTGCAGTCTCAACTAAATGTCTGTTTTTCCTTTCAGCTATTCCATTTTGTTGTGGTGTGTGAGGATATGTAGACTGATGTAAAATGCCTTGTGAGGATAAAAAAGAAGAAAAATCCAAAGAGAAATATTCTTTGACGTTATCACTTCGAAGGATTTTAATGGTTTTTCCAAATTGATTTTTAATCTCATTGAAAAAAGACATAAAAATAGACAAAAGTTTTGATGAATCTTTCATTAAATAGACCCAAGTACATCGAGAATATTCATCAATAAAGGTAACAAAATATCTAAATTCAAAAGATGTTACTCGGCTTGGTCCCCAAATATCTAAGTGAATGGTAGAAAAAACCAAGTTACATCTTTTTTCAATTTGTTTAGGAAAGGGAGACCAAACATGTTTGCCTAATTGACATGATTCACAATCTAATGTTTGTAGTTTATTAAGACTAGGAATCATTATCCTTAATTTTGCTAAACTTGGGTGGCCTAGATGGTCATGCAAAATCTTTGGAGAGTAGGTTGCAAAACAAGACACAGAGGGATTTGTTTTAAGATAATAAAGACCTCTTGATTCATGTCCTACACCAATCAAGTAGCCCGTACCACATTTCTGTATTGTAAAGGATTGGGCATCAAATGTTACTGTACAATTTAAAGACTTAATTAATTGACTTAGAGAAATTAAATTAAAAGGACAATTAGGAATATACATGACAGGTTTTAGGTTTAGAAAAGAAGAGAAACTTGACCAACACCTTTGGCAGCAACTTTAGCACCATTTGCTAGGGTAATTAGATGAGAAAATTTTGGAGAGGATATTGAAGTGAATAAAGAATCCTTGCCAACAATGTGATCAGAAGCACCTGAATCAATTACCCATGGACCTTGACTTTCCACAAATTGAGAGATACAAGCTATTAAGACACTAGGTATGGAGGATGCCTTCAGTTGTAAGTACTCTTGATATTCTTCCTCAGAAATTTCCTTAGGAATTTTCTTATCAGATTTTTCAGATTTAGATACATTGGCTGTCTTCTGAGGAAACCCATGTAAGGAATAACAAGTATCTTGTGTATGACCCATTCTTTTGCAATAGGTGCATTGAGGACGACCACCTCTTCCACCTTTTCCCCCTCGATATCCACAACCTTCTCTTCCTCTAGAGGATACCATAGCAGATGATTCTGCAACTTCAAGAGCACTATCATTATTTTTTAGAGTAGGAACACGAAGGAATCGAGTGACTAAATCTTCCATTGAGGGAACATCATGCGCAGTCAGAACTTGATCATGAATGTGATTAAAGGCTGGGTTCATCCCTTGTAGGATTATAACCACATACAGATTATCATGCTTCCTTTTTACCTCTTCCAAAGAGTCAACCTCTAAAAACATTTTTAACTCTTCCACAAAGAACTTGGGCTTCAAAGCAACAAATGAAACCATATCATAATCGGTTTGCTTAAGAGAGGCCGGTTTTTAGTAGAATCATACAAACCGTCGAATATCATTAGCATAGATTTTTCGAACTTTCTTCCAAAAAGAACAGCAAGTCTTGAATGCTCTTAGATTCACCAAGATTTTTGGTTTTACTGACTGCCATAACAGAGCACAAAGTTGAAAATCAAGCTTCTTCCACTGTTCACGGTCCCCTACTACCAGTAAATCATCAACATCCTTTTCCAAGTGCTCATGGTGTCCTTGGCCAAGAAACCAAAGCTCAACATATAAACTGAATAAGGAGTGTTGAAGAGTTAAAAATGTTTTTGGATAATAGTGCTAGTGTGTAAAGTCCCACCCAGCACCAACAACACTTATATTTATATATGTGTGAAACAAGAGTACAAAGAAAAGAAGGTTCTAGAGTAGAGATTTCTAAAGTATACTACTAGAGACATATCTAGAGTATTCTAGAAAGATAAACAAATAACTATTCTAACAAAATTAACTATTCGGGAAGCTAATTTTATCTTATGGAGAAGATAACTTCATTTTTTCATTTTTTTTTTCCTAGATGATCTTCTAGGAAAATTTATCCAAATAGGTCTTAACTAACTCCTCCTTTCTCATAGTCCTAAAAATACCACCACTCCTAAAAAAAAAAAAAAAACTTGTCATCAAGGTTGAAAACAGCCAATTGATAACAGATAGATATCATGTAACTGTTTCCCCCAAAATCTACTCGCACAACACCATTGGTTTTCACTAGCCTTTGCAGTGATCTAAATCACATTGTAGCCACCATTGGTTTTCCCTTGTTTGCATTAAGTGTTGAGCCAAATGTGTTTTTTTTTTATTTAATCGTTTGTTAATTTTTGTTAGAAATGTTAGTGGAGGGATTCAAATCCGCGACCTATCCCTCCCCTTTCTTCCTTCACTTTTTTTTTTACCACCCAACCGGGATCAATGCAGTTTGACCTTGCCTTGAGCTGGGTGAGCGTGGTATGAGGCTCACTGTTGGAGTTCAAAACAAAGATCTGATTCAAGCCCATAAGAGATTTCCAAGTTGAGGCATTGGGTGGTCTTTGATAGGGGACTCTTCAACAAATAGCTCTGCATCTCTAGTACCTTTGACAACAATGTCTACGTGTTAGGATATGAGGAGAAGGGAAAGTTAGTTAAGATAGTTAGACAATTAATGAGTTAGCTAGTTAGTTAGTAATTAGTTATTTCATAGCTATATATAGCTTTGTAAACTGTATTGTAATAAGCTTTTGTAACTTCTAAGAAACTGGGATTTCCATGAGAAAGGAAGATCTCTCCTTTGTGCTCCAGATTGAGCATAGTCAATGCAAATCAGTAAGGGTTTACAGAATTTCATCTTGTTCTTTCTCAGTTTTTACATTCTTTCTCTGTTGATTCACTGTTGAAACCACCTCTATTCAGAGGGGTTCCTAACACTACTGACGATTTTCTGTACCATTTTATGTTTAGTGGTTGCAATGATGATGATGGGCTGATTGGCTCTCCCTCAATGATGATCTCCCCATCTTGATCTCATTCAACACTTCATTGCATTGTTCTTGTGCAACCACCAAAGGTGGCTAGCTGCACCGAAGGTGGTTTGATTTCTTGTTTCTTCACCAACCGCTGCAACACTTGCTTAAGCTCAGATTCATTGTGGGTCCTTTTTTTCAAGAACACTGTGAAAGTGGGTTATTGTTTCAGTTTGCTCCTCTTACTTCAAGTGAGTCAATCTTTCAAAGGCATGGCTACCATAGCTATCTTTGAATCTTTTGATCAACACTATGGAAATTGCCTCCCACATTGAATATGGATTCTCTTAGAACCAAGAATAGAACCAAAGCTTCGCTACAACCTCCATGTTCATGAATACCAATTGAAATGTATCATATGAAGATTTTTCTGGAACTTTAAAGAATTTCCCAGCCCTAGCAATCCACCCCATAAGGTCGGCCCCAAAAAGACTAGCAGCTCCCCCTTCTAGGCCCAAATGTGTGCTTCCTCCATCTATAAAACTGGCTCTCCTCGAAGATCATCCAACAAGTCAGACCGTTAGGGACCAAGAATTGAAATGAGTAAGGAAAGAAAGAGTTGTATTGAATATGATGAAAAGAACAATGAATAGGAGAGAAAACTTTACTTCAAGGATTTTCCCTTCAGAATCAATGCTCAGTTTACAATGACACGAAATTTGAATCTCTCCTATCCTTCCCCTATTTATATCTAAATAAATAACCCCTCAAACTAACTAATTAACTAACTCATAATATTCTAACTATCTTAACGAACTCTCCCTTCTCCCTGTATCCTACACATAGGAATTGATGAGAGGTCCTGGGAAGGATGACATCATACCATTGGATAAAATATGGACCTTAATGTTCATTATTTTTCTTGTTTCTTTTACAGGATTTATAAACTATTAGGATAATCCACTCCTGCCTTATAAGAGTTGAATCTAGGAGGCATCAAATATGCACATGAATAAAATGCATGACTAAAAAGGAAGACAAAGCTTACGTCATTCTGTATTACATCCCAGAGTCCATCACTTGCAAGAATAAGCAGTTCAATTTGTTCATCTATCACCTGGTCCTGAAAGCATATGAAAGATAAATTACAATGTCAAACTATTACCACTTATCACTTTAACAATGCTCCAACAAAATATGCCTAAATCACACATTGCTCCAACAACATATTAAATATATGCACATGCTATGTTTACTAGTCCAGACTAATCCTATACCGTCAACTCAGTTAAAGAAATTACCTTCTATACATGATTTTAGTGATTTTTTTAACAGACTATTAACTTTAGACCACTAACAACAAAGGGCAGATTATTTTCACAAACTGATGGTCTTTAGGTGCTTTACAGTTTGTATTCTGTTAGAATATCTCAGTTAACCTTCAGATGATACTGTGGAATCCCTTAGATATCTAATTGAGGAAACAATCTTAACGAAGTGCTTCCTTATTTTATGTTCCGAAATTTGTTTCCTTGTGAGGTTTTAGGTATTCAGTTCAGGGAAGAAATCGAGAAAAGAAAGACTTCAATATTTCTTAATATCTATTCACCAGAATGACCCCATGACAGAAGAAGGCCGACAGTGGAGACAACCAGTGAAGGAGACAGCCAGACTATAGAACATAGTCAAGGATACTCTTCAAACTTCTGAGAGGACATGGCAACTGGAAAACTGTTTGAAACATGGTAGAAAAATGCATAGCAGAGATCAGAAATAGGGGAAAAACATGGGTGTTCAACATTGGACATGTCACAACAATGAACTCCAGCCAAAGTACAAGCAATTAGTGACCAGGGATGCTTTGCTGACTAAAGAAGAAAAATACTAGAAAGATAACACAGCAGGAGAGATGACTAATTTGAAAGAAGAATCATGAAAGGAAAATAGAGCTCCAAATTTTAGGAAGCTTGACAACTACATCATAGTAATGACTAATTTTTTGAAAGAAGAATCAGGGTATTATGTAGATCTCAGAATTTTAGGAAGCTCAGTAGCAGAATAGTGATTGGACAGGTCATGGAGGATGATATCTATTTGATGCCATGTTGAAATTATGGGATTTTAGGTATTGAGGGAAGAAATTTAGCAAATAAAGACTTTAAGATACCCTGAAATATGAAAATGCAATCTAGAATCTCAAATGGCAGTGCATATAGTTGGAAGCAAGATGGGTGATATGATGAAATGATGAATACTATTACAAACTAAATAATTTATACTACACATATAAATACTTAAAAAAAATAGAAATTCATGATAAATAAATAAATAAAAAGTCATAGTTTACACACAATCACCATTAATCTATGATATCAGAAAAAGAACATAACAATTTAGATAAAAATTGGCAAAATATGAATTTGGAAGTTTAAAGGAAGAATGAAACACACGAAGAAATAGTCCTATAAGGAACAGAGGTAACTCTGTGGAATGGTCAAGGAAGGGTTTCAAATCGTAGGGGGTGTACTGGATTAGGATTTTAAAAGACTATTTTGGCATAAAAAAATTCTTGTGGATTTTAAAGACTTTGTAGCAATATAAAAACTTTTAAGAATTTTTTATAAGACTTTTGTGATTAGGATTTTGTAGTTTGAATTTCAATGGATTTATAAGATAAGATTTGAAAGAACTTACAGATTTATAAGATTTGAAATGACTCTATGGATTTTTTTATTAAGAGATGATCAAAACATTAATCATTTGCCTAACTTGAAAAATATCCAAGATAGACGTTCTTCCAATGATATCAGAACGAACAAGTCCTTTGCTTTAGTATTAAGCAAATCACCTTCTTTGCATGTAGTACTAACTAATAAATAAATTGAGTACTTAATCTGGCCCCTGAAAGTGAGAATTGTATTGTTATTAAACTAAGGAGTGCTATCAACACACTCCTACTAACACACTCTTTCTTATCAGTTAAAATTGCTTGAAAACTACAAAATCGGGAGTCATAAATAGGATGTGGGATCCACAAAAAGATGTGATTTTTTCTAATAAATTTCAACAAATCAAAGAGAATGTTCAAAAAGAGTGTGTTCATAGCATTTCTCTATTAAACTTTATTCTACCAAGTTATTCCCTTGTAAAACTAGAAAGTTACTGATTATCCATACAGTGAAAATAACTATTAGAGTGAATCATCTCTAGTCTATTAATAGACTATAAACTTTCAGATTCAAAACAGTAATCAAGGATCACCTGGATCTCAGGTTCTGCTACTACAAATTGCTTCAGCATACGGTTACCAAAGGCACGAGACATTGCTAGCACCCCTCCTACCCTCCAAGTACCTGACCAGCAAAATAAATAAATGTGAAATCACCTGCCCAAACTAATCATTATTCATTCCATCCTTTGGATGGTTGACCTGGTTTTCAGGTGAAGATATGAAGCATGTTATTCCATTTTAAGTATAAGTTCAGAACATGGATACTATTTGTATGAATCAATTTAATGTCAATACTAAATAAGTCAACACCTACTTGAACTACTGATTTGTTTAGTGAAACATGGAACATGTAATACAAATGTTTTAAGTTTATCTGTCCTGAAGCACAACAGGTATCATCCACTTAATTACTCTCCACGTGCTTGTAAACATGGTAGCTAAAAAAGCGTTCTTGCACATAGAAGTGTACGTTTTTATGCTTCTGATGGGCTTCTCCATGAAGGTGCCTTTGCTGACTTGCTGCTGTGCAGGGACGTGTGAGACACTGTGCAGAGTCGTAGACTCGTGGGCACACCATGTCCTCTGTGTTCACATGGGTTGCCATTTTAGAGCAGTTTTCGTTTTTTTGTTCATTTTGGGCTTTTTAACGCTAAGCCCATAAAACCCAATCTCTTAAAAGTTATTATTTACCCAGTCAAACTACTGAAGTAAAAAAACACTAACCCACAATTGCACAAGTGAACCGTTCACTTTCCCACATTCAAAAACATCACACACAAACACCACCCACGACACTATCGAGTTTTAGTCATTATCAATGATTTATTACTTCTGCAGTTAAGTTATGCTTACAAAATTGATTACGGATTTAACTTTTAAGCTTATTTAAGTATTTGTTCTGTGGTATAAGTGTTTTTTTTATCATAATTTTACCATGTTAGATGTATATATATAAGAATTTTATGTAAATATTTTAATTTTATAATTTTTGTAAAAACTACGTTTCGAGTTACGATTTCACATTTTACATTTCTATGATCCCTTTTCAAGTTAGAGTAGAATCTCGAGTTTGACTACCATGCTTGTAACACATCAATGCATGATAGTAAAAAAATGTGATCGCATGGGATTTTGGAGGCACCCAACAATCATATCATACTCAAATTCATTCTGGAGAGATCGTGTGGGATCAACGTGTTTTCAAACAATCCCACCGTGTAGACCAGAAATCCCATTTGTGAAAAAGGCCAGAGAACCAACCCAATTTTAAAAACCCTTCAATCCCTATTTCCACCTCCCATTTTGACTTGCCCCTTTGCACTCAAACTCTGCAGCCTCTTGTGTTGACCTGCTACAAACAAGACTCAGTGTCAATTTGATCTCTTTTCAGCTGTTGTTTGGTTTGTTTGGCTAGGGGGCTTCCTGATCTGTTTGCTGTCCCGCATAGACTCTGATCTGCCTGATCTGATATTCTCTGGGTGCTGGTTTAGCTAGGGTTTTGGTTTAATCAACTCCTGGCCGTTTGGACAATGCATTGGTTTTCTCTCCTTCCTACTTCTCTATGTTGGTGCTGGTTTGAATGGGGTTTTGCTTCTCTGGACTTCATTGTTTTGCTGCATTGAATGATTTGCTAGAGTATAGAAAAGATCTAGAGTTAGACTGTTTTCTTTCAGTGTTTTGAGTTTTATTTAGCATATGCCTTCTATATATTTCCATATTTGGAGTTAAATTGCAACTTAAGCTTATGTTGTGAGTTTGTGACTTATACAAGTCATATGTGGCCTTATCCTCTGTCAGTGTAAGTTTTAACTATTGTTAGTAGCAATTTAAAGGCTATTATTCTTATTTATGTTGTTATACGCAGTTATGCGCAAAAAATATGTATGCATATATTTTTGTATTTTAGGCAGGAACATACAGTCCATATTAATACACAACTTAAGTGTTCCCTCTCCCTTTCCAATCCAATTCTAGGTAGGATCATTTGGCTACTTTGTTAAAGAACAGCAAAAGAAAATTTAATAAAAGGACTGAATCAATGAACTTCTATAAATTTCCATGTACTCATAAGATAGAAATAATTCTAATGTCACCATCAAATTACTTCAAATCTCAACTCTGGCCAAAGTTAACATGGGAAATCCCCATAAAAAATTGGCCCATCCCAATTGTATGCTGCACTAAATGTGCCAGAAGCAGAATATCAACAGCAGAACTATTTAATGACGCTATTTATATGCCTGAAATATTGTATCTCACCTGCCCACATGACAACACCACCAGCATTCTCGATTCTCTTTCGCTCATCACTTCTATTTGGTTTATGATCCTCAGAGAGAGCAATTGCTGCCAAAAGAAAAACAATTAATTCAAGATATCACTCTTATTTCCAAAATGTATTCAAATGGAACTATAGGAGAAAATTTATCATATGACCAGACAAGGAGTCTTGTCTGAAATGCTGCATCTTCCACCTGATCTCTATATTTACATTACCAAGCAGCTTTCCCCAATAAATTGAAGATATCATTAAATAGTAGGTTATACAAATAGTACCTTTACCAGCTTTTGAAATTATAGTTCTAGAATCTCCAACATTAGCTACAAAAAGATGGTTATCAATCAAAACCGCTGTTGAAGCTGTAGATCCATCATCCCTGAAGGTGTCCTTTTCGGAATCCAGAAAATTAGCATCAGTCTGTTGATATGTTTCACCTGCAAGCGGAGGTTACTATAATTGCAAAAACTGATAACAAAGATCAAGAGCATTCCATGCAGGAATCTGGCCACAGACCCCATAAGGAAATACAACAATCACATGATGGGTGTGCATTAAACACTTTCAACAATGTTGCAACACATAGGAAAGCATTAACAAATAAAATAAAAGATATTACAACAAGACCTTCATGAAAATAAATGAGAGAAAGCAAACACACTTATAGCCAATTTGGCATCTGTCAAAAATTTTGGATGCTTCAAGAGATTATCAAAAAGATGCTCCTTTAAATACTCAGCAGCACGAGAACCACCGTGACCTGTATGGAATTTTAAAAATTTATTAAGGTATATTACCAAAACTGCATAACAGATAAACACGAGTGCAATTACTGAGATGAAAGAACCATTTTTCTCCCATGCAAGTGATGATCGTAGAAAATATTACCATCAAATATTCCAAACAAGCATATTGATTGGCCACCAATCTTCAATGTCTTAACATCATAAAAATCCTCCATTGTCACTCTCTTTCCCCTAAAACTTGAATACCCACAGCTAAGTCCTCCATCTTCACTGCCAAATAAGAATTCAATGAAATAAGTTCCATTTATTTTATCACAATATAGATGAGCAAAAGTATAAAGTACAACGCCAAATCCAGCCAATCAAGCAAATTAAATTATTCATCAATGCCATTCTTTCAATGCAAACCCTAACTAAAGTTTTACATCGATTTGTATCATAGTATGGATGAATAAAGATGAATTCAGCTAAGAAAATTATAAGGATTATAAAGAAACATTATTAACTTACTCCTTGATTTCAATTTTAAAGTAAAAGTTATTAAAATTCAGGCTTCCACCACAATAATAGTATTACCTTCCACAAAAAGAACTTACCTTTTAAGGGAGGTTTATCTGATAGATATATTCATTATATTGAGGCATGGGGAGTTTAGTTTCACAGAGGTGCGGTACTGTTCACGCATTATTCACAACGCTTTGAAAAAAAAAAAAATTTAACCTAGGGAGGAAGAGAGGATCGCCTGTCATGGGAGGAAGTGAGGCAAAGAAAGATCATGGAAAAAAGATCTACCGGAGATGTCCACCAGGGACAAATTGTCCCTAGTGAAGCACGATTTCCTAATTCCCTCAAACAGGCTCTGATTTTAGAAAACCATACCTCCTCTCTATTTATATTGAGGAAACCATCAGTAATTGATTACATCATATAACAATAAAGATAAATAATAACTAACAAGATAATAACTACCAAGATAATATAAAGATAATATATATTTTAACAAGATTTTTGTTGTTGCTATTATTGAGCAAAATTAAAGAAACACAGTTCAACAAACAAAAGATAAGCCAGCACATGAACCTAATGATTGAAGAACCCTTAGAAATGGCCACCCATGGTGTGCTTCTTTAGATTGCACTACACCTTCCTTAGAAATAAAATACTAGGTCACTGACTTTGATATGTTGGGTCTTCAAAAACTCCATTAGGCCTTTGTAAATCTTGCTTTCAACCGCCAAAGGTTATTTTGGCAGTGATATAACCTTAACACTCTTCCTTGTTTTCAAAATTCCCCCATCATCTTGTATAAACTAAAATAAATGTCAATCACATTTTTGGTAAGTTGATGTAGTCAAGAATAACTTTTCTTACAAAGCTAAACTAAAAGCAAGTCAAGAAAGCACTTTCAGATAACAGTCCTAAACATAGAACTGATTTTTCAAATCATACCTCTCTTCCAATCTTAAAACTAACAACCCAAGTTAGAGGCTGTTGGAACTCCTAACCTTACAAAGGCTTAATTGAGTTAAATCCAATGGCCAATAGGGATGTTAAAGCATAATGGCAACAAAGTAAAGATTCTATCTATGGTCATCAGAACGTCATCACAAGTTGGAAGCTAAGTTGTGAGAATCATATTCACCTTTTCCACCCTCCACTGGCAAACCGACCATCGTCATCTTTCTCCGGCACCATATCAACAAGGGTTCCAGCCCTTGACATAGAACCCGTATCAACCATCATTCCTGTTGTTTTCTTGTATTCACGAATCGGCCAATGAGAAAAACTCTGAACTGCCCGCAAACTCCTCCCAAATCCCGTGATTTTCACTCTGTTGGCAAAGGTTCCAGCTTGAACAACCAAAGACCTTACACAACTGCTGCATACCATCTAACCGATGTACCTAGCAAATCACACAAAAACACAAATAGTCTCAAATCCCAACCATAACTGAACTGTAAAAAAAAAAAAAAAAAAAAAAGATTAAACTGGAAAAGGAAAAAATAAAAAGGCAAGTTAACAAATTCACAAACCACCCTCAATAATCATAACCACCGTCATTATTAATCAATATAATTACCCAATCAACACAGTCTCGTGAAATTAAAAAATAAATAAAAAAGTTTCAGGATCAAAACCTTTTTTAAACTCTAAGGTACTGCAACCATCGATTCGGAAAGCAAAATTCGGAGAGGATTGCGGAATCAAGGGTTGAATGTTCAAATTCGGATCCGATATGAAGCGGATAGGATCAAAAACGTGCCAGGAATCTGAATCCGGATCGCAAAAAAGGTTGGGAGAAGAATCAAATCATGTAGAAATGCTATCTATCTGTTTGGGAAATGAGAACGAAACCCGAAAGAGAGTGAGGTTATAATAAGAGAAGCATAGCGAGATTTGGCAAAAGCGACAGAGAAAAGGAGAGGGGTAAGAGAAAGAAGGGGAAAAAAACCTGAGAAAGATAGCAACGTGTAAGTCTAACAAGTACTCATCATACTTCTCTTTCGCAAGAAATTACTCACTGGCACTATTGTTATCATCATCAGTCAGTATGTGAGAATCACTTACTCTCTATATTTTTTATTTTAAATAAAAAAAATAAGTAATGATAAAAAATAGTGGATAATTATATAAAAAAATAGTTTTTAGAATAATAAAATTATTTATAAAAATGTGGAGACCAAGAAATAGTTAATAAAAGTGATATTTTATTTTATATGATGTATAGATTAGGCGTATTTTTATATACTTTATTATTTTTTGGTATTAATGTCCCCATTTTCTTAGTTAATGTCGTTGCGCCATGTAGGTCGTCCCCTTCACATCAGCAGCGCTGTTAGTCAACCTATTTCAAGCTTTATATTTTGACCTCTGGGGTCACTTTATAATTATCAATTTTAATAAAATATTTTTTTTCACCTTTCTATTTTCTTTTTCCATTTTTCCATTTTTGTTTTAGGAGAGAAAAACACATTCAAACGACATTGTTTTTCAATCCAAAATCCCAAAACCTCGTTCTCAGTTCCATTCCTTCAACCATCAATCCAAATGATGTCATTTTTTAATTCAAAATTCTCAAACCTTATTCCTAATTCCATTCCTCCAACAATCAATCCAGTACTTGTGATTTTGGGGGAATCATCAGTGGAATCGTTGGTGAAATCCCAACCTGTATTGCGTCAAATCCCATTATTCTCAAACACCAATAAGTTGCTAAAGATGGCTGGTGTTGTTTATTGCGTGTAATTTTTTTGAGTAGGAGCTGATATTTGTGTGTTGCCTCCCCTTTTTGAAAGATGGAACCCATAGTCGAGGAACCATTCGTTAATTTGGATAATGATGGACAAGAACTTTGGAGTTCAAGTGATAGTAAGAGCGAGAAGGATAGTGACACTTCACGACAAATTTCTCCTACATGATGGTGAAGGTGATGAAAAAAATCAAAAATTTGAAAGGGGGAATGTTGGTGTGTTGAAGAAGATTGATGCGTAGGAGGAATGAAATTGAAAATGGGGTTTGGGGGTTTCGAATTGAAAAACGGTGTCATTTGAATATGTTTCTCGCTCCTAAAACAAAATTTTAAAAATGGAAAAATAAAAAGGTATATTTAATTAAAATTGATAATTACAGCTGTGGAGGGAAAGTGGGGGGATATTGCCTATGTGGCACAACGACATTGGCTAAGCAAATGGGAGCATTGATGCCCCAAAAACAACAAGGCATAGAATAATTTGCCTTATTATTCTTATTATATCAATGATCAATACTAATATGTGCATATGATAATAAAATATGGGCTTAAATATGGTTTTAACTTTTTAAATATGAAACGTATTTTTTTTTAGTTCTTCGATTTGAAAAGTTCTTTTTTTAGTTATTTAAAATTGAAATCTTCTTTTTTATTCATTCTCTTAATAAATAAATGACAAACAATGAATAAGAGTTTTGTAATTTATTATGATTTTTAGCCACCACAAATATACCAAGTGTCACAAATTAAATTGTGATAGCTAAAAAGTCATCACAAATTATAAATCTCATATTTCTTGTTTGAAACTTATTAGAAGAAAGAATAAAAAAATAATTTTTCAATTTTGAGAAACTAAAAAAAATAAGTTGATTCTCCAGCTTCTGATGAAGAGAAGAGTAGAAAATGTCATCACAGTCAAGGTTGAGAAGGAGGGGTTGATGGTTTAGAAGATGATTCTCCAGCTTCTGATGGAGCAGTTGATGTAGGAAGATCTACTATTGGAGGTGCAGTAGTTGGCGAAGCGAGAAGAGCAGCCAATGATGCATTAAAGGCAATAATGACTTCCTTGATAATGCTGGCACGATGCTCTTCCAACTTGGCATCAATCTAGGCAGTAATTCTAGATTCCAACTTGGCTTCTAGCTTAGTTTTCAATATAGTTTCTAGAGCAACCAAGTCAATTTGAGTTTCTGACTGGCTACATCATTGAGTGGCACAGCTACAATTGGGGTGCTTGACTAAGATTGTGTAGACACCAAGTCTGTGCATTCTTGGGCTGCTGTAGATTCTACAGACTTTTCAGCCAAGTTTACAGCTTGCTTGGCAGCAAGTGCAGCAAGCCTGAGCTGCCTCAGCCTCTTGCTTTAGGGTTAACTCCCTGAGCCTATTCTCTTCATCTTCCTTAGCCTTCTTCTCTTTGGCTAGAGCATTCAGTCTCCTCTCTTCTTCTTGAACTGCTAGCATAGCTTTGAGTCTGGCAGCTTTTTCTACTGCTTCTCGAGCTATTGCTATCAATGCTTGAGCAACCTTGTATTCATCTGTTTAGCTTGAGCTTTGTCTTTAGGTGTATGAGGAGTCAGCAATGTGGGTACTGCCATAGTGTTTGACATGCGAATGAAGCTACTAGAGGAAGAAGTGCCTTCACCAACAATTTCAATCTTTTCCTTCTCTTCATGGGAAAGGTTAGATGAACCCTGTGGTGTGTAGTATGCTACTCATGACTCAATGTACGCTCTAGTTGAGGAATTGGCTCAATGTCTGGAATGTGCTGTGGAAGGTTGTTTGCTTGTCGAATCTACTTCCCCTTCAACTTATTGGGGTTGATAGTTGGTAGTCTGGGTACTATACAGTCTGGAGCGACACGAATATCAATTGCTTCTTTGATGTGCAGACTTGGAGGGTACAACTGTCTGAGCAGTGAACTCTGAAACTTTAATAAACACAAGGCTCTATATTCTACACAGTTGGCCTTGAAGGAAGGACAGCTTGGAGATACTCCTCGTGTAATCAGCTGATGAGGTCTGATAGAGACTCTTGGTCTTGAAAGGTGATGCAAAGCATCACAATGCTTGGTACGGACGGTGGCAGTCAACTTCTGCTTCTTTTCTATCGTCATAGGCTCAGGAAATGCTGGACAAACTCAGTGTGGTGAGAGGAGACCACTATGTCTTTCATCTCTGGGATGGTGACAGGAGAGGGGGATTGGTATGGTGGGATGGTAGTGTTTGGTGGAGTTTGTGGTGATGTTGTTGGAGCAACAGTCTAAGTGGATGGTCTAGACTATGCTTCACATTGAACAGTGGGTTCAACCAGAGGGGTGATGGTCTGTCCAGTGAGGGCAGATGTAAGGTTTTCTTTTGTCTGAATAGTGGGTTCAGACAATGGTCTTTGCTCAGTGTATGTAGGGGCATTAGACTATGCAGCTATTGTTTGGTTTACTATTGTCTATGTAGGTGACACAGACGATAGAGGTTCAATAGACAGTGCGTCTGTTGGGGCTTCTGTTTGAGTTATGGAGGGGGTGTTTGTGGAATATTCTTCCTAAGACGTTTGTGTGTGGTAGAGTGTGGATGAGTGGAAAAAGTGAAGGTTGGGTTACCTGGATTGGTGAAGGACGGATTGAAAGCCAGTCCAGGCATATCATCTTCTAGTATGACCTTCCTCTTAACAGTCAACTTCTTGGCTATCATGCTAGGTGGTTTGATTAGCTGAAGGTCTGGTGCAGCAAACGCTTCAGGTCTTGGTGGGATGGAGGGTCTCTTGAAGACTAGTCCATCAGACTCATCCTCCTTTTCAACCTCAACAACTACCATAATTGCCTTTCCTTTCTTTCTCAGCTCCATATCTTCCTTTGACAACAATGAGTCAGCAGATGGTTTGGCAACACCTTTGCCCTTTTGCTGAGCCCTTGTCATAGGCTCTGTTGTGGGTTGTCTAGGAGGAGCTTGTTGAGCAGTCTGCTTCTGTTTCTTAGCAGTTGGCTCCTCAGCAGACTGTGCTGCAACCTTGTGTATTGTCCGAACGCTCTACAGGTTTGCAACAGCAAGTCTCTTCATCCTGTTAGCTAGAGGCTAATGGCAACAACTTCATTATAAATAATCATTGCCTTATCAGCCTTCTTCTTCGATTGCTTTGTTTGTCCTTCACTTCCTTCCTTAAAAGGTTGATGGAATTGGGTAGGTGATCCCTTTGTAATGCCAAATACAAGATTCAGCTTTAAAAGACTTGAAGAGGTCAGCATCCTCTAGTTAACGAATGGAGCTTCTATAGTAATATAGTCTAGTTCGTTTAGGCTTCCTGATTGAAGATCTTTGTATAATCTATTGTAGTAATGAGAGTTTTAGAGGATCTTGTTGAACAGGGCAGTGTAGTAGGTGGCCACTAATGTTGATAGAAATTGAATGTAGTTGATCATGTTGTAGAAGAGGGTGTGAGGAAGGTTGGATGGAATCCCTCTGATGATGTGGTAGGGGATGAATTTATGGAGAGCAAAAACATGATCTCTTGACCCAATCTTGTGCAAGATGGTCTTGTTAATGATGTTGAGTAGTAGTTTGGACAATGTAGGGAATGAGGCCGGATGAAGCTTCTTCTAGTTGCATGTCACTTCGTAGTTGGGTCTAAGAATGAACCTTTCTACGGTTCATGTAGCCAAGCCGGAGTCCCACTGCTCCGTGAAGTAGTTGGAGTGCGACTCGCACCTGATGGCCTGAGCAATGGTGGTAGGGGATATGGTAACATCACACCCATAAACCTTGCTGACCATCTCATTCCCCTTCATAGTGACCTTCCTCCAAAATTCCCTAATCAAACCGAGAGCGATCTTCTAGTAGTCGTTGAAGTAGCCTCTGATCCTGGTGAACTCAAAATACTTCGAGATGTTGAGGCCCCATTCCTCAAGATAAGGGATATCAACGAAGTATTCCACATGGATGTTTCTAGTGTAGAAACCCCGTGGCTTGATAAGAATGTTCTCGACATCATTGAGGTTTCTTTCCTTTCTAACCTCAGGGTCAATGTCAGTGGCGGAGTTGTTCGTGTCTGTCGTTGATTCTAGTTAAGGCTCCTCGTAGTGCTCATCAAAAGCTTGAGAGGGAGATGGTGGTTGCTGAGAGGAAGGGCCCTTGGATGGAGTACTGATAATCGCTTTATATACGTAAATATTGCATCATATTTTGTAGTGATTATCCAATGTTCTCAGGATTTTTAGCTTAGTTTGAAATCATTTAATATAGATTTGTATAGTTTGATAATTCTAACCCTAGGAAGTTATTTTGTGAGAAATATACTCTAATTTATGTGTGCAGGCCTAGATTTAACAGTAAAGGGAGAATACAAGAAGAAGACAAATCTCGCTAAGCGACACATTTTCCTCTGTTTCCTCTGTTCTCTTTCTTCCATTTTGTAACCTTTTCAAAGCTTCTCATGACAATGAGAGGCTAATCTATTAGTGTTGAGGACTTGGAACTAGGTGCTAACCATGTAAACGCTTTTCTTCATATCTATTCATTGAAATATTCAGTTTAATGTTCATTTCTCTATCTTTATTCTTGTTATATGATTGGATCGATTATATATGCATGTTTTAGAGTTTTACCGCCATTGTGAGATCTTTGTTGAACTTGGAACTGAGTTTGAACTCTAATGGAGTGTATTTCTAGACATAGGATAGACTCCATTAGCTTCGCAAAGATCTCTAAGTTTCATCAAACCACTCAACTGAACTTACCGAGACATCATAAGTGAGGTTGAGCAGTTTAGGCTTGATTTGATGAGAGATCATGTTTTGAGCACTTTTAGATCGAAGTTAATCTGAACTATTAATGTGAATGGAGAATATATCTTATATGTTTACATGGGAAGCAAACCGGTTGAACCAAATCCTCAACATGTCCATTATACCATTCTCAAACTCAAGCACGCCAACTATTCGATCATAGTCCTGAATCAACATTGTCGTTTTTATTGTTTATCGTTAGTGTTAACTGTAGTGTTTAGTTTAATTTCTGTTATTACTTATGTTTCACGAACAACCAACTTTAAAAACCAAACTAATGTTTAGAAATTGATTACTTTACTAATAGTCAAATACAGACAATTCTCTGTGGATTCGATACTGTGATCTTCCCTTTTAAACTACTTGTGCGATATTTGGTATGCTTGCCAAAATATTTCATCAAGTTATTTGGCGTCGTTGCCGGGGAATTGTTCATGGTATTCGGCGATTAGTATTTTTGTCAATCTTAATCATTAGTTCAATTTTGTCTATTGTATAATTTTACTTAGTTTATATTCATTGTACGCTTTGTTTATATTTCGTTTTCTGCTGCATAATTTTGGAGCACTTGCTTTCAATTACTACATAATCTGGAAATACACTGCTACATGTGCTCTGCTGCATAATTGGAGTTGCTGCATAATTTTGCAACAGAAAATTCTGCATAATTGTCATTCTTGAGTGCTTGCTAACCTACTTTCGAGTACTTGAAGTGTATGCGAGGTAGGAGTTCAGAAGCTGATCTAATCCCATTGGATTCGGAGATAGAAAATACCTGTCGGAAGATCAAGGTCGCAAGAAGAAAACGAGAAAGACAAGCGGCTTAGAAAGCTTCTTCCTCCTTACAACCACACATTGAGATTCCTTCCAGTGCCGAAGAACCAATCATGGAAGACAATCAACAAAAACGCACTCTGGGAGACTATGTGGCTCCTACTATTCCGGCTCACTTCATGAGTATCATGAGACCAGAGGTACAAGCTGCAAGTGTCTCATATCCATCTTCTCTCATCCAGCTCATACAAGCCAATGTGTTCCATGGCTTGCCTAATGAAGACCCCTATTCTCATCTATCCACCTATATGGAAATTTGCAACACGGTTAAACTGGCAGGGGTTCCCGATCATGCCATCCATCTCAATTTATTCTCATTCTCTCTGGCAGGAAATGCCAAGCAATGGCTCCATTCCTTCAAGGGTAACACATTCCAGAATTGGGATGAAATTGTTGCTAAATTCCTCAACAAATACTTTCCGGAGTCTAAGACTGCTCAAGGGAAGACAGAGATTTCCTCTTTCACTCAAAGGGCTGAGGAATCTCTAAGTGAAGTATGGGATTGCTTTAGAGGATTGTTGAGGAAAACACCAACCCATGGCTTTGAGGAGCCAATACAAATTATCATGTTCATTGATAGGTTGAAGAACCATACCAAGCAATTGTTGAATGCTTCAGCCGAAGGGAAGGTCAAGATGAAGACCGTGGAGGATGCCATAGCACTGATTGAAAATATGGTTGCAGGTGATCATTCTATCACTCATGATAGGACTCATATTCCTCCAAGGAAGGACATTTTAGAGCTACATTCTCAAGATGCCGTTTTAGCTCAAAACAAAATCCTAACCCAGCAAATCGAGGCTCTTACAAAGCAACTAAGCAATCTTCCACAGCAACTAAAGAGTCTTCACAACCAAAACCCTCCTCCAAGGAATTTCTACTGTCAAGTATGTGGAGGAGACCATGAAAACGGTGTTTGTATGACCTCAGAAGGGCCACATGAAGAAATGAACTACATGACCAACAACAAAAACAATCGTGGAGGTAATTACAGTGGGTACAATCAAGGTCAAGGAGGAAACCAAGGTGGAAGCTACAACCGAGAATGGCAATCACATCCCGGTAACAACTATAACAAGGACTCAGGAGATCCATCAAATAGACCTCAACATCAAGGACCCTTTGTGTACGAGAGGCAGAACAAGCTGGAAGACTCTTTTGCATGGTTCTTAGATGTGACTGCTTCCAACCACAAGAGCACTCAAGCCTCCATTAAGAACTTAGAAGTCCAATTGGGGCAGCTGGCCAATCAAGTGGCCGAAAAATTCAATGGGAAATTCATTGCCAACACGGAGGTGAACCCAAAGGAACAATGCAATGCTGTAATGACTAGAAGCAAATGCATAGAAGACACTGCCCTTGACACACCAGAACCAACAGCAGTAGAAACTAATGCCCCCAGTGGAGTGACAGAAGATATACTAAGTGAGAAAGAGGCTGATAAAGGTCAAGAAGAAGGGATAGCAGCTGATCAGGAAGATGGCACAAGCAAAAATGGTGGAATTGTGACTGAAGAGGCATTACCAGTGCACAAGCCCAAGCACCAATTGGAAAAGAAAGCAAAGGAAGCTCCAGAACAAGAGGTCACCAAGAATTTATCTTATCCTCTTATTCCGTCAAGGAAAGACAAGGAGAGGTATTTCATTAGATTCCTAGAAGTCTTCAAGAAATTGGAGATCACCATTCCCTTCAGTGAAGTGCTACAACAGATGCCTTTATATGCCAAGTTCATGAAGGATTTGGTTATTAAGAAGAGGAAGTACATTGAAGAAGAGACCATCAATGTTCAGGGCAATTGTAGTGCCATTATCCAGCGGACCCTTCCACCAAAGTTCAAAGATCCGAGTAGTTTCACAATCCCTTGCACCATTGGAAAGATCTCCATAGGGAAAGCCCTAATTGACTTAGGTGCAAGCATCAATTTAATGCCACTCTCAATGCTTCGGAGGATTGGAGACTTGGAATTGAAACCAACCCGGATGACTCTCCAACTTGCAGATCGCTCCATCAAATATCCTCATGGTGTCATAGAGGATGTCATAGTTAAGGTAGGAGAATTCACCTTCCCTATTGATTTTGTCATCATGGACATGGAGGAGGATAAGGAGGTGCCCTTAATTCTAGGAAGACCCTTTATGATGACGGCTAACGTGGTGGTAGATATGGGAAAAGGACATCTCCAACTGAGTGTGGCCGATCAAAAGGTCACCTTCAACATCTTTGAAGTCATGCACCACCAGAATGACACCAAGGATTGCCTCCACATTAATGCATATGAAGAGGAAGTGGTAGAAGCTACTCAACAGCTGACTTTACACTCTCCTTTTGAGCGAGTCCTGGTTAATTCCATGGACTGCCTTACTATAGAGGAGGAAAACGAAGTCCAAGAGTACAAACATCATTTGGAAAAGCTAAAAGAAATTCCTCCAAATGATAATATCTATGAAAAGTTGAAGAATGACAAGGCGGAGAGGCCCAAGCTTGAGTTGAAGACCTTACCTTCTCATCTTAAATACATTTTTTTGGATGAGGAGGAAGGCAAACAAATAATTATCAGCAATTCTTTGTCTTTTGAGGAAGAAACACAACTAGTGGAACTTCTCAAGCGTTATCAAGAAGCTGTAGGTTGGCACATCTCTGATCTCAAGGGAATTAGTCCATCTTATTGTATGCACAAAATCATGATGGAAGCCGACTACAAGCCAGTGCGACAACCTCAGAGGCGACTCAACCCCACCATGAAGGAAGAAGTGAGGAAGGAAGTGCTGAAGCTTCTGGAGGCTGGGATGATTTACCTCATCTCCGACAGTAGCTGGGTGAGTCCAGTCCAAGTAGTGCCAAAGAAAGGCGGAATGATAGTGATCCGCAATGATAAAAACGAGTTGATACCCACACGGACTGTCACAGGGTGGAGAATGTGTATAGACTATAGGAAGTTGAATGATGCCACAAGAAAAGACCATTTTCCCTTGCCCTTCATGGACCAAATGCTAGAAAGGTTAGCTGGGCAAGCTTACTATTGTTTTCTTGATGGCTACTCTAGATATAATCAAATAGCAGTAGACCCGGAGGACCAAGAGAAGACTACTTTCACTTGCCCTTTCGGAGTTTTTGCTTACTGGAGAATGCCATTCGGATTATGTAATGCTCCCGGCCACGTTCCAGCGCTGCATGCTTGCTATCTTTGCCGACTTGGTAGAGAAATGCATTGAAGTATTCATGGACGACTTTTCTGTCTTTGGGGCTTCATTTGGCCTATGTCTCTCTAACTTGGAGTTGGTATTGAAAAAATGTAAGGAGAGTAGCTTGGTGCTAAATTGGGAGAAGTGTCACTTCATGGTTCAGGGAGGGAATTGTGCTTGGGCACAAATTTTCAATAAGAGGAATTGAAGTGGACAAGGTGAAGATTGATGTGATTTCCAAGCTACCACCACCAGCTAACGTGAAGGGGGTGAGGAGTTTTCTTGGTCATGCCGGCTTCTACAAAAGATTCATTAGGGATTTCTCCAAGATAGCCAGATCGCTTAGCTCCTTGTTGGCAAAAGAAGTCAAATTCAGCATGAGCAAAGAATGCTTAACTGCCTTTTATGCCTTGAAGGACAAGCTTATCTCTGCACCAGTGATAATTGCTGCTGATTAGAGTCAAGATTTTGAGCTGATGTGCGACGCCAGTGATTATGCAGTAGGAGCTGTTCTAGGACAACGGAGGAACAAAGTCTTTCACTCCATCTACTATGCCTCCAAGGTGCTCAATGATGCTCAACTCAACTATGCCACTACAGAAAAAGAACTGTTGGCCATAGTATACGCTCTGGAAAAGTTTAGATCCTATTTGGTAGGATCTAAGGTGGTTATTTATATTGACCATGCAACCATAAAATATCTCCTTACCAAGCTAGACTCCAAACCCAGACTGATTCGATGGGTGCTACTTCTTCAAGAATTTGATATTGAGATCAAAGACAAGAAGGGGAGCGAAAATTCAGTTGCAGACCATCTATCTCGCCTAATAAATGAAGAAGTCACCAACAAAGAGCTGGAGATCAGAGAGGAGTTTCTTGATGAATTCCTCATGATGGTGCAGGAGAGACCTTAGTTTGCAGACATCGCCAATTATAGAGCTACCCATGTGATGCTAGAAGGAATGAATTAGCATCAAAAGAAGAAATTCTTGAGGGATTGCACTTACTATGTTTGGGATGATCCCTTCCTGTTTAGGATTGGGGCTGATCAACTTCTAAGGCGATGTATTCCACAAGAAGAGGCCAAGAATATTTTGTGGCATTGTCATAATTCACCTTATGGAAGTCACTATAATGGTGGACGTACAGCTGCCAAGGTACTTCAATTAGGCTTCTACTAGCCAACCTTGTTCAAGGATGCTTTTAAACATGCTCAAGCGTGTGATAAATGCCAAAGGACAGGGAGCATATCAAAAAGGCATGAAATGCCTCTCCAAAATATCCTTGAAGTAGAAGTCTTTGATTGTTGGGGCATTGACTTCGTTGGCCCTCTCCCTCCTTCATTTTCAAATGAATACATATTGGTAGCCATAGACTATGTGAGCAAGTGGGTTGAGGCTATGGCATGTCAAAAAAGTGATGCCAAGACCGCCATCAAATTCCTAAAGCGGCAAATTTTCACAAGGTTTGGAGTACCTCGCGTCTTGATAAGTGATGGAGGAACACATTTCTACATTGAAGCTCTTTCAAAAGTCCTCCAACATTATGAAGTGCGACACAAGGTAGCATCGCCCTATCATCCGCAAACCAATGGCCAAGCAGAAGTTTCCAATAGAGAAATCAAGAAAATCTTGGAAAAGACAATGGCAACATCAAGGAAGGATTGGGCACACAAGCTAGATGATTCCCTCTGGGCCTATAGGACTGCATTGAAGACTCCAATTGGTCTTACACCATTTCAGATGATATATGGCAAGGCCTGTCACCTTCCAGTGGAAATGGCTCACAAAGCTTGGTGGGCAATTAAATTGCTAAATTTTGATCCAACATTGGCGACCGACAAGAGAAAGCTGCAGTTATTAGAACCAGAGGAAATGAGAACTCAGGCCTATGAATCCTCAAAGCTCTACAAAGAGAAGACCAAGAGATATCATGATAAGAAGCTGCTGAAGAGGGAATTTCATATAGGGCAGTGAGTGCTCCTATTCAACTCAAGACTCCAGCTTTTCCCTGGGAAATTGAAATCCAAGTGGTCCGGTCCCTTCATCATCAAAGATGTCAAATCTTATGGAGCAATTGAGATCATGGATCCATCAGTGGAAAACCCACAAACAAGCTGGGTGGTGAATGGCCAAAGACTCAAAGGCTATCATGGTGGAGAAATTGAGAGGCTTACAACAATCATACATCTACAAGATCCTTGATCTTGTCAACCGTCAAGCTATTGACGTTAAAGAAGAGCTAGCTGGGAGGCAACCTAGGTTTGTCTCTTCATTTTATCAATTTTTGGCATCAATAAATCTCTGCATATTTCACTTAGCGCTTCCCTTCGCTACGCGCAAATTTGGCTCAAACTGTTTTTACGCTAAGCTCATGTTCATGCTTAGCGAAAACTCAATTCGAAGTGAAGTTTCGCTAAGCGCCTATTCAAGCTTAGAGCAATATTAGTTTGAATGAAGTTCTCGCTAAGCTGGAATGGGTGCTTAGCGCAAATTCATTTTGGATTGTGAGGTCGCTAAGCGCGTTATGCAACTCAGCGCAATTTTGGCTCGACTTAGAATGTCACTAAGCGCAGGACGGCGCTCAGCAGATCTTTGGCTCGAACACATGATTCATTGTGCGTAAGATCGTGCTAAGCTGGCTCTGCATAATTATGCAGATCTCGCTAAGCGCTCACCTTCGCTTAGCGGATATTAAAAAAAAAAATAGTGGGAAAAAAAAAGAAGCACAGGAGATTGCGCTAAGCACGGCTACAGTAACTGATGAGCAGTTTTGAAACCGCCCACTCTCCCTCTTTCCTAAATTAAATTCTCTCTCTCTCACTCAGCCAAACCTAATCCCCTTCCTCTCTCTCACGCCGTCCCCTCTGTTTTCCAACCTTCTTTTCACTTTCATTTACTCACTCACACACACTGCATCTGCATCTTCTTCTTTGATCCCACTCTTCTTCACTCTCCACACCAGGTAAGCACTCCAAATCCTTTTTAATTTCGTTTTTTTTTTTGTTGTTGTTTTTTATTTGTAGCATTGTTGTGTGTTTAGTGTTATTGAGTCTAGGTTGTTTGTTGAATAGCTTAGGTTTCATTTTCGCTTTCTTTTCGTTTGATTTGTGTTTTGGGTCTAGCATTTTCGAGGTTTCCCTGTTTGGGATTTTTGATTTCGCGTTAAGCGCGTTTGTGCGCTAAGTGAGAACATACATTCTGGGTTTTTGTTCTTCAGCTGCTTAATCCGCGCTCAGTGCGAACTCATTGGATGTTCTTCATAGTGATGTTTCTGTGTTCATGGATCTGGGAATTTTCCAGATTCATGCGCCGCTAAGCGAGTCGTCTCGCTAAGCGTGAATTTTGTTTTTGTAATTTGCTTAGCGGGAAGTCGCGCTGCGCGAACATTTGCTTCAAACTGAAGCATCTAGGTTTCTCGCTAAGCTCGCACCAGCACTTAGCGAAAGTTTGCTTCGAACTGGAGGCTCGCTAAGCGCACACTTGTGCTTAGCGAAAGTTTGCTTCGAACTAGGGGCTCGCTAAGTGCACACTTGTGCTTTTTCAATTTTTGCTTTATTTTTACTCTGTTTTCCTTTTCCCCTCTGCTCTATGTATTATGTATCATTCTCTTTTTGTGTTCAATTTCTTTGTAGTGATGGGTGTTCACTGAGTGCGACACAGCGCTTAGCAAACACCTTTGTTTCTAATTGATTTGCTTTGTTGTTTTAATTTTCATTTTGAGTACAGATGGCTCCTAAATTTCGCAACAACCGCGGCGCTTCTTCTTCTAGAACACCGCCTACACCACCTATGCCACCTGCATCTCTTGCACCTGCTGCAATGCAAGAAAGGGTTATCTATCCATATGACGCCGACTGTTTCTCTTCCTTTGAAGCCCAATAGAGATTTGAGAATGAACTCATGGGTCGGGGACTCATTGTAGAGCGGCCTGTAAAAATTGCTCCGGGTGACTATGATGTCTTCCGCAATGAGCTGCATCGCCGTGGCTGGCTCAAAAAGTTGTGTTCCTTGTCGGATAAGTCCATTGATGAACCTCTAGTCAAGGAATTTTGCGCTAACATTTATGAATCGGAGGGAGAATACAAGGTGGCCGACCGGCAATGCAAGGTTCGGGGGAAGACCATTCGCTGGGATGGTGTAGCTATCAACCCTGCAAACCCCTCCGATCCTCATAGGCGACACTGGGAAGACTCAATTTGACATTTTCCTCAGCCAATACAAAGACCCCAAGGTTATCACAGCGCTGTTGTGCATACCAGGCAAGGGATATGTCAAGAACAAGGAGGGAGCCATTACGAAGATTGTGCGGCCAGATATGACCACCTTGACTCAAGCGTGGTCTACTTTCTCCTACTACACGTTGGCGCCCACCTTGCACACCTCTAACGTTACAGTGGAGAGGGCCGAATGGATATATGCCCTCATTATGAAGATGGATATGAATGTGGGTAGTTTCATATCCAATCAAGATTTCTGTCATGGCTCACTCCAACATCAGTCGATTGGGCTTTCCGACTCTCATTTCGGCATTGTGCAACACAAAAGGGGCTAGCTCTAGCACTCCAGTCTTGCTTAAGCTGTGCCCTCCAATCACTTTCAAGTACATCTATACTTTCTGCTACAATGAGG
The DNA here is from genome assembly GCA_014843725.1 of Amphicarpaea edgeworthii. Lineage (NCBI taxonomy): Eukaryota > Viridiplantae > Streptophyta > Magnoliopsida > Fabales > Fabaceae > Amphicarpaea > Amphicarpaea edgeworthii. The sequence continues at coordinate 13,397,803 of CM026321.1, forward strand.
CTAATCCTAACAAACCTGAGCTCCCTCCTAACACTAGGAAGCGACCTCGCACCAAAACAGTTTCTAGGAGTTCTTCATCTACCGCTGCAACTGTCACTGAAGACATGTTACAGACCGCTCTCAATGGTCTGCAATTGTCACTTAGTCAGCAGATAGAAGAACGAACCAATGCACTATACCGGGGTCAATGTACAATCATTGACAATCTACACCACCTCTCCCTTCAACAACCAGTCATGTCTTTGGAGGCCTTCCAGGCCCATATGCAATGGCCTGTGGACAAACCTTCCTTTTCTCAAGGGGGTGATGGTGGTGGTGACGAAGTAGCTGAGGAAGAAGGGAACCAGGAGGGTAATGAAGAAGAGAATCAAGAAGAGGCTGAAGGAGAGGACAACATGGAGGCCGCAGGAGATGACAACATGGAGGTCGACCTGGAGGAGGATTAGCACAGATGTGAATCATGGCCGTCTACAAGAGGCCAAGTGTTTTAAATGTTTTGTCATCTGAACAATTTTACTGTTTCTGTTTATTTTTACTTTACATATTTAAAAGTTTTATATAGTTTAGCATTTCTGTGGTAATTAATTTTTTTTATGCAACGTTGGATGTCTTGTGAACATTTGGTTCAATCTATGTTTGAACTATTGTTTGTTTTGAACCTATGGCACAATTGTTTTCGAACTGGGTGAGAGCGTGTTATTAGGTTGCTTAGTTTTGAGGACGATGCATGCATGTGAGTTTGGGGAATTAATAACTGTGAGCATTTGACTTTTGAAGGACTTGTGAACATTGTGAAAATTAACTGATAAGTATGAGAATTATACTGTGAGAGAACAATTGAGTTGTTCCACTAATTTTTGAATGATTCTTTGAATTGTTGTGTGCATAATTAATGTGGAAATGATTAAGGCCTTGTTTGCTTAGAGCGATTCCCAAAGCCAAAAAGTCAATCCAGTAAGGTTGAAAGAATCCTCTGCTAAACCATTGAGCCTAATAGACAACTATTTTGTCTTGTGAACCTAGAACCTAAACAAGAATTGCCTACCTTGTCTTAGGGAATAGGAAAGCATATCTTTTGTGGTTTGAGACAAAATTGTTCCAAATTTTGGGGAGTCAGGTGAAGATCCACATTAAAAAGAAGAAATGATAGCAACACACTGCTGCAATATGAATCATAAGAGGCAAAGCCTAAAAAAAAAAAAATTGAATAATTGAAAATTCAATCAATTGTGATTCAAGTAGGAAGTAGTTGTTGTCCAACTATGGAAAGTATTGAGGCATATAGAGGAAATTGATAATCAAGAAGGGAGATAAAGATATGTTTTCTTCAATCCTTAGGAATTGTAATTCAAGAAAAAACCAATGTTCTTTATAGCCTAACCGTGATTCAACCTTGACTAAGACCTTAATGATCCACATTGTTTGTACATCTACAATAAATTGAGAAGAAATTCAAAAGTTAAGTGCACAATTTCAATTGGAATGATTTAACCATCTCATACTTTATACACCAAGTGCTAAGTGAAACACTGGCCTTGTTAGGGTCATAGTGTTCACTTGAACTTCAAATTGCTGAATGCTCATTTGTTGGTTTGCTGAATTTGTGTGCATGTTGAAAACTCTCTTTGTGACCTTAATGCATTTAATCTCAATTGAGAACACCTTTTGCAAGTGTCATTGGTCTTAAACTTGATTCTGATCTTGCCAATTGTTCCTCTGCATCCACTTTGTTGTTATGTAGATATTCTTTTTCTTGAGGGCAAGCAAAGCTTTAATTTGGGGGAGTTTGATAATCGCTTTATATACGTAAATATTGCATCATATTTTGTAGTGATTATCCAATGTTCTTAGGAATTTTAGCTTAGTTTGAAATCATTTAATATAGATTTGTATAGTTTGATAATTCTAACCCTAGGAAGTTATTTTGTGAGAAATATACTCTAATTTATGTGTGCAAGCCTAGATTCAACAGTAAAGGGAGAATACAAGAAGAAGACAGATCTCGCTACGCGACCCATCTCGCTCAACGTTTCACTCGCTCATTGCAACATCAAACTACGTGAGCTAGGCGGTCTATGATGCGCTGAGCGCCATATTGTGCTAAGCGACATTTTCATTCGAACTGAAGACTCGCTTAGCGGGACATCACGCTTAGCAAAAGTTGCTTTTTTGAATTAAATATGCGCTTAGCAGAAGATTGTGCTTAGCAAAAAACCTGTTCTGAGATGCATTATGCAGTGTCCTACGCTTAGCGGAAGGTTGCGCTAAGTGAGACTTCGACTATATAAGTTGCACTTGTAATAATTTTGAGGCATTTAGACTTGGTTAAGAGTTGGAGCTGCTTTCCTTTGTTTTCCTCTGTTCTCTTTCTTCCATTTTGTAACCTTTTCAAAGCTTCTCATGACAATGAGAGGCTAATCTATTAGTGTTGAGGACTTGGAACTAGGTGCTAACCATGTAAACGCTTTTCTTCATATCTATTCATTGAAATATTCAGTTTAATGTTCATTTCTCTATCTTTATTCTTGTTATATGATTGGATCAGTTATATATGCATGTTTTAGAGTTTACCTGCCATTGTGAGATCTTTGTTGAACTTGGAACCGAGTTTGAACTCTAATGGAGTGTATTTCTAGACATAGGATAGACTCCATTAGCTTCGCAAAGATCTCTAAGCTTCATCAAACCACTCAACTGAACTTACCGAGACATCGAAAGTGAGGTTGAGCAGTTTAGGCTTGATTTGATGAGAGATCACGTTTTGAGCACTTTTAGATCGAAGTTAATCTGAACTATTAATGTGAATGGAGAATATATCTTATATGTTTACATGGGAAGCAAACCGGTTGAACCAAATCCTCAACATGTCCATTATTCGATTCTCAAACTCAAGCACGCCAACTGTTCGATCATAGTCCTGAATCAACATTGTCGTTTTTATTGTTTATCGTTAGTGTTAACTGTAGTGTTTAGTTTAATTTCTGTTATTACTTATGTTTCATGAACAACTAACTTTAAAAACCAAACTAGTGTTTATGAATTGATTACTTTACTAATAGTCAAATACGGGCAATTCCTTGTGGATTCGATACTGGGATCTTCCCTTTTAAACTACTTGTGCGATATTTGGTATGCTTGCCAAAATATTTCATCAAGTACCTTTGGACATGGTGATGGGTAGTGTTTAGGGTTTAGGTTTCTGAGAGTTTTCGGTTGCAAAGAAGGCAAAGAGAGAGATGAGAGGTTTTAAAAGCTTGAAGAGGAAGTTTGAGAAATGGTAGGCTTACAAAGGACCCACCAAGAATGGGTAGGCATTAAATATGATGGTACGATTAAGAATGATTGAAATGACACATTAATGAAATAGTGAATGTGCGTTTTGGGCTTTAAATGACTTAGAACCCAATAAATTCCACATGGTCTCGCTCATATTTTGGGCACAAACATGTGGCATGCACATTCCCCACTTAAGTAATACGCCAGACGATGTGTCCTTAAATTACTAATGGACAAACAGACAATCATAAAACATTAAGTCACACAGACCATCCCAATATTTTCTCTCAAAAAGACTAGTCTCTGTCTTCAGTAAGGGGTTTTGCAAAAATATCAGCAAGTTGATTGTCTATCTTGACAAATTCCAAGCTAATGGTCCCTTTCTTAACATGGTCTCTTATGAAATGATGTTTTATTTCTATATGCTTGGCTCTAAAGTACATGGTTGGATTTTTCAAAAGAGATATAATAGCAATATTATCACAGAAGATAGGAATGTTACTCTCAAATATGTTGTAGTCTTCAAGTTGATTCTTGATCCACAAAATCTAAGAGCAACAGCTTGTAGCTGAAATATATTATGCTTCTACTGTTGATAGTGCTATTGTCCCTTGCTTCTTACTGCGCCATGACACCATGCTACCTCCAATGAAGTGGCAACCTCCACTAGTGTTTTTTCTTTCAATTCGATCTCTAGCATAGTTAGCGTCACATTAGCCTGTCAATTTATACTCTTTCTGCCTTTTAAACCAAAGACCAAGATTAGGTGTTCCAAGCAAATATCTAAAGATTCTTTTAATAACAGATAAATGTACCTCCCTTGGATCAAATTGAAATCTAGAGCAGAGACAAATGTTGAATATTATATCTAGTCTGGATGCAATCAAGTATAGTAAAGACCTAATCATTCCTTTGAATTGAGTGAAATCTACCTTCTTTGAATCTTCATCAATTCCAAGTGATGTAGTGGGATGCATTGGAGTTTTCATTACTTTGGCATCATCCATCTTGAATTTCTTCAAGAGTTCTTTTACATACTTGGTTTGATGTATGTATATTCCCTTGTGGGTTTGCTTGATCTGCAGTCCTAAGAAGAAATTTAGTTCTCCCATCAGGCTCATTTCAAACTCAGTCTGCATCAAAGTGGAGAACTCCTCACAAAGTTTTTCATTAGTAGCACCAAATATAATATCATCAACATGAATTTGGACTATAATGAAATCAGAGGGATAGTTCTTGATCATCATGTTCTCCAATGATTTGGGAAGGAGGATAGTTCTTGATCATCATTCTATTGTTGCTTTGTGGTTCTTTAGCCTCTTCATCATCTTCATTTGAGATGGTTTGGAGTGGAGTAGATGTAGACAATCTTGAAGCATATGCAGATGATAGTCCTTCAATCAATGGTCTGGTCCTTGTTACGGTTTCGTCTAGCCTTATATCTATAAATGAATCTTCTAACTTTGATAGCTTCCTATCAGGTTGAGTGTCATTAAACTTTACATGAATAGCTTCTTCAACACTTTTGGTTCTAGAGTTGAACACTTTATATGCCTTTGATGTCTCAGAGTATCCAAGTAAAATGCCTGTAACACACTTCGAATCAAACTTACCCAAATTGTCTTTTGTGTTAAGAATGAAACATTGACATCCAAAAGGATGGAGGTATGATATGTTGGGTTTCCTTTCTCTCCATAGTTCATATGGAGTCTTTTTAAGAATAGGCCTTATATAAATTCTATTTTGTAAATAACAGGAAATGTTTATAGCTTCTGTCTAGAAGTGCTTAGGAGTTGAGTTATCATTCAACATGGTTCTAGCCATTTCTTGTAATGACCTGTTCTTCCTCTCAACAACACCATTTTGCTATGGTGTTCTAGGTGTTGAGAAGTTGTGAAGAATTCCATTTTCTTCACTGAACCTCTAAAAACTTTCATTTTCAAACTCTCCTCCATGGTCACTTCTGATAGAAGTTATACATACACCTTTTTCATTTTGAACACATTTATAGAATTTATAGAACACCTTAAAAGCTTCATCCTTGTGAGTGAGGAATATAACCCATGTCCATCTAGAATAGTTATCAACTATTACTAGCCCATATCCCTTCCTTCTTAGAGAGGTTATTCTTGTTGGACCAAATAGATCAATATGTAACAACTCTAATGGTCTAGAAGTGGAAACAATATTTTTACTTTTAAAAGAGGTTTTTGTTTGTTTCCCTTTTTGACATGCCTCACAAAGTAAGTCATCTTTATATGACATAGTTGGTAGTCCTCTTACGAGGCTGTATCTCTACAATTTTGAGATTAATCTCAAACTTGCATGGCCAAGCTTCTTATGCCATAACTAGTGACCTTCTTTGACAGATAGTAAGCATGATACATTTCTTTATTTATTTAATATGAATGATTTTTTATACTTAATTTAGACAATAGTTGAAATTGATTTAAAAATCATTACAAGGATTATATCCTCATCATGGTAGCACACATCCAAACCATGCTACATTAATAATTGGTTATGGAACATCGACAAATAGAAAAAAAATATTAGATCATAAAAAATTCATGGATAAAAAGGATGGACTAAAGGTGGTTATATTAGATTGAAAAGGGGCTAGCTCCAGCACTCCAGTCTTGCTTAAGCTGAGCCCTCCAATCACTTTCAAGTACATTTGTACTTTCTACTACAATGAGGCTGATCCTAACAGACCTGAGCTCCCTCCCAACACTAGGAAGCGACCTCGCACGAAGACAGTTTCTGGGAGTTCTTTATCTACCGCTGCAACTGTCATTGAAGACATGCTATAGACTGCTCTCAATGGTCTGCAATTGTCACTTAGTCAGCAGATAGAAGAACGAACCAATGCGCTATACCGAGGTCAATGTACAATCATTGACAATCTACACTACCTCTCCCTTCAACAACCAGTCATGTCTTTGGAGGCCTTCCAGGCCCATATGTAATGGCCAGCGGACAGACCTTCCTTTTCTCAAGGGGGTGATGGTGGTAGTGACGAAGTAGCTGAGGAAGAAGGGAACCAGGAGGATAATGAAGAAGAGGCTGAAGGAGGGGATAACATAGAGACCACAGGAGAGGACAACATAGAGGCCACAGGAGATGACAACATGGAGGCCGACCTAGAGGAGGATTAGCAAATGTGAATCATGGCCGTCTACAAGAGGCCAAGTGTTTTAAATGTTTTGTCATCTGAACAATTTTATTGTTTCTGTTTATTTTACTTTACATATTTAACAATTTTATATAGTTTAGCATTCTGTGGTAATTAATTTTTTTGTGCAACGTTGGATGTCTTGTGAACATTTGGTTCAGTCTATGTTTGAATTATTTTTTGTTTTGAACCTATGGCACAATTGTTTTCGAACTGGGTGAGAGCGTGTTGTTAGGTTGCTTAGCTTTGAGGACGATGCATGCATGTGAGTTTGGGGAATTAATAACTGTGAGCATTTGACTTTTGAAGGACTGATGAACATTGTGAAAATTAACCGATAAGTGTGAGAATTATATTATGGGAGAATAATTGAGTTGTTCCACTAATTTTTGAATGATTCTCTGAATTGCTGTGTACATAATTAATGTGGAAATGATTAAGGCCTTGTTTGCTAAGAGTGATTCCCAGAGCCAAAAAGTAAATCCAGTAAGGTTGAGAGAATCCTCTACTAAACCATTGAGCCTAATAGACAACTATTTTGTCTTGTGAACCTAGAACCTAAACAAGAATTGCCTACCTTGCCTTAGGGAATAGGAAAGCATATCTTTTATGGTTTGAGACAAAATTGTTCCAAATTTTGGGAGTTAGGTGAAGATCCACATTAAAAAGAAGAAATGATAGCAACACTACTGCTGCAATATGAATCATATAAGAGGCAAAGCCTCCAAAAAAAAAATTGAATAATTGAAAATTCAATCAATTGTGATTCAAGCAGGAAGTAGTTGTTGTCCAACTGTGGAAAGTATTGAAGCATATAGAGGAAATTGATAATCAAGAAGGGAGATAAAGATATGTTTTCTTCAATCCTTAGGAATTGTAATTCAAGAAAAACCAATGTTCTTTATAGCCTAGCCGTGATTCAACCCTGACTAAGACCTTAATGATCCACATTGTTTGTACATCTGCAATAAATTGAGAAGAAATTCAAAAGTTAAGTGCACAATTTCAATTGGAATGATTTAACCATCTCATACTTTATACACTAAGTGCTGAGTGAAACACTGGCCTTGTGAGGGTCATAGTGTTCACTTGAACTTCAAATTGCTGAATGCTCCTTTGTTGGTTTGCTGAATTTGTGTGCATGTTGAAAACTCTCTTTGTGACCTTAATGCGTTTAATCTCAATTGAGAACACCTTTTGCAAGTGTCATTGGTCTTAAACTTGATTTTGATCCTGTTAATTGTTCCTCTGCATCCACTTTGTTGTTATGTAGATATTCTTTTGCTTGAGGACAAGCAAAGCTTTAATTTGGGGGAGTTTGATAATCGCTTTATATACGTAAATATTGCATAATATTTTGTAGTGATTATCCAATATTCTCAGGAATTTTAGTTTAGTTTGAAATCATTTAATATAGATTTGTATAGTTTGATAATTCTAACCCTAGGAAGTTATTTTGTGAGAAATATACTCTAATTTATGTGTGCAGGCCTAGATTCAATAGTAAAGGGAGAATACAAGAAGAAGGCAGATCTCGCTAAGCGACCCATCTCGCTCAACGCTTCACTCGCTGAGCGCAACATCAAGCTACGCGAGCTAGGCGGTCTATTATGCGCTGAGCGCCATATTGCGCTAAGCGACATTTTCATTCGAACTGAAGACGCACTTAGCGGAACATCGCGCTTAGTGGAAGTTGCTTTCGAACTAAATGTGCGCTTAGCGGAAGATTGAGCTTAGCGGATCACCTGTTCTGAGATGCATTATGCAGTGTCCTGCGCTTAGCGGAAGGTTGCGCTAAACGAGACTTCGACTATATAAGCTGCACTTGTAATAATTTTGAAGCATTCAGACCTGGTGGAACTGGTTGAGCTGCTTCCTCTGTTTTCCCCTGTTTCCTCTGTTCTCTTCATCCCATTTTGTAACCTTTTCAAGGCTTCTCATGACAATGAGAGGCTAATCTATTAGTGTTGAGGACTTGGAACTAGGTGCTGATCATGTAAACGCTATTCTTCATATCTATTCATTGAAATATTCAGTTTAATGTTCATTTCTCTATCTTTATTCTTGTTATATGATTGGATCAGTTATATATGCATGTTTTAGAGTTTACTTGCCATTGACAGATGCTTTTGAACTTGGAATTGAGTTTGAACTCTAATGGAGTGTATTTCTAGATATAGGATAGACTCCATTAGCTTCGCAAAGATCTCTAAGCTTCATCAAACCACTCAATTGAACTTACTGAGACATCGGAAGTGAGGTTTAGCAGTTTAGGCTTGATTTGATGAGAGATCACGTTTTGAGCACTTTTAGATCGAAGTTAATCTGAACTATTATTGTGAATGGAGAATATATCTTATATGTTTACATGGGAAGCAAACCGGTTGAACCAAATCCTCAACATATCCATTATTCCATTCTAAAAATCAAGCACGCCAACTGTTCGATCATAGTCCTGAATCAACATTGTCGTTTTTATCGTTTATCGTTAGTGTTAACTGTAGTGTTTAGTTTAATTTCTGTTATTATTTATGTTTCACGAACAACCAACTTAAAAACCAAACTAGTGTTTAGGAATTGATTACTTTACTGATAGTCAAATACGGACAATTCCCTGTGGATCCGATACTGGGATCTTCCCTCTTAAACTACTTGTGCGATATTTGGTATGCTTGCCAAAATAGTCCATCAACTATATAAGCTGCACTTGTAATAATTTTGAGGCATTCAGACTTGGTTGATTTGTTGGAGCTACTTCCTCTGTTTTTCTCTGTTTTCCTCTGTTCTCTTTCTTCCATTTTGTAACCTTTTCAAAGCTTCTCATGACAATGAGAGGCTAATCTATTAGTGTTGAGGACTTGGAACTAGGTGCTGACCATGTAAATGCTTTTCTTCATATCTATTCATTGAAATATTCAGTTTAATGTTCATTTCTCTATCTTTATTCTTGTTATATGATTGGATCGGTTATATATGCATGTTTTAGAGTTTACCTACCATTGACAGGTCAGATCTTTGTTGAACTTGGAACTGAGTTTGAAGTCTAATGGAGTGTATTTCTAGACATAGGATAGACTCCATTAGCTTCGCAAAGATCTCTAAGCTTCATCAAACCACTCAACTGAACTTACTGAGACATCGGAAGTGAGGTTGAGCAGTTTAGGCTTCATTTGATGAGAGATCACGTTTTGAGCACTTTTAGATCGAAGTTAATCTGAACTATTAATGTGAATGGAGAATATATCTTATATGTTTACATGGGAAGCAAACCGGTTGAACTAAATCCTCAACATATCCATTATTCCATTCTAAAACTCAAGCACGCCAACTGTTCGATCATAGTCCTGAATCAACATTATCGTTTTTATTGTTTATCGTTAGTGTTAACTGTAGTGTTTACAACCAACTTTAAAAACCAAACTAGTGTTTAGGAATTGATTACTTTACTAATAGTCAAATACGGACAATTCTCTGTGGATTCGATATTGGGATCTTCCCTTTTAAACAACTTGTGCGATATTTGGTACGCTTGTCAAAATATTTCATCATGAGTATAGCTCTTTCAACCATATATGATGCATGTTAGGATCAGCCGGCCGGGGTAATCAATAAAAAACGAGGGGGGCAATTGATTTAACGTAAAGTAACAGATCTTTTCCTCAAAAAGATTTTTCACCACCGTTCTTAAGGTTTTAATAAAAGCGTTTTCAAAGAATGTTATATTGATTGAATAAACTAAAAAAACAACTTCAACTTAGATAGAAATGATTTAGAACAAATTATCTTGATAAAGATCAAATACTAAATTGAAATAGATCAAGGGATAGAGAGATTGAGCTTGTTGATTTATACTGGTTCGATCAACCACCACCGATCTACATCTAGTTCTCCCTTTCACTAAGGGGTTCCACTATGAATTTGATTACATACACCATGTACACACAAATCACAGCAAATCCTAATTTCACAATCTAAAACAAGAACCTAGAAAACTGAATGTGAAAACACCATTCACCATCCAATTTCTAAACTCTAGAACAACACAATTCTAGAAACAAAATTAGAAACACCATCTAATTTCAACACAGCATTTAGGAACGAAATTCCCACAATGCTAATCAAACAAGATCAATGAAAAATATTAAAGAACGAAAACACCTTGATGTGTTGATATAGCTGATATGAGATCAGTTCAAGAAACTCCAATATGAGCAAATTTAGCAGTCAAGAACAAATGTTGAATCACCTCAATTCATGAAAGAACAAGAGAGGGATATAGTTGTATAGACTCAGAGGTTCAATCTCAAATGGGTATAGCAGTAAAAGCAATATTAAGTGTTAGAACCAAGACATTTGATGATGTCTGACCCCTAATACCTTGATAGGTTTTGATGATAACAAATGTAATAATATTTAATCAACTAATGATTTCAAACTAAGTGATTTCAGGAAATCAAAGTAAGAACAGACAATGTCTAAGGCTAGAACAAACCATGTCTTTTAATTAAGAATGTGTTTGTTAAAGCCAAGACGTCATCTGTGCATGAACAGACCATACTTAATCAAGACCAGACTATGTTTGCTAAGCCAGACATTGTCTATGCAAGAACAGAACGTAAACTGTCATAAGTACTGAAGAGTATGTGTTTTATAATTAATTCTATACTCAATAAAGGCACTGTTGCAACTGAAACAAATGGAGTTACCCTTTGACATTCCTTTCTTTGATTCCTCGTTTTACTTGCAAGTCTCGTACTGTGTAAAGTGTGCAAGTACAGCCAAAAGAACCAATCAGCATTGGGATGCACACTTTTAGCTAAAAGACAAACTATAACAGAGACAGAAACCTGCTCCCGTCAGATAAAGCACAGTCAAAGCTACTTCAACACTCTACTGTGTGAGACAACGAAAAGAAGTCTTCTCCAACGTTCAAATTCATCAAGCCCACTTTATAAGGAAGACTCTATGAAACAAAGGAACAAGCTAGAAAATGAGATGAACGAAATATGTGAACTGGATAACAAAAAATCTTAACTACAAGAGAAAACATTCTGAGAGCAAGTCTTGAACTCAAGCTGAGAGAAACAGAACACCCATCCTCTACAAGCTCACACAGATTTAACAATTGATTATATCCTCTCATTGAGAGTTATCTGAATCTAATACATTTTTGTATAGAAAGCCAAGAGTGGCTTAGTGATAAAAGAATACTTGGGAAGTACAATCTTAGGGGGAGATTCATACTTGTAACCAGAAGTGGTTTAGAATACTTGTAGCCAGTAGTGGCATAGAGAATACTTGTAGCCAGAAGTGGCAGTGAAGAATACTTGTTTTGTAATCAGTTGATTATAGTGGAACCCTTTGACAGTTGTTAAAGGAGAACTGGATGTAGCTTAGGTTGAGTGAACTAGTATAAAAACAAGCTCTCATTTGCTGTCTTGTGTTTACAAATATTTATCTTGCTTATTATGCTCTTTTGAAAAGATTTTCTAAGTTGTGCCTTGCAAGGATATATTTGCTGCTTTAAACTAACATATATCCAAGAGGGCAATTTGTGAACTAATAGTATTTGCGAAAAGGTTTAAACCCACTATTCAACCCCCCCTTCTAGTGTGTTCTTGTGTATTTCAGTTGGTATCAAGAGCTTGGTCTCTAATAACTATCTTCACAGATATAGAGCTAAAGATCCTATACAAGGATGGAGAAGGGTTTACACAAACCTCCAATCTTTAATGGTGAAAACTTCACATATTGGAGACAAAGAATGGAGACGTACTTTGAATCATGTCATATAGACATGTTGGATGTTGTAGAAAATGGAGATTATATTCTAGTTGATGATAATGAAGTTGAGATTCCAAAAGAACAATGGACTGAGGCATAGAAGAACAGATTCATCCTCAACTCCAGAGCAAGAAATGCAATACATGCATGCATCTCAGAAACTGAGCACAAAAAGATAAGCCAGTTCAAATCTGCCAAAGACATATGGGACACATTCATAATAACTTATGAAGGGTCCTCACAGGTAAAAAGGAACAAGGTAAGTGTTCTTACCAGAGAATATGAACTTTTTGCTATGGAAGAAGATGAAACCATAGCTAATATGTTGTCTAGATTCCAAACTATTTTAAATGAACTTCGAAACCTTGGTAAAAGTTTCAAAAATTTTGAGCATGTTGACAAAATTCTTCACAGCTTGCCCAGACAATGGAGATCTCAAGTAACAGCCATTAGAGCTTCCAAAAATCTAGATTATATGCCTCTCGAAGAGCTAGTGGGAATTCTAATGCTACATGAGCAAGAACTGCAAGGAGATGCCAAACTGAAAAAGGGCAAGTCTCTGGCTCTGAAAGCTCACAAGCCAAATCAGACAACACCTAAAGAGCAATCTTCATCAAAAAGTCAGTCCTCCAGACCATCCAAAAGACACACCACAAAGGCTCTAAAGGCAGAAGAGTCAGAAGTAGAGTCCACTTCCTTAAGTGAAGAAGAATCAAAAGATGATGATGAGCTATCCTTCACCTCAAGGAAAATCCACAAGATGTGGAAAAAGAAAGGTGGATCAAGATGGAAAAATTACAATAAGAAGTACTCAGCAAATCGTGAGAAGAAAGAGAAAAATCCCATCGTCTGCTATGAGTGTAACAAGCTTGGACACTTCAAGTCAGAATGTCCTAAGCTCAGCAAAGGAAAAGAAAAGGTCAACAAGAGATTTCTCAAGAAAAAGAAAGGATTGATGTCCACATGGGAAGATCTAGATGACTCAACAGATGAAGAAAATTCTGAAGCATCAAACGAAGAAGCTAACCTCTGTCTGATGGCAAACGCAACCTCCACATCGTTTGCGTCTAATGATGAAAACACACCAGACAACACCCACTCAGCGTTTGCATTTGAAGCTTCAGATGATGAAGAACAAGAGGTAGACCTTAATGATCTTATTTCTCTTCAAGAAGCTTATCAAGAACTTCTCTCTAATTCATCCATTCTTTCAAAAGCCTATTTATCTATGAAAAAGAAATTAAAAAAACTTTCAAAAGAGCATGAAGAACTTGGATCTTCTTTTACTGAGCTATTTGATAAATGTTCTACATTAGTCACAGCCAGTAATGCTTGATCCACTGTCGCGCACGGATCAAAATGAGTGATTTTGAAGATATAGTTACGGTAACGACAACTCGAGTATCATTCTCAAGGATTCTTGTATTATTATTAATCAATGCAGTAACGATTAATGGGGGGTTTCGATTACGATTTCAAGAAAAATGGATTAAAATAAATTGTGATTATCAAATAAGCTAAAGCGAATCAACCTACTGTATCGACTTCCGACTTATCATTGATCCCTATAAATTCCAATTCCCTAAACGGGTCTGATCCTATTTGACTATAATAACCACTGACAAGGGCAATAGAAATTATACAGCGTATGTTCCTGAATTCCGGATTAAGCAAACGGATTAAAAACTATTGCGAATTAAGCAAACGCAATCTGATTAAACGCGATAATGCAAAAGCTACGTTAACGCAAAATTGATTCAAGATCAAATAACCAATCAAATTTAAGAATTATATCCTATAACAAAAATCAAATTAAGCAAATAATTGAGATTATTGGAATAAATCAAAGGAAACAAATTGATATGGAATTTAGAAAAGAACCTCAAAGTGGAATCCGATTACAATAGATCGATTCTTCAGAAATTAGTTCTCCATTACGATTGTTCAAAACTTTCAAAATAATTTCGTGAATAGTGAATGAGTGAACAGAAGCCAGCCCTAGAGTTTTAATAGAATAAGGGTTTCACTAACAATCCGAATCGGGTCGGAAAATACAAACCAAGCCCATAAAATTGACCCAAAACAAATTATTTCCTACGGTCTTCAACTTCAACGAATTATTCAAGCCTTCTACAATACGAATCAGCTTCTGACTCCAACATGAAAGTTGTAGATCTTTCTCTTAGCTTTCTAACGAATATTAGAACGCCTCAATCCGATTCCTGTAGCTCCAGTTATGAATTTTCAATTGAAAGCTGCTAATGCTGAAAATAAAATACGAAAATTAAATAAAGCTAGAAACAAACTTAAATATGAAAACAACTAAAATGGTGAAACTAATGAAATAAACTAAGGAAATGCCTAAGAATAATAGTAGAAGAATGTGCATGAAGATGCACTGATCAAATTCCCCCACACTTAAACTTTTGCACTCCAAGCAAAATTAAAAATTTAAAACAGAAAAACTTCAAAACAAAAACGAAACAGAGCATGCAACTTAGAGGTTATCAGGATACAAAGTGCAAGCAAACTCCTAATTCTAAGCTTAAAAAATATGATATTAGTGAGTAACTCTTTTGTGACAGTCAAAGTAAATATGAAAAACAGATTACCAAAAAGTACATCAAAAGCATCAAGATCCTCAGAAGATAAACTATTTCCACTCAACTCTCAAGTGTTTAGGTTACTGTTTACACTCAAAGCACAGCATGAGAGATAGTACTACCATAAGCTTGAAAAGACTCTAACATTCACAATTTGAAATACATTGCACACAAAGATCAAAAGGACTTTTATTATGGTTGTAACTTGGCCAAGGTCAGGGTGAGATACATCCTAAAGGGGTACTAAGCTAAAATTCAAAGAGTTAAAAGAAAATTGAAAGAATTGCAAGAGTTGAACTAAATAATATCTCAATGGTGATTGAACAACAACCTCACAACTTATTTCTCTTCTCCTTTTCCTTTTATTCTTCTATTTCTTCTTTTTTTTTTTTTTTTCAGAAGGACTAGCATTGACATCCTTCTCTATTTTTTATTTTTTTTTCTTTTCTGCCAACCAACATCATAACAACACTGTTCAACCCCACACAACTCTATACAAGACCCTTTCAACCCTTTGAATAGGGTGATAACATTGTTTTTCACTTTTCGACTTGTAATGGGTTTTAAACACAAAAAATGATAATAGGCTCAAAGGGGCTTCCAAACAAAGGGATGATATTATCAAGGTTGGCTTTTTGGCTAACTAGGTAAAAAAAAACAAAACAAAACAAGATGCCTTTATCATTTCAATGTGCACAAGTAAACAAAAAGCTTCAACAAGAGTCAATTCAAGTTCTAGAGACTAACAAACATGAGTGAAATCACACAAGAAAGAAAGAGATGGATTTTTGATGTTATCCATTATTAGGCTCAAAATCTCACAAGGGTTAGTGATCTTCCACTAGTGATGTACAATTTAGGGTTTAGTCAAACATACAAACTAAGAATGCGCAAAAAGAATCAATCACATCACACCACAAGTCTTTCGACAAAGAATAGAGAGAATACTCACAATTGTAGCAAGATAATCAACGAAAAAAAACATGCATTTTCCATTTTTTTTAAAGCAAAAACAAACAAAAACAAAAACAAATGGTTCCCTCCCCCACACTTAAGACATACATTCTCTGCAATGAAAAGAACTCAATTATAAAGTAAGAGTGAGAAAAAGGAAAGGGTGCCCCCTGATCAAGTTGCAGTGTAGTTGGGCGCTTCCAAATAAAGCTCTTCTATGGTTGCATCTTCAGGCACTGAACTTTCATGGAATAGCTTCAGGCGCTGCCCATTAACCTTGAAAACTTTGTCAGTACCTGCACTTTTAATTTCTACTGCACCATAAGGGAAAACATTAGTAACAACAAAAGGGCCAATCCATTTGGATCGAAGTTTCCCAACCATAAGCTTAAGTCGGGAGTTAAACAGTAAAACCTGTTGGCCCACAGAGAATTCCTTCCTAGAAATCATTTTATCATGGAAGTGTTTGGTTTTCTCTTTATAAATCCTAGAGCTTTCATAAGCCTCTAGCCTAAACTCTTCAAGCTGTTGTAATTGGAGTTTTCTTTCAATACCTGCTTGTTGCATTTCCAAGTTACAACTTTTCACCGCCCAATAAGCACGGTGTTCTATCTCTACAGGAAGGTGACATGCCTTACCGAAAACAAGTCGATAAGGAGACATCCCTATGGGTGTCTTGAAAGCTGTTCTTTGAGCCCAAAGTGCGTCTTCTAGATGGCGGCTCTAGTCCTTCCTGTTTGGTTGCACCATTTTCTCTAAAACCTGTTTGATCTCCCTGTTTGAGATCTCAGCTTGCCCATTAGTTTGTGGGTGATATGCAGTAGAGACTCTATGCACAACTCCATACTTCCGGGAGCAAAGCTTCCAGGGGCCGTTTCAGAAGTGAGTGCCTTGGTCACTTATGATGGCTCGGGGTATTCCAAACCTGCAAAAGATATTGGACCTGACAAAATCTGCAACAACTCTTGAATCATTAGTCCTAGTGGGGATAGCTTCTACCCACTTTGAAATGTAATCAACAGCAAGTAAAATGTAGAGAAAACCAAATGATACAGGAAAAGGACCCATGAAGTCGATTCCCCATACATCAAATACCTCACAGAAAAGCATAGGTTGCTGAGGCATTTCACTCTTATGAGTGATGGCTGTACCTGCTATCTGGCACTTTTTACAAGTGCGGTAAGTCTCATAAGCATCTTTAAAAACAGTGGGCCAGTAGAAACCTGAGTCTAGGACTTTTCTTGCAGTCCTTTGCGGACCAAAGTGTCCCCCTACTTGAGATGCATGAGAAAAATGTAAAATAGATTCAATCTCATAGTCGGGGACACATCTCCTAATCACCTGATCACTACCAAACTTCCAAAGATATGGATCATCCCAAACATAATATTTGGCATCACTCTTGAGTTTGTGAATTTGTGCCTTGGATGCACCTGTAGGATAAACACCAGCAACAAGATAATTAACAATATCAGCAAACCAAGGAGTAACTCCATGCAAAAGTAAAAGCTGCTCATCAGGAAAATCATCCTGAATCGGAAAAGGATCTTCATCCCTCTCTATCTTGCTCAAGTGATCAGCCACTAAGTTCTCAGCTCCACTTTTGTCTTTAATCTCTACATTAAACTCTTGGAGCAACAACATCCACCGAATCAATCTCGGTTTTGCTTCCGACTTCTTCAACAAGTACTTTAAAGCTGCATGGTCAGTAAAAACAACAACCTTGGAACCTAGCAAATATGATCTGAATTTATCAAGAGCAAAAGCAATAGCTAGAAGTTCTTTTTCAGTGGTGGTGTAATTTGACTGTGTAGAATCTAAAGTCCCAGAAGCATAATAAATAACATGGGCAGCCTTGTCAACTCTTTGTGCAAGGACCGCTCCAACAACATAGTTAGAAGCATCACACATAATCTCAAAGGGGAGGGTCTAGTCAGGGGGCTGGATGATGGGAGCGGAGGTCAGTGCTTTCTTCAAGAAGTCAAATGCTTGTTTGCATTTGTCGTCGAAGTTGAAAGTGACATCATTCTTCAACAAGTTCGACAGTGGAAGAGCTATCTTGCTGAAATCCTTGATGAAATGCCTGTAAAAACCTGCATGACCAAGAAAAGAACGAACCTCGCGAATGCAAGAGGGGTAAGGCAGTGTAGAAATCACATCAATCTTAGCAGGGTCAACAGAAATTCCTTTTTCAGAAATAATGTGACCCAAAACAATTCCCTGCTCAACCATAAAATGGCATTTTTCATAATTCAAAACAAGGTCAGTTTCGATGCATCTCTCTAAAATCATATTCAAACTGTTCAAACATGCATCAAAAGAAGAACCATAAATAGTGAAATCATCCATAAACACTTCCATGCAATTTTCAATAAAATCAGCAAAAATGCTAATCATGCATCGTTGGAAAGTGCCAAGAGCATTGCAAAGACCAAAAGGCATCCTCCTGTAAGCAAAAGTACCGAATGGGCAAGTAAAAGTGGTCTTTTCTTGATCTTCAGGTGCAATATGAATCTGAAAATAACCTGAAAAACCATCAAGAAAATAGTAATGTGATTTACCAACAAGCCGTTCAAGCATTTGGTCAATGAACGGTAAAGGAAAGTGATCCTTTCTAGTAGCTTGGTTCAACCTCTTGTAATCAATACAAACTCTCCAACTGTTCTGAACTCTAGTGGGAACAAGTTCATTCTTTTCATTTTTCACCACGGTGAGTCCAGATTTCTTAGGTACAACTCTGTCTTGGGCTTACCCATTTTCTTGTCGAGAGATAGGATAAATGATACCCGCTTGCAAGAGTTTGGTTACCTCTTTCTTCACCACATCGAGGATCAAAGGATTAAGCCTCCTTTGGGGCTGCCTTACTGTTTTCGCACCATCCTCAAGCAAAATCCTGTGCATACACATGGAAGGACTAATACTTGGGATGTCAGCTATGTCCACCTAATCGCCTTCTTGTGCTTCTTCAAAACCTGCAAAAGCTTAATTTCTTGATCGAAATCAAGGTTAGAAGAAATTATAACAGGGAGTTTTTCATTACTCTCCAAATAAGCATATTTCAGGTTTTCAGGGAGTTGTTTCAACTCTAAGGATGGGGGCTGCTCGATGGATGGAGTGTTTGGGGCAGTCGGGATGTCGAGTGCATCAGCGGCATAAACAACTTCATCTGTAGGAAACATGTTACCCTACAAGACAGAATCAATCTCAGCACATACAACATAAAGGTTAGTGTCAGTACAATCAGCACATGAGTAAACATCATCAAAACCCGATAAAGATGGAAAATCAAGTGAAAATAATTCAGAACAAGTGTCATAAACCAATTTAGAGATCAATTCAATATGAAAAACGGAATGCTCTTCCAAGGGATGTTTCATGGCATCGAAAATGTTAAATTTCGCGACAATGTCACCAAATTCCATGGACATGGTTCCATCGTCAACATCAATTTTTGTTTTTGCCGTTTTCATGAACGGTCTGCCTAAAATGATGGGAGCTCTCCTTGACTTAGTTTCTCCTTCCATGTCCAGAATGTAGAAATCTGCAGGAAAAATCAAATTGTTAACTTGAACAAGGACATCTTCCACTACTCCTGCGGGGCGAGCATTGCTCTTGTTCGCCGATTGAATGATTAGACCTCGTATGCTTTGCAAAGGACCAAGACAAAGGTTATTATAAAGCAGTAGGCATAACATTAATGCCCGCTCCTAAATCAAGCATGAAATTCTCGAATTTACTATCCCCGATGGTACAAGGAATAGCAAAAGTTCCCGGGTCCTTGCACTTTTGCGGCAAGACCTGAGTGAGGGCTGAAACATTTTGCTTGCTGGTAACTTTTTCACATGAAGGCTTGGGCTGAATAAAAGCATAAATATTTCTTCCCAACTTGACTCTTTCACTTCCCTTCATCCTCCTCTTATTTGTACACAAATCTTTTAGAAACTTTGCATACTTTGGAACCTGCTTAATTATATCAAGAAGCGGAATGTTTACCGTAACTTTTCTGAAAACATCCAAGATCTCTCTCTCTTTGTCTCCCTCCTCAATCCTTTTATTTTTCAGAACTCTATGTGGGAAGGGGACTGGTGGAACATACTCTTTTTCTTTATTTTTTTCAGTTTCTACCACAACAGAAAAAGGTGGAGAAGGTTCAAATGTTGCCTCAATAATTTTTTTATTTTTTTCGGGGGCTGGTTCTGTAACCTTTCCGGATCGCAAGGAAATTGCACTCACATCAGCATTAGGACTGAAGATTGTTAACAGCTAGTTGCTTGACCAGGTCCTCTAATGAAGGTACAGAAGGTACAGAAGTGGTAGCTGGTGGAGTGTTCTGTGGTTGCGGAAGGGGTAACACTAGTTGTTGTTGTGTGGGCTGCTGGTTTCCATATCGAAGGTTGGGATGGTTCCTCCAATTGGGATGGTATTTGTTGGTGGATAGGTCAGGAGTGTTGTTGTACCTGTTCTGATTGTTTCTGTAAAGGGCTGCTGCATAAGCTTAGGGTAACTCGGTAATCGACTCATCTTGCAAAATAGGACATGTGTCGGTCAGGTGTTCGGCAGAAGTACAAATACCACACAAGGTTGCTGGTTGAGGTTTACCTACTACCAACTGTTTCACTAAGGAGGTGAGCTCATCAATTCTGATTTCTAAAGCTTTGTTGGAGGAAACCTAAATTTAGTTCACACTCTTTGTTTGGACCGCAGAATTATTTTTGGTTGTGAACTGTTGGGAGTTGAGTGACATGTTCTGAATTAAGGTTTTGGCATCTGCTGGAGTCTTATCAACAAGTGCTCCACCACTAGCAGCATCAAGGATGTTTCTATCCATGGGTAGCAATCCTTCATAAAAGTATTGGATAAGTAATCGCTCGTGTCGATGCCGAGGACAAGCTGGATACTAAGCTGTTTGAATCTTTCCCAATACTCAGCCAATGTCTCATTACCTTGTCTAATACCACATATATCCTTTCTGATTGATGCAGCTCTGGAGGCAGGAAAGTATCTCTCTAGGAAGACTTTTTTCAAATCATTCCAAGTTGTGATAAAATTCAATTCAAGATCGTATAACCAATCCTTGGCAGCACCCTGTAGTGAAAACGGAAAGGCTCTTAACTTGATATGGTCTTCAATGATTCCTTCAAGCCTCAAAGGTGTAGAACACACAACCTGGAATTCTTTCAGATGTTTATGCGAATCCTCACCTGCAAGACCATTAAACTTTGGCAACAAGTGTATCAAACCAGATTTTAATTCAAAAGGTGCAACAGCTTCAGGATACTCAATGCATAAACCATTGTAATTCACATCAGGGGCAGCCAACTGCCTTAAAGTTCTTTGGTCAGCCATATCAAAAACAATTTCAGAATCTAAATCAAACAAGTTATGCAAGTAATCGGAATCAGTGTCAAAATCAATTATGGGTGGTGAACTATTGCTAGCCTGGACTGCTCTACGTCGTGTGTGCAAAGTTCTTTCTACCTCAAGATCAAAATCAAAAAGATCAAAACAAGAAGACCTAGTAGCCAGGACTAATGCAACAATGCAGCAACAAGTGAAATTAGAATTTTGAGAATTTTTTTGGATTTTTTCGACACTATGAAAACAGTAAAAAATTAATTAAAAATAGAAAAAAGAGGAATTTGGCGATTTGAGGTCGGAATCCCATAACTCTTTCAGAGTATGGGACTATTGATCGCACGATTTTTCTAGTCCCAGTAGGGAAAAAAGATTTACAATCAGACACAATTTTTCCAAAAACCGATTTTTTCGACTCTAAATGCGAATTGGCCAAAATCGTGGGGAAACTAGGGCCTAAACGCGAGAACACTAAACCTATGACTCTAATATCGACTAATAACGACAAGAATCCCCCGGCAACGGCGCCAATTTGATCCGCTGTCGCGCACGGATCAAAACGAGTGATTTTGAAAATATAGTTATGATAACGACAACTCGAGTATCGTTCTCAAGGATTCTTGTATTATTATTAATAAATGCAGTAACAATTAATGGGGGGTTTCGATTACGATTTCAAGAAAAAGGGATTAAAATAAATTGTGATTATCGAATAAGCTAAAGCGAATCAACCTACTGTATCGACTTCCGACTTATCATTGATCCCTATAAATTCCAATTCCCTAAACGGATCTGATCCTATTCGACTATAATAACCATTGACAAGCGCAATAGAAATTATACGGCGTATGTTCCTGAATTTCGGATTATGCAAACGGATTAAAAACTATTGCGAATTAAGCAAACACAATCTGATCAAACGCGATAATGCAAAAACTCGTTAATGCAAAATTGATTCAAGATCAAATAACCAATTGAATTTAAGAATTATATCCTATAACAACAATCAAATTAAGCAAATAATTGAGATTATTGGAATAAATCAAAGGAAACAAATTGATATGGAATTTAGAAAAGAACCTCAAAGTGGAATCCGATTACAGTAGATCGATTCTTTAGAAATTAGTTCTCCATTACGATTGTTCAAAACTTTCAAAATAATTTCGTGAACAGTGAATAAGTGAACAGCAGCCGGCCCTAGAGTTTTAATAAAATAAGGGTTTCACTAATAATCCGAACCGGGTCGGAAAATACAAACCAAGCCCATAAAATTGACCCAAAACAAATTATTTCCTACAGTCTGCAACTTCAACGAATTATTCAAGCCTTCTACAATCCGAATCAGCTTCTGACTCCAACATGAAAGTTGTAGCTCTTTCTCTTATCTTTCCAACGAATATTAGAACGCCTCAATCCGATTCCTGTAGCTCCAATTATGAATTTTCTATTGAAAGCTGCTAATGCTGAAAATAAAATACGAAAATTAAATAAAGCTAGAAACACACTTAAATATGAAAACACACTAAAATGGTGAAACTAATGAAATAAACTAAGGAAATGCCTAAGAATAACAGTAGAATAATGTGCATGAAGATGCACTGATCAATGCTCTAACAGATGATTTTCAAAAACTAACCATTGATCACTAATGCTTAATAAAAAGCAAGAGTGAACTCTGGATAGAAAAGGAACAGCATAGAAGGCAATTGAATGAATTGATTAAGGAAACTGATGAATTAAACAAGGTAAGAGCCTTGAGCAAAGATGAAGCTGAAATTGCTCAATTATGCAAAGAAGCTACATCTCTCAAGAGTACTCTAAGCAAATTTGTTAGTGGGTCTGAAAATTTAAAGAAAATTCTTTCATACAACAAACATCCAAATGACAAATCTGGCCTTGGATTCACAAGAAAGAAAGAAGCAACCAAAAGGAAAGCTTCCTCCAATGGACCACACTTTGAGAATGGACATGTAAAGTCCAAAAGCAAGAAATTGCCTACAAGAAGCAAGTCATCTGCTTCTAAGACTAACATCAAAGGACCCAAAAGAATATGGGTACCTAAAAAAAAATAATTCCTGTTGCAGATGTCCTTGATGGCAGGAAAGAAACACCAATCATGGTACCTGGACAGTGGCTGCTCACATCACATGACAGGCACAAGGTCTATGTTCCTAGACTTGACACCAATCCATGGTGGTACAGTCACTTTCAGAGGTAATCAGAAAGGGAGAATCAGGGGTACTGGTAAGATAGGTATTCCTCCTAGTATCTTTATTGAGAATATGTTATTTGTTGAAGGGCTAAAACACAATCTACTGAGCATAAGTCAATTTTGCGACAGTGGATATGATGTTTCCTTCAACAGGGAATCATACATAGTTAGAGACTCTAAAGGTTCACATCTCTTCTCTACAAAGAGACAAGGCAATCTTTATAAGATCAATCTTGGTGAATTGAAGGATCAAAATGTATCATGTTTACTGTCTATCAAAGAAAGTCACTAGTTATGGCATAAGAAGCTTGGCCATGCAAGTTTGAGATTAATCTCAAAATTGCAAAGATATAGCCTTGTAAGAGGATTGCCAACAATGTCATATAAGGATAACTTACTTTGTGAGGCATGTCAGAAAGGGAAACAAGTGAAAACATCTTTTAAAAGTAAAAACATTGTTTCCTCTTCCAGACCATTAGAACTGTTACATATTGATCTCTTTGGCCCAACAAGGACAACATCTATTAGAGGAAAGAGATATGGACTAGTAATAGTTGATGACTATTCTAGATGGACATGGCTTATATTCCTCACTCACAAGGATGAGGCTTTTAAGGAATTCTATAAATTCTGTAAACGTGTTCAAAATGAAAAAGGAGTATGTATAACTTCTATTAGAAGTGACCATGGAGGAGAGTTCGAAAACGAAAGTTTTCAGAGGTTCAGTGAAGAGAATGGAATTCTTCACAACTTCTCAACACCAAGAACACCACAGCAAAATGGTGTTGTTGAGAGGAAGAATAGGTCATTACAAGAAATGGCCAGAACCATGTTGAATGACAACTTGACTCTTAAGCACTTTTGGGCAAAAGCTGTAAATACTTCCTGTCATTTGCAAAACAGAATTTATATTAGGCCTATTATTAAAAAGACTCCATATGAACTGTGGAAAGGAAAGAAACCCAACATATCATACTTCCATCCCTTTGGATGTCAATGTTTCATTCTTAACACAAAAGACAATTTGGGTAAGTTTGATTCAAAGTGTGATACAGGCATCTTACTTGGATATTCTGAAACATCCAAGGCATATAGAGTGTTTAACTCAAGAACCAAAGTTGTTGAAGAAGCCATTCATGTAAGATTTAATGTCACTCAACCTGATAGGAAACTATTAGAGTTAAAGGACTCATTTGCAGATATCAGACTAGAAGATGCGATAACAAAGATCAGACCATCGTCTAACACAACATCGTCTGCTTCAACATCGTCTGCTCCAACATTGTCTGCTACTAGATCATCTGTTCACTATTAGACCATCTCGGATGATGACAAAGAAGTCGAAGAACCACAAAGCAACAATAGAATGATGATCAAGAACCATCCTCCTTCTCAGATCATTGGAGAAGTTCGAGCTCCAGTAAAAACAAGATCATCCTTCCAACAAACAACTCTACTGTCTAAAATAGAACCCAAGCACATTAATGATGCCATGGAAGATGAATGCTGGGTCTAAGCAATGCAAGAGGAGCTGGATCAATTTCAAAAGAATGATGTCTGGAAACTTGTGAAGCTACCAGACAACAAGGAAGTTGTTGGTGCTAAGTGGGTCTTTAGAAACAAACTAGATGAGAATGGTAAGGTTGTGAGGAACAAGGCTAGATTAGTGGCCAAAGGTTACTCACAACAGGAAGGTATTGATTATACGGAGACATACGCTCCAGTAGCTAGACTTGAGGCAATTAGAATTTTACTTTCATTTGTTGCTCATAGAAATATGAGACTCTATCAAATGGATGTAAAATGTGTATTCCTCAATGGTGTAATAAAAGAGGAAGTTTATGTAGAACAACCCCCTAAGTATCAGAGTAATATCTTTCCAGACCATGTATTTAAATTAAACAAAGCACTGTATGGTCTTAAACAAGCTCCCAGAGCATGGTATGAAAAACTCAGTTCATTTTTAATAGAACACAATTTTATAAGAGGAAAGATAGATACTACATTGTTCTGCAGAAAACTACTCTTCTAATTTTATTATTGTTCAAATCTATGTAGATGATATTATCTTTGGTGCTACTAATGAAAATCTCTATGAAAAGTTCTCAAAGTTGATGCAAACTGAGTTCGAAATGAGCATGATGGGAGAACTGAAATTCTTCCTAGGATTGTAGATCAAGCAGACCAACAAAAGAATCTTCATACACCAGATCAAGTATATGAAAGAACTCTTGAAAAAGTTCAAAATGGATGATGCTAAAGTTATGAAGACTCCAATGCATCCAACAACATTACTTGGACCTGATGAAGATTCAAAGAAAGTAGATGTCACTCAGTTCAAAGGAATGATTGGCTCACTACTCTACCTGACTACATCCAGACCAGATATAATGTCCAGTGTCTGCCTCTGCTCCAGATTTCACTCTAACCCAAGGGAAGTGCATCTATCTGCTGTTAAAAGAATTTTTAGATATTTAATTGGAACCTCTAATCTTGGTCTTTGGTTTAAAAGACAGAAAGAGTATAAGTTGACAGACTATTGTGATGTTGACTATGCTGGAGACAAAATTTAAAGAGAAAGCACCAATGGAGGTTGCCACTTCATAGGAGGCAACATGGTGTCATGGCTCAGCAAGAAGCAAGGAACAATAGCACTATCAATAGCAGAAATAGAATACATCTCAACTGCAAGTTGCTGCTCTCAAATATTGTGGATCAAGAATCAACTTGAAAACTACAACATATTCGAAAGTAACATTCCTATCTTCTGTGATAATACTGCTATCATATCTCTTTCTAAAAATCCTACCATGCACTCTAGAGCCAAGCATATAGAAATAAAACATCATAAGAGACCATGTTCAGAAGGGAACCATTAAATTGGAATTTATCAAAACCCCTTACTGAAGAAAGACTTATCTTTTTGAGAGAAAAGATTGGGATGGTCTAGGTGAATTAATGTTTAATCATTGTCTGCTATTCACTAGTAGAACTAAGGACACATCGTTTAGTGTGATACTTAAGTGAGGCATGTGCATGTCACGTGTTTCGCACTCAAAATATGAGTCAGACCATGTGAATTTTTTAAAAACCATTTTATAAATTAAGCATTCGTTTGAGTCTGAGTCATAAAAGCCCAAAACACACATTCAAGTCTGTCATAAATGTGTCGTTTCAATCATTCCCTAACTGTATCATCATATTTAATGCTCACTCATTACCTATTCTAGCCTACTGTTGCTAAACATATTCCCCAAGCTTTCGAAACCTCTCATTTCTCTCACTCATTCTCTCTGCAACCAAGAACCAAAAAAACCCTAAACACAAACCCTCACCATGGCCAAACGTAATTTAATCAAGGGCTCTTCCTCCTCCCAACTACCAACCTCACCCTCAACCTCTCAAGCTTCTGATGAGTGTCCTGCAGACGTAATGCCGGAGTCCACTACGAACACCAATAGTTCGACGTCTAACATTGACCTCGAGGTCGCAAAAGAACAAAGACTCCTTGACATAGAGAACATTATAATCAAGCCACGAGGTTCCTACACTGGGAATATTCACGTGGAGTACTATATTGACATACCTTACCTTGAGGAACGTAGTCTTAACATCTCAAGGTACTTTGAGTTCACTGGGATCAGGGGTTACTTCAATGATCGCCAGAAGATCGCCCCTGGACTTATTAGAGAGTTCTGGACAAATGCTACAATCAAAGGAAATGAGGTTGTCAGCAACGTCTTTGGGTGTGAAGTTACAGTCTCTCCCTCCTCCATTGCTCAAGAAATAGGGTGCAAACTGCACTCAAACTACTTCACAGAGGCATGGGAAAAGGACCTTGAGAAAGGTACAGTAGAAAGGTTCATTCTTGGACCCAACTACAGCGTGGCCAAGGATGTCAAGAAGTTGCACCCAGCCAACTTCCCACCTCTGACCAAGTTGATGCTGAACATTGTCAACAAGACCATCTTGCACAAGATAGGGTCAAGAGATCATGTATCAGCTCTACACAAGTTCATCCTCTACCACATCATCAGAGGGATTCCATTCAACCTTCCACACATGCTATTCTACAACCTGATTAGCCACATTCAATGCCTATCAACCTCTGTGGCAACATACTACACAGTTTTGATAAACAAGATCCTCTGGGATACTAGTTACTACAACAGACTGTACACAGAAATCCAATCAGGAAATCTGGATGAGTTGGAGTTTGTGAGAGTGGAACATGGGATTTGAAATAACCAAGGGATCACCTGCAGAGGTTCCCTGTACTGACTGATGATGATGAAATTGAAGGTCAGAAGAAGAAGAAGATTCAGAAAAAGAAGGGTGGAAAAAGAAAAAGCTTGGTGATTTATGATGAGGCTGCATCCATCCAACCCTTAGTAAGTAAGATGAGGAGACTTGTTATTGCGAACCAGCAGACAGTCCGAACAACACGCAAGGCTGCAGCACAGTTTGCTGTAGAGCCACCAGCGAAAGCAGACAGTCCAACAAGCACACCCAGACCACCCACTCAAAAGGTCAAGTCTAGAGCCCAACAAAAGGGTAAGGGTGTTGCCAGAATGACTGCTGAACCTTAAGTGTCTCTAAAGGAGGTAGCAGACATTGGTCTGCAAGCTGTCAAAGTTGCTGAGGCTGAAGAAGAAGAAGACTCAAAAGAGGGACTAGTCTTCAGAAGACTCAGAAGATCACTCAGTGCACAACAGACCACTGAGTCAGAGGGACTGATCATCAGACCACCCAGCACCACAGCCAGGAAGCTGACTGTGAAGAGAAAAATGGTGTTGGAAGAAGACAAATCGGGACAGACAACCACTAATCCAGGTATTACTTTACCTGCATTTACTCTTCCTACTCACCCTCGCTCTACATACAAACGTCCAAGGAAGAATATTCCTCAGACGATCCCAATCTTAGCCCAAACACAAGCCACAACAGACACACCGTCTGTTGAACCTCTATCATCTGTGTCACCTACACAGACCATAATAAACCAAACAGTTGCTGCACAGTCTGATGCCCAAGCACAAACTATGCAAGAGCCACTGTCTGAACACACTGTTCAGGCAGAAGATCAACTTGCGTCTGCCTCCACTAGACAAACAATCACCCAACAGACTAAACCCACTATTCAGTTTGAGACACAGTCTGATCCCACAACTTAGACTGTTGTACCAACAACATCCCCACAAACTCCACCAGACACTACCATTCCTCCCTACCAATCTCCCTCTCTAGTGACAATCCCGAAGATGTCAGACGTAGTGGTTTCCTACCACCATACTGAGTCTGTAATCATCTTGTATGGGTCAAATGAAGAGATAGTTGCTTTATCTCCTGAAGCGTTGTTGTTCCCTCATGGGACAACAAACCATTCAGTCGACAACACACCTCTGTCCAAATTTAGAGAAGACACTCCTCCTTCTCCTCCCTCTGGCTCCTGACATCAAAAGATGATGCAACGCTTCTCCTTGTACTATGTGGGAGAAAATGTTGAGTTTGCAGCGTACAGAGAAGAGACTCAGCTGGAGCCAGCTACAGAGGACTCAATTGTTGCTATTGTCGAGGAAGCATCACTGAAGAAGCTTCCTCCTCTATAGATCGATCAAGGAATCATCCTTTACCAGAGGCCAATTCACAACTCTCATCTTCTGGACACTACTGAAGATGATGCACATCTAGCTAGAAGGCTACAACAGGAAGAATACGCCTCTGCCATCCCTCTGATGCATCAGCTAGTGCATGAGATTGCACACTGGTACAACTGCATAAGAAAGGGATTGGACTACTTTATAGTGGAACCAGCCCTACCAGTTGAGCTAACAGAAGATGAGAAGAAGCAACTGGAGGCCACTGTTAGAACAATGCATTGTGATGCATTGTACTATCTGTCGAGACCAAGGGTTTCTATTCGATCACCTCGGCTGATTACACGAGGAGTTTCTCCCAACCATCCAACCTTCCAGGCCACGTGTGCTAAATACAAGGCTCTGTGTCACTTGAAGTTTCAAGGCACAACCCCCAGACAGTTGTATCCACCTAGCTTGCATATCTCTGAAGACACTAATATACGTGTTGCTCTAGACTGCATAGTCACCAGGCTCCCAACTGTCAACCCCAACAAGTTGAAGGGGAAGAAGATTGCACAGGCAAACAATCTTCCACAGCACATACCAGACATTGAGCCTCTGCCTCAACAAGAGCATAATCTACCACCAAAAAACATAGAAGCAGATGCTGGCATTTACTGGCAGACTGTGATGGGTAGTATGCTCCACACCACAAGATCATCAAATCTTTCAGATGAAGAGAAGCAGAAGATTGACACTGTAGGTGAAGGCTCCTCCTCCTCCAGTAGTTTCATTCACGTGTCAGACACAGTGGTTGTGCCCACTCTACTGACCCCTCACACACCTGGAGATGAAGAGGAAGCTAAGAGGATGCTTGCTGATACCATGTTGAGTACAAGACTGCTCAAGCCTGATAGCTACAGTTAAGGCAGCAGAAGCAATAGCTGAAGAAGCAAGAATCCTAGAAGAGGCCGCCAGATTGAGAGCTATGTTAGCTGCTCAAGAAGAGGAGCAATGAATTCATAATTTGGCTTAAGAAAAAAAGGCCAAGGAAGAAAATGAGAAAAAGCTCAGGGAGTTAGCCCTGAAGCAAGAGGCTGAGGCAGCTCAGGCTGCTACACTTGTTGCTAAGCAAGCTGTAGACTTGGTTGAAAAGTCTAGAGAATCAACCCCAGCCCAAGAGTGCACTGATCTAATGTCCACTCAATCCAGGTCCAGCACTCCAATTGCAGCTTTACCATTAAATGCTACAGCACAGTCAGACCCTCTACCTGACTTGGCTGCTCTTGAATCTGCATTGGAAACTAAACTGGGATCAAGACTCTCTGCTGAGGTTGCTACTCAAGTTGAAGCTCAACTGAATGCCAAATTGGAAGAGCAAAGAGCTAGTATCATCAAGGAGGTAACCCTTGCCTTCAATGCCTCCATAGCAGCCATTCTCACTCCTAGACTTGCGACGACTCAAGCTCCACCACCGCCATCAGAAGATCCTCCGGCAATAGAAGCTCCATCAAAAGCTGGAGAATCCTCAACCAAACAGTCAAACCCATCTTCCAAACCATGACTGTGATGGCATTTTCTACTCCATCCTCCACCTTTTTGTTTATGACAAAGGGGGAGAGAATTTTGGATGTATAGAATTTACAGACAATGCTTAATAAAATAGTGATTGGTTCACTAATTTTTATACACCTCAATTCACTGTTTATTTTTATCCGCTTTAATTATTTCATACTTTAATTTGTCATATGCATCTGCATGATAGACTTAGGGGGAGTTCATCATGTTAATAACTGGGCATACTTAACTGCCATGAAATAATTCACACTCTAATACATACATGTCTATGATTCACTGTCTGTTAAATCAAAATTATAACATGTGTTGTCATCATCAAAAAGGGGGAGATTGTTAGAACCAAGACATTTGATGATGTCTAACCCTTAATACCTTGATAGGTTTTGATGATAACAAATGTAATAATATTTGATCAACTAATGATTTCAAACTAAGTGATTTCAGGAAATCAAAGTAAGAACAGACAATGGTAATATCTCTCAACTCAAATCCTACGCTCTAACTGTCTGAGAACTTATATTGGTTATATTTAGCATTGAAAATGGCTATAAACAGATTTAAATAAGTTCCTAATTGTTTATGCTATGTCCCCAGGCCAAATGATGTTTGAAGCCATGCGCCAGACGATGTCTGATGCCAAGCGCCAAACGATGTCTAATGCCAAGCGTCAGACGATGT
Source organism: Amphicarpaea edgeworthii (assembly GCA_014843725.1). Taxonomy (NCBI): domain Eukaryota; kingdom Viridiplantae; phylum Streptophyta; class Magnoliopsida; order Fabales; family Fabaceae; genus Amphicarpaea; species Amphicarpaea edgeworthii. The sequence goes on from CM026321.1 coordinate 13,428,997, forward strand.
CTGAAGCCAAGCGCCAAACGATGTTTGAAGCCAAGGCTAGACGATGTCTAAGGCTAGAACAGACCATGTCTTTTAATTCAGAATGTGTTTATTAAGCCAAACGATGTCTGATGCAAGGCCAGACGATGTCTAAGGCTAGAACAAACCGTGTCTTTTAATTAAGAATGTGTTTGTTAAGCTAAACGATGTCTAAGGCTAGAACAAACCATATCTTTTAATTAAGAATGTGTTTGTTAAAGCTAGACGTTGTCTGTGCACGAACAGACCATACTTAATCAAGACCAAACTATGTTTGCTAAGCCAGACTTTGTCTATGCAGGAACAAAACGTAAACTGTCATAAGTACTGAGGAATACGTGCTTTATAATTAATTATTTACTCAATAAAGGCACTGTTGCAACTGAAACAAAGGGAGTTACCCTTTGACATTCCTTTCTTTGATTCCTCGTTTTACTTGCAAGACTCGTACTATGTAAAGTGTGCAGGTACAGCCAAAAGAACCAATCAACATTGGGATGCACACTTTTAGCTAAAAGACAAACTATAACAGAGACAGAAACCTGCTCCCATCAAATAAAGCACAGTTAAAGCTACTTCAACACTCTACTGTGTGAGACAACGAAAAGAAGTCTTCTCCAACGTTCAAATTCATCAAGCCCACTTTATAAGGAAGACTCTATGAAACAAAGGAACAAGCTAGAAAATGAGATGAACGATAAACATGAACTAGATAACAAAAAATCTTAACAGCAAGAGAAAACATTCTGAGAGCAAGTCTTGAACTCGAGCTGAGAGAAATAGAACACCCATCCTCTACAAGCTCACACAAATTCAACAATTGATTATATCCTCTCCTTGAGAGTTATCTGAATCTAATACACTTTTGTATAGAAAGCCAGGAGTGGCTTAGTGATAAAAGAATACTTGGGAAGTATAATCTCAGGGGGAGATTCATACTTGTAACCAGAAGTGGTTTAGAATACTTGTAGCTAGTAGTGGCATAGAGAATACTTATAGCCAGAAGTGGCAGTGAATAATACTTGTTTTGTAATCAGTTGATTATAGTGGAACCCTTTGACAGTTGTTAAAGGAGAACTGGACGTAGCTCAGATTGAGTGAACCAGTATAAAAACAAGCTCTCATTTGCTGTCTTGTGTTTACAAATATTTATCTTGCTTATTATGCTCTTTTGAAAAGATTTTCTAAGTTGTGCCTTGCAAGGATATATTTGCTGCTTTAAACTAACATATATCCAAGAGGGCAATTTGTGAACTAATAGTATTTGCGAAAAGGTTTAAGCCCACTATTCAACCCCCCCTTCTAGTGTGTTCTTGTGTATTTCATTGAGTTTTTCTGAAACTCAAGAGATTAGAAAATGTGCAAAAGAAAGAAGAGAATGTTCAAAGCAATATCAAATCAAAGATTTGGATTTTGACAATTGAAAGAATGAAAAGATATTGTGAAAGTTGGTTATTCTGCATAGAATGATATGGGTTCAAATATATAGCATGGGTCAAAAAGTTTCGGAGTTAGTTAGATAAAGAATGAGTCTTGGAGATCTTTTAAAATGATCGTTATACCAGATATAATCAATTGCAATAAGGTGTAATCGATTTTCCTGTGTATTAGAATATGATTTACACGTGTTGTTAGTTGTTGTAATCGATTGTAGTAGACTTGTAATCGATTGTAAACAAGACAGAGCCAATTTTGAATATCAGAGATCATCTGGTAATCGATTGCCACAAGATGGTAATTGATTGCAAATGAAACAACGATTTCTAAATCTCAGAGATTGTCTTGTAATCAATTACAGTTCGATGGTAATCGATTGCAATTAAAACAGAATAATATCTGATATTTGAAATTAACATTGTAATCGATTGCAATGGTTGGTAATCGATTAACTCGATATTAGAGATGGTTCAAAACTGATTTGGCCATCTAGTAATTGATTCCTACAACTCATAATCGATTGCAATCACTCAGAATTAGTTCCTAAGAAGTAAATCATCTAGTGATGCTAGAGATAATAGAAAACAAGGCAAATCAAAACATCAAGCAAGAATAATATGGCTTAGTCTATAACAAACAATACAATGTCATCATCCATACATGTTATGGCATAGAATAAAAAACTCTAGACTAAGAAAACAAAGAAGACTTAAGGTATGAGGATACCAAAAATCTAAAAGAAGAGGCGAGGCGTCAATCTTCAATGCATCCCATGTATGAAATTCTAATTCAAGAAATGTTTCCTGAATAAGGTTTTCTACTGAAGCTTCTCCTTCCCACATTATTGCCATTTGGGACGGTATTTTGACCATATCATCACATTTTGTAGGTTCAATACCATTTCCAATGCGCATGAGATATTCTACAAAAGTATGATCGTGTAATGATTGCATATTTTGATGCAAATGTAAGACTTTTGTAATAGGCCATAGATGGGACATAACAATACATGCAATAATCATTTGCACCTTAGTACCTTTAGGAACAACAAGAAGAACTTGGCGAAAATCCCCTCCCAGTATCACAACTTTCCCCCCAAATGGAGCATCACAATCTAGAATATCTTTTAATGAACGATCTAATGCTTCCAAAGCATATTTATTTATCATGGGTGCTTCATCCCATATGATTGTTGTTGTTTCTGCAATTAGCTTCACAAGATCAGATTATTTGCTTATACAGCAAAATGAATTTGCCTCTACATTGATGGGTATCTTAAATCTAGAATGTGTAGTTCGACCACTAGCTAACAATGTAGCAACTATACCAGATGAGGCAGTTGCTAATACAATTTGACCTTCACTTCTCAAATTTGCAATTAAAGTGCGATAAAGAAATGTTTTACTTGTTCCTCCCGGGCCATCCACAAAAAAAAAAACTTGACTTTGCTTACAGTGGATAACATCCATAATGGTATTGTAAGCAGTTAACTGGTCATTATTTAACGTTTGTCTAGATTCCACATCTTCATTGGGTACTTGGACCAATAACTCCTCTTGTATAACTCTTGGAACAAAATTATTTTCATTTTCCTCAAGTATTAATGTTGGCAAATCATAATTTGTGATTTGTTTTCCATGTACTATTAGAAGGTCATTCAAATCTCTCAACAACATATTAGTCAAGTTTAATGTCATAGTAGTACTTGTTGAAGATAATCTTCTACCGTGTACATGTAAAACTCATCCCAGAGGCTTCTAACATCAATTGGTTCACAAAAAATTAATATCGTGACAAACAACCTCCTTAAAGCATGTGGCATTCATAAATTTGATGCTTCAACTAAGCACTCACGAATACTATTGTCACTTTCTAAAATGCCCCACTACTCAATTGCTTTCTTAAACGTGGGCAAACATGTGCCATTTGGTGAAAGTAGATGTTCCCAACTGGTTAGACCTCTTAAATGAGATAACAAAACACGCAAGTAGAATTTCTCTCCTTCCGAAGGAGATACTATATAGATCCTACCAATAACTTTCTATTTGACATTCTTGGGTGCCACTCCTTATCCCCTTACGCCAACAATAATGCTCCAATAATACAAATAACTCCTTGCATGTGGATCTGTAGTTTAGAGCAAAGAATTGTGTTAGCATGGTTTTGGAGTTACGATCATTGTCCAGTTACATCAGTGATTCTTTGATGTCTCTGAAATCGTACTTGGTGACGATCTAGCAAGTGGATGTGTAATCTTTCAACAAACGGATATAATCAGTAAATGGTAAATCTAAATATTTTCCACAAAGCTTTATCTCGCATCAATATATTGTTGAACTTCATTTACAATTGATCCTCTATGAACCTCCATTGCTACTCGGTCTGGACCTTTGTAGACATATTTATTCAAATATTTAATGCTCTTGATGCTGCTACATATTTCAACATTGATGTGACAATCATACTTTAACAACAACCATGGGTTATAAGGGACCACCCATCTGTTATCAACGGTCATATTTCTATTTGCAAGTATTGGGTCACCAAATCGTCTTCTATACTTTGGATATGAGTCATTACCTTGGCGTGTCTCTTCTAAGAACTGTTTAGGATATTTTTTTTGCACTGGCCGTTTTTCATACACGGTGATCTTGGATTCAATGTTCCGCATGGTCCATGTATCATATGCTTCAGTATGGCCTCATGCAGTTGTGGTTCCTCTTCAATTTTTGGTATCTTTGCCCAAACCACATTATCATACTCTTTCGGATCTCATAATTTGTCATTATTTTGTAAGATTAGCAACATGTGTACATGAGGTAGCCCCCGGTTCTAAAATTCTGTGACATACATGTAACTTTTAACCTTTCCTAAGATTCCTTTGTCGATAACATCAATCTTCAATTGCTCAAACTTTGCTCAAAAAATTCTTGTGAGCAAGTCAAGACGATCTTGTGGTGTTTGATGAGTACTAAGTTCAAATGTTATGTCCATCCAAGAGGGATTGCATGTCATTGTAAGAAAAATATCAGGTTTACCATCATTCAAGACAATAGCCATACAATCATCCTATTTTGTAACTCGTGCTCTGTATGATAAATATATAACTGTAAGAAATGTGGTCTTGAATCCTCATTTGGATAGAATCCTCCTATGCTATGGTATATTGCCCCTTGAGCACAAAAACTATATATACCACGTCCAATTGTGACAATGTTTTGATCAAGATGAACACCAAGTGAGGTGAATGAAACTACGTGGTTATAACTTCTAATATTTTGCCTAAAATGTCTTCTTTCAGATGTGTTGTCCTCAAATATTTCAAGCAACTCTTGGGGAGCATTAATTTGTGGTAATGAAACCTTCCCACTAGTGCAACACATATCATTTGATTCATGATAAAACAAACGTGCATGACAACGTGTACATGTAGTTGGAGAAGGCAATTGATAATTGACCATTGTTGCATTGTTTTGAAAATTTTGACCACTGTTATGTGTTCATGGGAATTGACGTAGCAGTACTATGTTATTAAGAACCGTTAGAATTCATATAGTTGTGAACAAAAATAATGGAGTTTGATATTATTTGACAGATAATTCACAAAAATGTTTCACTCACCTTTGTAGCAATATGCATGAATATATTTATTTATCAACATTATTGATGAAGTAACTTAAAAAACGAAAAATAAATAGAAAAAATGAAATGAAACCCAAAAGGATAATTAATATAACAGAGGTTGAAAGTTAATAAGTGTACCTTCATTATTTGTGTCTAAGATATCCACATTTGGCATTTGTATTGTTTTGAGGATGAGTTTTTGATTAAAAAAAAAAACAAAATAATAAATTAATAAATATGAGTAAGTGTGCATAAGATTAATTTTGTGATAGATGGTGAAAAATATTGTACAAACCATGGGCAGTTTGATTAGTATGTGTACACTTGGTTATGCTTCATTGTCATTCATTCCTTGAATTCTTGTTGCCACAAAATTATGATCTATATGTTTATGTTGATGCAAAAGAAAAAGTGAAGTGTGGTTTGTGTAGAAATAATAATAAACATTAATAAATAATAACAAAACATATTAAGTAAACTTAGTACGTAAATTATATAAAGTTATAGACTATAAAATAAAGTTTGTTTCGCTATAAAAAATTAAAAACATAAAACATGAAATTTCCACCAATTAACATTTATAAAGCATCCATAATAATTAGCATAACCAATTAATAAAACACATAAAATAACAAATATATATAATTTATTTATTGTTACTTGCATTAAATTGTTGATAATTTGTTTCTCAAGCTGATTGTCGTAATGAGTCAATCTCATTCTATTTGTCAAACGTGCATTACTTGGTCCAACTTCATTGTCATTCATTCCTGAAAATATACGATATACATGTTTATGTTTATTATGCTTTAAAAAAAACAAAATTTAAGAAAAAAATATTTTGAAAAGAAGGATGCAAGTTGGAAATAATAGTAACTTGTGCAACTATAAAAAAAAAACATATATAGTATCTTTCTTTGTTACCTAGATTAAATTGCTAGTAATTTATTGTCTAAGCTAATTGTCATATTGATGTCAATCTCATTGTATTTGACAAAGGTGCATTTGTGGAAGCTACAAAAGGTAAAATTAGTGTATTATTTGACATGTCAATTGTTCTACAAATATAATAATTATTTGGAAAAAAGTTGAATTACGTGATGTCTACACTTGTTTTCCCCTTTCTCTCATTTGTTGGTAATCTGCTCGCCTTCTAAACAATTCTTATTCTCTTTGCTCTATGCTCAATCTGTTCACTCTATTTCTATAATTTTGTCTCCATCTTTGTTGTTGTTGTTCTGTTGATTGTCGACTTGAATTTTGCATAGTTTTATATATCTGTTGATTGTAACAAGTGTTATTATATTATAAAATAAAAGCGACTTTTATATATATTTATTCAAAAAATGTTAAATGGTAACTAGTTTATTTTTAACATAATTTTTCAAAAGTCATACCTACCATGATTTCTTAGAAATTAAACTCATTAAATATTTTATTAAAGATAAATTGAAGCAAACAATAACTAAACGGCTAGATATTTATGAAATGGAATGAGTAGCATGACAACATCTCTTGATAAAAATGTACACAATTTACTAATTTAAATAACAATCTTTAAAAGTGGCACTTACATGTTGAATGTAATTTTATAATAACCATTTTAAGAATACATAATATAAACAATATATCAATGTGGAATATAATTTATTCACTGTTAAGGATCTTGTAAAAATTATAATCTTCAATAATTATAATTTGAAGAGGATTGATGTGAGAGAGAGGGATCTTGTAAAATTATAATCTTCAACGATTCACGTGCATTTTATATTTTGACTCATTGATTTAAATGAATAATAAATTTATGTATTTATATACCTAATTTAAATGTGTAATAATATTGTGATTTATAATGTCAGCATTGAATAAAATTAGCTTGCTAAGCAGAATAATTTGATTGAATTTGAATGTAAAAAAAAAATACATTCAAATTCTTTTTTTTTATTATATTAATTTTAGAAGTATACTATTTCCATTTTCATAAATATTTTATGTTGTTATATTTTTATATATTAAAATTAATATATTTTTTATGATATTTTATTTTATTATTATTATTATTATTATTATATATATATATATATTAACATATAAATTAATTTTATTAATTACTTTAGTTCTAATTATTTTTATTGTTGTGTATGGTTGGTTTAATGGTTGATTATTTGTCTAGTTAAAATATTTTATAATTTTTACAGGCTATTTTTTGTTTTCAAATTTATAATTGATGTTTTTGATTTTTGTACATGACATTTATAAAATCTACTACATATTTTAAATATTTATCATATTGGTATCTAGCTTCTTATAATCATTTTTATTTTTTTACTATTGCACTCGAACAAAATTGTGGATATTTTTTATTAGTGTATAGTTACAAATAATGTAAGCATACATGAAAATCTCTTACTCAAACAAAATTCTCATTTTTTTATTCTGTTTACCACTCATTCAAAATTGTGAATATTTATTAAGTATATACAAAATAATAAATTAAAAAGGTAATATTATTTGTATTCTTTATCATAAAGTTGATTGAAAAATAATAAGAAAATAGAAAAAGTTACTATAACCATGAAATTCAGGTTTAACCTGAAACTAAAATATGAAACAAAACCCATTACAAATAATAATATAGATGATAGTTAACAAATATCTTATAAAATTAATAGAAGTTGGATGTTACAATGATCACATTGAAAACAACTTCACTTGTTAATTTGTTGGTAATTTCTATCTTGATTGAAACCTACATCCATATATTACAATAAGTCAATAAACATAAGAATTAATAAGCAAATAAACAAATCACCCACTAATTTTTAAAATAAACAAAAATATATATTCTTAATTTAATTTTATTAAATAAAACACTTAAATGTGATAAACAAAAGAATCATGCGAAAAATAATTAAAATAATTATAAGAAATTTGCAAAAATAAAGTAACAAATATAAACAATAGAAAAGTAACAACATAAAAAAAATTAAAACAAAACTCTAAATTTATAAAACAAAAAATAATTTTAAACTAAGTTTCCTTCTTATTTTTTTAATTTTAAAACTTATTTTGATTTTAGATTTATATGTATTCATCAATTTTATTGTAACAGAAATTTGTTTTAAAATTGTGCAAGTTGAGTAACCAATTTTGGATAAATGAAATATATTTTTAAGCGAAAAAGTATTTAAACCAAAATTTAAAAATGATAATTTAAAATTCTACAATATTTAAGTTAATTTAAAATTGAAATAAAAAAAAAACCGTATGATGATCTCATTTAGAGTAAATTAAGGGATAGAATAAAACAAGTTGGTTATAAAACAAATGGGTACATAACATGAATGTGAAAGAAAAAACTAAAAAAAAAAAAAAAAAAAACAGAGGTTCACCAATCCATGGGGTTCACCTATTTTATGTTAGCAAACATGGAAGGTTTTCTTGATGCACAATTCCATCTTAGGGATTCACCATCATTCTTTTTTTTTTTTTTTTGGATAGGCAAAAAACTGAAATTAGATGGTGAATACATTATCAAGAGTATTAAAAAATACATACAACATTGAAAAAACTAAGCGAGAAGTGCCTGGGTTCTCTGCCTTCACTGCCTTAAAAAAAAATTGATCTCAACAACCAAATTAGAGAAATCTTGAATGCAACAGCTACACAATTGGAGAGAAAAAATAAACAAACCTTTTTGGTAAGTTTTGTTAAAAAACAAATCGTAAATGGGAAAATGAAGAGGAAGATAGTATTTTCTCATTGAATTTACCTTTGGACTGACTTATAACAAAATATGATGAAAAAGGAAAATAGTTCCACATAAAGGAAGAAAGAAAAAAGTATTTTATAAGGTCTTCAAAATTTGGAGTAGTCACACATTGTTGAGTGAGTAGTTATTGAACGTTCACGTTAAGAAAGTGAAGGTAGTGGAGTTACTTTTTAAATACTAAGTGTAAAAACATGAACAAACAAACCTCCTTAAAAGAGTGGGCAGTTATACTTTGAAGCACTTACTTTTTTTTTAATTTATAATTTTTTTATTCAAAATTTTATTTTTCAGTCAAAAAGACAATATTAGTATAAAAATTTGTATAACTTTTTTTATTTACTAAGGGCAAAATCATCTCCTAAAAGTGGAAACAAAAGAGTGGTTACCAAAAGTGGTATCGTCTTTATCTATTGTTATAGATTAAAGGATTTGAACTAGAGGTTTTGCATCTTCTTACCTTTTTTTTTTTTTTTAGGGAATCCATCTTCTTACCTATGCACACTGCAATAAGCGTATATGGTAGATCACATTCTAAAACTGTAGAAGAAATAAAATTGCCAAATTCAAACTATTAACTACTAGTAATTAGTAAACCCAAACCATAACTTCTTAGTTTAGAGATTGCAAAGCACATCTGCTCAACTTATGATAGATCCCTTTCTTGTAGCTAATTTAAGTTGGGTCTTTAAACTCCTTGACCCTAACAAACAGACAATTGTACCACCCCTAGCCTGTCCAGCATGTATATATGATTATTACAATAACAATATAAGTCAAAAGCATTTAAGCCAATAGGATCATCTGTCACAAAATATATCTTTGAAACATCACCATGACCAAAGCATACTATAAATTATATAGCATTAATTATAAATGAATCATGAAATACACAAGAACACACTAGAAGGGGGGGAGGGGGAGAATAGTGGGCTTAGAACTTTTTTGTAAATACTATTAGTTCACAAATTGCCTTCTTGCATATATGTTAGTTTAAATCAACAAATATATCCTTGCAAGGCAAAGCTTAAAAAGTCTTTTCAAAAGAGCACAGTGAGCAAGATAAATATATGTAATCACAAGACAGCAGATGAGAGCTTGTTTTTATACTGGTTCACTCAACCTGAGCTACATCCAATTCTCCTTTAACAATTGTTAAAGGGTTCCACTATAATCAACTGATTACAAAACAAGTATTCTTCACCGCCACTTTTGGCTACAAGTATTCTCTATGTCACTCCTGGCTACAAGTATTCCAAACCACTTCTAGTTACAAGTATGAATCTCCCCCTGAGATTATACTTCCCAATATTCTTTTATCACTAAGCCACTCCTGGCTTTCTATACAAATATGTATAAGATTCAGATAACTCTCAAAGAGAGGATATAAACAAATGTTGAATCTACGTGAGCTTGTAGAGGGGATATTCTTTTTCTCTCAGCTCGTGTTCAAGACTTTGTCTCAGAGTGTTTTCTCTCGTTGTCTAGATTGATTTTTGTTATTCTATTCTCATTCATTCATTAGTCTTCTCATTTTATGGAGGCATCCTTATAGAGTGAGCTTCATGAATTTGAACATTAGAGAAGATTTCTTTTCGTTGTCTCACACAGTTGAGTGTTGAAGTAGCTTTGACTGTGCTTGATGTGACAGGGAGCAGGTTTTTGTCTCTGTTACAATTGTTTTTTAGCTAAAAGTGTGCATCCCAATGCTGATTGGTTCATTTAGTTGTACCTACATACTTCACATAATACGAGACATACAAGTAATACGAGGAATCAAAGAAGGTAACGTCAAAGAGAGTCTGTCTTTCTTTCTATTGCAGTAGTGCCTTTATTTGTGTATAGAATTAATTATACATCACATATTCCTCAGCACATATGACAAATTATGTTTTGTTCTTGCACAGACAAAGTCTGGTCTTGATTAAGTATGGTCTATTTGTGCACAGATAGCGTCTGGCTTAACAAACACATTTTGAATTAAAAGACATGATCTATTCTAGCTTTAGACATCGTCTGGCTCAACTTCAGACATCATCTAGCTTAACAAACACATTCTTAATGAAAAGACATGGTCTATTCTAGCCTTAAACATCGTCTGGCTCAACTTCAGACATCGTTTGACTTGGCATCAGACATCGTCTTGGCCTTGCATTAGACATTGTCTGGCTTGGCCTCAGACATCGTCTGGCCTTGCATCACACATCGTTTGGCTTCGCCTCAGACATCATCTGGCCTTGAGACTTTGCATGATCCATTAAGAGCTTATTTTAGTCTGTTTATAAGCAATTATAGTGTGTGACTTAATTATCATCAGTTATCAGACAGTTCAGACGAAAGTAAGAGTTAGAGATATTACCATTGTCTGTTCTTACTTTATTTCCTGAAATCACTTAATCTAAAATCATTAGTTGATCAAATATTATCACATGTTATCATCAAAACCTATCAAGGTATTAGGGGTTAAGCATCATCAAATGTCTTGGTTCTAACAAACCACTTAATTTCTTGAGAAATGCTTTTTCAAGACTCATCCAAATCCACTAAAAGCCAACTTGCAACATTTGCTCAAACAGAAAAGACACATGTCCTAGATTTTTTTAATTCAACTTATTCTAAATAAACAAAAACATGTAGCATTATGTAATTATATAGTATATTAGGTAAGGGTATAAGAGTTCATAATTCATAAAAAAAATAAAAATGACTAGCTGTAAAAACTGAAACCATAAACAAAACCCCGATTAAAACTTGTAGTAATTCTTCTGTCTTCTACCCTTCTCAATTTTCATACTTGATGGGGTTTTACCACACAATGAATAAAGAGTATGTCAAATACTCATTTTATTTTTATTTCAGTGCTATGAAATTCATGTTTTATTTATAAATCTCAAACCATAGTCAATATTAATTCATTCTCTGTTTGGCTTGCTACCATAAAGGTAACCCCTGGACAACACGGTAATATGTTACTAAAGTCTAAAACAAATTATATTTTATTTTTATCTCACATTCATTACTGTCTTTCTCTTTCATTTTATTTTTATTTAACTGCTATGAAATTCATGTTTTATTTATAAATTGTATCAGTACAGGGTTTGCAAAGGAGTCAATGTGTGACACAGGGATACTAGGTTTGTAACACCCTAAAGTTATAAATTCATAAACCTTGTATTTTATTCTTAAAAATATGGATTTAATTTAAAACTTGATCTGTTAACGTACTATCAAAATATAAAATGTATTTTTTTTCTTTCTCTTGTCTCAAAACTTACTACAAGAATCTCAACGAAACTCACTTTCAATACACTTATCATTCTCTTAAAAATAAGTGTTCATTAACAAATATCATTTACAAGAAACTTCTTACTTTTTATAAAATGATTGATTCCAAATGATACTAAAACACCAGTAAACATGAAATAATACCAAAATTTTGCCTTAAACAATTCTATAAAAAGAAACATGATTTCACCTTTACATCTTTGGAAAAGAGACATAAGACATCTGACTCGTATACAACAACATAAGGACCATAAAATTAAAATCTAGTCTACCATCTATTACACGAGGAACCAGTTCAATACCCAAGGTAGTAACCAAAAGAGAACTAACTCCCAACCCTCATTAAGAACTTGAAAAGTAACCTCGAAGGCCTTCTATTCCTGAAAAAGTCTTTCCACATCATCAATGTTGGTCGTAGCCATTCCATTCCATCTTAGTCGATTACATGCAACATTTGTCCCCATCTGAAAACAAAGTGTATGGAGTGAGTTTTTCCACTCCTCCTAAAAACCAACAATCAAACGGCCTTCCGGCCACATACACAAACAACATCCACACCACAGTGGCACACTCACAATCTCATTGAAGACCTATGCATTTCTACACTTGTATAACTTCTCCAAAAACTCGGGCCCACTGCCACTAGAACTCCACAAACACAGTGATCTTACACTTTAGGTGGATGACTTTGGGAGTACACCCCTCTCATCATTGGTTGACAGGGCTCTCACTAATTGAAAATGCATGGTGCTTAGTCGATGTCGTTAAGCCAATTATGTGACCCGAAGCCACATCCTAACGCCATACACCCTAGGACACCATGCCTATGACCATTTCTCAGATACCACTCTATGGTCATCCACACTCTGAGGATCGATTCCTCAACATGTTTCCCTTAGCATGGATTACGTTTCCAATGGGTTGTACACTTTCCACTACTGCAAACACCGAACGATGATCCACCAAGTGCCTCGTGAACTTCTCATCCACAACACCAACATGTCTACCTAACTACACTAAGTGAGTAGTTGTCGTTGCCTCGTTCGTCACCACACACACAGTTGGAAATATTAATGCACGTCCCATTCCAGATGGTTCCTCTTACCAACTCTCATCGAGAATACCTTTCTCATAAAACGTGCCATTGACATCGTAATCACATCCAAACATATTAGTTTCACTTGTACCGACATTGAAGGAAATCCTTTCCTTTCGTATCTCACTAAACACACCAAACAAAGCAATGCGTGCATTAAGCATCACATGCCTGTCATGAACACTGTTCATGACCCCACCCCATCAAACTTTATTAAATCTTATGTAATTCTCACATACACTCAAGTATTATGCTTCAATTAAATATGCTACTCCAATCCATTGCAAGGGTCCTAATTTTAAGTCTAAGTCCAATGATTTATTTACTCATGTCTCATTACATTAACTTGTTATTAAATTCTCACTCTTAGGATTAATTTATTCATTAATTTCTTAATGAATTCATTTATTAATTAAGACTACGTCTTAATCTCGCAAATGCACTCCATCGGAGTCCATTTGCTCCCCACAAGGACTCACCATCCTTGCTTCTCCAAAACAAACAATCAATCATGAAATCTAATCAACCAATCACACAAATACAACGAAACCCAACAGTTGGTGCCCAGGGTTCACACTCCCTAGGTCTCAAGATGCTAGTTATAAAAATGCATGATTCAATAGGAATATTTAATCACATATCAACATTACATAATACACAATAACCAGAGGTATTCTCCCTCTAAGGTAGAACATCCCCTCATACTTGCATTTCCAACAATTCATATCATATTTATCAAGTGATTCAAGCTGAAAATACTAGTACAAGAATTATTTGACATACTTACAAAACTTATAATATCATGAAATTTGGTACATATACTCTCCATCACTCTTATTTCAACTCAGAAATTTTTTAGTTAAAAATTATAAGTATAAATACTTTATTTAATTTAAAAAGTGTTTCTAGGCCAACTTAAGAATCCATGATTTATTATTTATTTACCTAAATAAACATAGTCCTTTTTATAAATCCTTTCACATGGAGATTATCATAGGTCTCAGTTAACACATATATTTCTCAGAATTTTAAAACATTCATAAGGCTCCTTTTTTAATTAAATATTCCTTAACATTCAGCAACATGATTCGGACAAAATAACCATTTATAATTATGAAAATATTCCAGAAAATTCAGATAAAAATATCACATACCATAAGTCACAAATAGTACCTATTGTAAATTTATTAGAATTTAACATGCACAAAATATAATATTAATTGTTCAAAAATCCTATTGAGTGACTAAACTCAATTTTACTAATTATATCTTGGAAAAATACCTAGAGGCTTTATAAAATCCCAAATAAAATCATAGACGTTGCCAATTATTTATGAAACAACATGGTGTTTCCATATTTCTTCAAAAGTACCTCTAAATAATTTCCAATAACAAAACAACCCCAAACTCAACTATTTTCTAAATTAAAGATTGGCCTTTTAAAAATAGTTCATTAACTCCAAAAATTCTGAATTTTTTACCATAGAATCTAGAGGTATCATAGAGTACTCAAATGGTCTCTAAACCTTATAACAAAGCACGAAAAACTTTTGAAAATTGAAAACACAGTTTCAACCTCATATATCGAAATGACCATTTTTCATCCAAAACAAGTATGTCAAAGTATATTCACCACCAAATCAGTTCAATAAGCTCAATGAAACAGTAAGAATCAACAAGAAAGCATCGTTTAAGGTTAGAATGGAATAACTCCCCCATACCTTAATTTCTAAAGTTTCAAATGCACAAAAATGGAGCTTAAATCGAAGCTTGTGGTCTCCCCTACAACATACTAGAATTTGAAAGGTGGAACTAAGCTAATGAACTCAAAAAATTAGAGAGAAGGGCAGAGGGTTTTAGAGAGAAGGTGGAGAGCTTCATGAACAAGGAACCAAGAAGGAATGTTTTTTTTTTTTTTTTAACCAAAAGCTTGCTTTTCTCTCTCCCTCCACATAAGGTAAAAATCCTTATTATAAGATGGCAGCTGCTCAAGCTAGGGCCGGCACTCACAAGGACGTGCACAACTCCCTTAGGAAAAATAGGTTGGGCCAATTAAGGCCCATTAGGTTTAGGGTTGGATTTTTGGGCCCAAGTCGGGCTTTTTTCGTGTTTTTCGCCATCTATGTTCCAAAGGTTCCCAAAACTAACCTTCCACTTAAAAATCATCCTAATTAAATTTCCTATGCTTTAAAATCATTAAAATACCATTTCCAAATGAAAAAAAATTATAAAAATTGTACTGCGGGCCATTTTCACGAAAATCGCAAAAACGATTTGACCAAAACTGAAATTCCATTTTTATAAGCGTAAACACAAATAAAGCATACAATCAACATTAGAATTGTAATTACCATCCTCCGAAAACATTAAAATGTTAATTACACACACAGACAAATAAAAATTAATAAATGCACCCCCCCTCTACAATTAACAATTTTAGTGTAAATTTTACAGATGTTACAAGGTTGCTACCATAAAGGTAACCCCTACACTAAACAGTAATATTTTTACTTAGTTTTTGGAAAAGTTAACAAACTATCAATGTTTTATATAGTTATTATATGGTATTTTGTTTTAGTTTGAAAAGGCAAGAATCCACTGCATCTATCTCATCAAAATCATGCTTGAAGGTTCAACTAACAAAATTAGGGGCAAGGATAAGGAACCACCTCTTAAATTGAAGTATGTGTTATTTTTTATTTTTTATTTTGTGCATCTATTTCAATGTTAAAGATTTGTTTACACTTTTTTTTTTGCAGTTAATTATCTCTATTAATTTTTAATTTACTCACTTTTCTCCTTCTTCCGTCTCTTTTTTTAAGGTTCCATTTTTTCTTGCCTCAAACCCTTTGTTGTGATGTTTTTTATTCTCTTTTCACTCCCTTTCTCTTTCACATTTATTTTTTTTTTTCACGCAAAAATGGTTTATAAGAATCATTGATGATAAATATTAACATAACCTTTAAATATTAATTATTATAATTTATTATTATTATTAAACATATAATTGTATTCCCCTATGTATTCTTATTTTTCTTTTTATTTGCATAGGAGGAAGAGAAGTTGTGGAAGTAGGGGAATAAATGTCACAAGAGATTTAGTGTGAATGTCATTTGGACAAGCCACTGTACCAATTCTTTTAATCAATGTTTCCATTTGTTTTTTCTTCAAGTTGCTCCTTATTTTATAATCTTTTTTTCCCATTATATTGAAAGGTTTATTTTTTTTTATTGATAATAAGCTTCTCCATATGAAACATCTTTGTTGTGAAGTATTGTTTGAAATGGATACTTAAAATTTTTCTTTCTTTCTTTCTTTATGAACTCATTACAATTATATAATTAGGTTGGAGAAAAAAAAATACAAAATATCTTCAAAATTACTTTTGATTGAAGTATCAAATTTGTAATAAATTCTCCCTTTGATTTACCCATAATAATTAGCTAACCTTAGTATCAAAATTATTATTAAGTTATTTGAAATATTAAGAACCTCATAAAAGAAAACAAATTAAGTTTTTTTTTTTATTTGGCAAATCCAATAAAATAAATAATATTTTTTTTGAGTTAACGTTCCGAGGATGTATTAATCAAATTGTTTCTTTTAATTATAAGTTAATTATTATTATAGAACTGATAATTAAAATTTTAAATTATTATTTATTGGTTGTAATTATAACAACATTAACATGGATTATTAAAACTTAAAATGTCGATTACTTAATTTAAATTCAAATTAATTCTAATAAATGTATAATATTTCATAATGACACAATTTGTTTGAAATAAATAATATTTATTAGACTTTAATGTAATTATCATTCTCTTTAATGCATGAGAACCTCAACATGTATTTTTTCTTTTTTACTCTAAACACATTTTTATTATTATCTCTAAACATATAAGTAAATTAATGTAAAAACATGTTAAATTTGATTAATACATCAGCTATTAAATTTGATTAAAATATCTTATATAGAAAAATAATAAATAGTTTAGTAAATTGAAATGTTGTATAAATAAAACTATTTTATACTCAAAATATATAACCATATTTCTTTTAAAAAAACACATTTAAAATTAACATATCAATTAATAAAATGATATATTTTATTATATTTTTAATCATGACTAATTAAAATATATAATTCAATTATTTAAAAACTCATTGCACGAGTTAATACCTAGTTATTTATTATTTCCAAAAATACATTAAAACATTTATAACAAAAACTTCAGGAGGTACTAACATTGATGAATTAGTACGGACTTGAGCAAATAGCGTTGTCATTGTCTAGGTATGATGTTCACAAAAAATTATTAGAAACTCATGATTTAAGTATAATGTTAACAAAAAATTCAAGGAATTAAATAACTACAAAATACATATAAAGGAATAATTACTTACACAAACAATCCTTTGACAACTCCTATTAATCAACTTAGTCAAATTCAACATGTACATCACATCTAAACAATTGAGTTTCATAAATGTCATTTAACAAAAATGAGGTTGATTGTTGTTGGTGAGGCTCGCTTTCGTAAGTTGTCATTGTAGCATCCTCACTCATGTCAAACAAGTCTCTTGGTTTTAGATGAATAGGGGTACACCATCCTTCAACATTGTCGTCCATATAATAATACACCAATTGAGCTTGAGAAGCTTGAATGTATGGTTCATCGTCTTCCGATGCACCAGTATGGATCAAATGAGAAAATTTGATTAATGTGAACCACAATGCATCAGTTCTAATGTATCTAGGATTTGTAGTGTTAGTCCATTGACATTTAAAAAAAGTCATTGTAAATTAGCTATAGTAGTTTAATTCAATAATGTCAACCAACTTCCCATAATACGCCACTAAACCTTCTATTGGCCTATTATCACTTGTACTTGCATAGCTTTTAGTTTCATAGTTACAAAACACACCACCGTTTTGAGTTTTCATCCGTTGCTCACGTTGTAAGGTTCGAAAATTATATCCATTAACATTATATACAGTAAACCTTAAGGATTGTTGAAGCAAGCCTTGGCAAGGGCATGGATATCTTGAGAATGTGTCCCAATATTATCATTCACAATCTATTTGAAAGAAAATATAAATTCAATAATAACTAATAGCAACACTTTGAAAGTAAAAGATATTTCTTCTACTCACCCGACATTGAAACCATTCCACAATGCCTCGATGAACTTCTTTCTCTATCACCCTTGATAACCTTGTTCGACTCCTTAACCTCCTCTTTGTAATAATTCTAAATTCCCTATGTATATATAGTGATGTGAGTAACACTTTATATTATAGATTAAGTAAGTTGTTTAAGTAAGACTTACTCAATGAAGTGTTGTACTTCTTTACAATTAACCAACACGTGTCGATCTGCTTGAAGCAATTATGTAGGTGTCAAAGTAAAATAAGTTGACCCTCCAATAGGTTTCCCTACATTGGGGAATAGAGATGATGAAGACTCAAATGGAACATCGTTAACACGACCTTCTCGATTGAATCTTGTCTCAATTTCATTACCCAAGTACCTTGAGAAAACCGTTAGCATCTCTTCTAAAAGCCAACCATTAGCTATCGAACCTTCAGGTCATGCTCTATTACGCACTAGGACTTCAATTTCCCCAAAAACCTGTAATTTTAAAAATTCAATATATTGGTCCTCAAATCCACAATAAATGGACATTTTGGAAGCATAAAAGTTTAGAAATGGTCATACCTTTCTATTGGATACGTCCATCTATAATGTATCTGTCCTCCAAATTTGGCTTCATCAACTAGATGAACCATAACTATGAAGAATGATGGAGGAAACAACATTTCTAAATGACACATTGTAAGAATAATGTGATCCTTAAGCTTGTCTAGTTCATCATGGCTCAACACTTTGGCACATAACACCTTAAAAAATGTGCATAAATAAACCAAAACAGTTGCAACTTGGACAGGTAACACATTTCTAATTGACAAAGGTAGCAATTGTTGTATAAGTATGTGACAATCATGGCTTTTCAACCAAATATCTTCCCTTGATCAATATCAACACATCTAGAAATGTTGCTTGAATATCCATATGGCACACTAATATTTTTCAAGGTGTTTAGCATGACACCTATCTCTTCCTTTGCTAGTGTATACAAAGCAACAAGAAACTTTTTTCTGACATCTGGTGGCCAAAGTTTTCTTCTTATACCCATCTGTTGCAAATCTTTTTGAGCACCCACATGATCTTTACTTTTCTCTTTATCATTTAACAATGTGAAAATTACATTGTTGCATACATTCTTTTCAATATGCATCACATCCAAATTGTGTCGAAGCAAATTAAACTCCCAATATGAAAGTTAAAAGAAAATGCTTTTCTTCTTCCATTGTGGCACTTTCTGCTTCTTAGTTCCCTGTGCATGACTTCTCTTTCGTTTATCTAGTGATTTTGGTTTCTTCCCAAATGTGACTTTTATATTCCTAATTTGCACAAAAATTTCCGAAACGGATAATTGTCTTGGTGGATCTCTATCCTCAATATTTCCATTAAAGTGAACTCGATTCAATCGAAATTTGTGTGCTCTAGGCAAAAATCGACGATGATTCATAAAAGACCCTTTTCTACTAAATTTAAGTTTAATAGGAGTTGCATCAAAGTTATAAGATGGACAAGCGAGCCCAGTATAAGTACAGTATAAGTATTCCATCCTGAAAGCATCTCGAGACCAGGAAAGTCACTAATGGTCCACAACAGACACACTCACATCATGAACACTTCATTTTTTGAAGAATCATATGTTTCAACACCTTTTTCCCACAACTCTTTCAACTCTTCAATAAGAGGCTACATGTAGATGTCAATGTCATTACCTGGCATTCACTTTCTAGGAATTATGCTTGAGAGAGTAAAGTTTGTTGGCTTCATACACATCCATGGGGTAGTATTGTATGGAATAAGAACTAATGGCCAAATACTATGGCCATTGCCAAAAGTTCCAAAGGCATTAAAACCATCACTTGCTAAGGCTAATCGCACATTTCAAGGATCTATAGCAAAATCATGATATTTTAAATCAAAATTCTTCCAAGCCTCTAAATCACCAGGATGCCTCATCAACCCATCATTGTTAATCTTTTCACCATGCCAAACCATACTCTTAGTTGTCTTTGAAGACACAAACATCCTTTTCATCCTCAAAATCAATGGAAAGTATCGTAAAATCTTTGCCTATAATTTCTTTTGTTGTTTCCCAACCATCAAACCATGATCACTAGCATTTTCATGACCCATTTTCTTCCTTTTCTTCCATCTAGATGTCTGACATGTTTTGCATTCCTCTCTATCTGCATCTTCCCCCAATATAACATACAATCATTAGGGCATGCATGTATCTTAATGTAATCAAGACCAAGCTTTTTGAGGAGTTTCTTTGCATCATAATTAGATGTAGGGATGTTTGCATATTTGAAGGCATCATGCAACAATTCAATGATCATGGTCATGGCTTTGTCACTAACTCGACACAAGACTTTAATGTGATATAACTTCACCAAGAAAGACAATTTTGAATACTCGATACATCCATCATAAAGTGGTTGCTCTCCATCTTAAAGTAAATCAAATAATTCTTTACCTTCTCCATGATGTAATTCCAGTATACCTCCTTCACCTCTACCATTATGTTCATGTGATAATGGAGATGACTCTTCATTGGCATACATTCCAAATAATCAAAATGCATCATTTATCATTATTTGCGTTGGATCTTCATTTAGTGTCTCTGGCCCATGATTTGGATTACCAATATGTCTTGAATTGCGGGTGGGGAAAGTACAAGATCCCCGAACACGGTCTCCCCATGATGACACCAAAATGTGTAACCTTTTGGAAATGGTTTACAAACCAAGTGGTCATACACTTCTTGTCAAGTTCTCCACTTCCTAAAACCACATTTACTACATAGGCATATTATTGTACCCACACAGGCACTATGTTGAAAGGAAAAATCTAAAAAGTTATTCAATCCTACCAAATACTTTGGTGTATCGCGTGGCAACTTGATCCAAGACTTACCCATCTCTAAATGCAAACAGTGCACAAAATTCAATATGCAAACATAAGCAAATAAATTTATACAACATTACATGGGTACACATGGAAGATTCATGACAAAAAAATATCTACATTGGAGAGTGAAATTTTGCATGCCCAAGAAATTTAATTAAACTTGGCAAAGTAATAATCAATAGAACTTATGCAATCAACTGAATAGACCCTGATATGTTCCACTTTGACCTCTATTTTAGGCAATTTTAATGGTGACAACAATAAAAATAGGGGTAACAAGTTTTGACATTAATAAAATGTCAAAGTTAAAGCGAGCAAAATAAAAGATGCATGCAAGTACCAACAATGTAAGCAAAAAGGTAACAAACTCAACCACTGGGATCCTACATGCATATACATTAATTGCTTAATTAATTATAATTACAATGGGGACATGTATACCCCATTACCTTGTCGCTAATATTATTCACTTTCTCTTTTGCTAAAAAAAAGAAGACAAATATATAGGAAAGTTTTTAAGCCATGCACCTTTTTCTCATATCTGCTACGTGTCCTATTTAAAAACTAATGTCCTGCATATTCACCTTTGACAAGTTTATAAAAACTAGTGTACGTGTGTGTATGTTCCCTTCAACTATTGATTATTACGTTGCCAAGTTTAATTACTTATGGGTCTAATTCTTTATAAAGCATAACAATAGAAAGGGTTTACTCCACCAGTCCACAAGCTAAATATGAAGAAAGAAATTAATTATGATAATATTGGAAAAGGTTGAGATGATAAAATACATGTCACCTCTATAATGATATCCTGAATTTGAATTTAGGAAATATAAAAGAATTTGCTTATGAAGTCTGCTTATTAAAAAGCTATTGTCTACTCATCATCAATTACTTGTTTGTTGTGTTTTGGCATATCTCAGTAACACAATTTGCATGGCAAGGATTATAAGCACTTATGCTAATGCCAATAAGTTTCTAGAATGAAGCATGCATGCAGCAACATCAATGTTCCAATCAAATGAAACAAAGAACTCAGTAAAGCTAACAATTTATATGGTTTTCAGAAGCACAAGGGACAAATAAAAGTTATAAAAACATAAGTTCACATACTAGATCTATGTATATCGGATGCACTTTTTTTTGTGACTCTTCAAGTTTGGCAGATAGGGCTAATAGTTGCTCCCTAGACTCAACTTCCTGCTGAGCGTGCTTTTTACATGATTCAGACAAAATAAGCTGGTCCCTCAAAGTCTTCAAATCATTTTGGAGTTGAGAAATTTGAGATTCCAACTCAGATATTTTGCTGGGGCGCTTCCTCTAAAGCAACATAAAAAATTACAATGGTTTATAATTATCCACAAATTTCAAGGCTAGGAAAACGCACTAACCAATTTGAGAAAACACATCATATCATATCAGTGCATCAAACCTGCCCCCAAGTATAACAAAATTGAAAAATGACAAGATACTTCATACCTCAGAGGCTCTGGAACATATAAACACAAAGATTTTACAAGTCATTTACGTGCAATGCCAAATGCACACATATATATTCTACTCACTCTCTTCGGTGACTTGAATACACTTAAATGTTAAAGAACAGAATCATTTAAAAAGGTCCATTTATTATCCATATACTAAAAAAGCTTGGAGAGATTATGGTTCTCATTGTGAAGATTATCCAACAAATACTACAGTTCCAACACTTTCAGTTAAATAGTTGCAGTGAATATAGTATCTGTAAAAGAATTGTTACCTCAATAACCGGGCTTCTAGGTGATCTGCGATCAGTGACTTTGGGGCTTCTTTCCTTTGATGATTTAGTAGCCTGACTTAAAGAAGATGCAGAGTCAATGTCCAGGGTAGTAGTAGGCTTGAGTTGGTGCACGACACATGGAGACACCTTTTGAGGCACTTCAGAGGACCCACTTTTGAAATCAAAATATAGAAATTTAAACAAGTGAATGGATACCCATACTATCTCTCAATTCTAGCCATAAATACCTTGTAAGACTAATCAATATCCTCACACTCACATGGCAGCACAAATTCTTTAAGATGATATAGCATTGAGAGTTACGACTAGATAAGTCGAACCATTCTTGAAGAGTCACATAACACTTCTCTTAAAACTGATACCCATGTAAATGTTGAAAAAAGTGGTAAGCAGACAATTATTATGATATGAAAAATTGTTATATACAGCCAGTTGTTTTTTTATGCATAAATTCTTTTGCCTGTTTTTTAAATAGGATTCTTATAGATATCATTTGCCTTTTATATTTCCAATCAATTCTTACATATAATATATTTGTCTTTCTTATCGCTAAATTCTGCTATTATATTTGTTTTAAAATTTAATATTGAAGGAAGAAATGGTAAAAGAAAAAGAGGGAGAAAATGTAGATTCTGCAGTCTGCACATGATAGTGGTTGACATGATTTGCTCTAATGAGCTGAAGAATTATTTACAAATCATAGTGATGAATACAACTGTTCTATTTAGGCGACTTGTTAATCTGATATAGGGGATTTATAATACAAAATTTATGCTTTTTAATTAACAGAATAGGCAGTTGTACGAAAATTAAATCTAAATTGAACAAACAGTTAGAAGAATTCACAAGCTCCAATGTGCAGCATGCCATCCACATGTGTATAACTGTATATATGGTGGGCAATTGTTACTTATATAATTTTACTATCAATTTACTGAAACCAATTAGTGAATCAGTGGACCTCGTTCTTTCTTTTTTTTTTTTTTCCTTATAATGGATTCCTTCATACTAGAGGTTGAATATGATCAATTTCATCTGCAGTCCATTATGTCAGAGGTTGCATTTGTTTTCTGGTTTGATTATCTTCATTGTTATTACTCAACTTGTTCAGTATTATTACTCGACTTGAAGAATGGGTAGGAATGCTTTAAAGTTTAAAGGCCTCACATCAGAACTGAACAGAACAGCGTTACATCACATGGGCCTTTAATTCCTTGACATGGAGGAGTCTAGTTTTCCCAATGGTTTGACCTGTGTCTGTGAGGAGAGAAAAAAATTGAACAAAACAGTCTCTTTCCTCTATTAATAATTGTTTTCATAGCAAATTTTGCATTTACAACAGTTCAAGGAAGAAAAACATTTGTCCCTAAAAATTCAGAAAATCAATCAAGAAAGAAACCTAGCCTAACTGCTTATACACTATCACTTCCAACTCCATTCGGAATCAAGTAGGTGCAGTGCAGATCAAAGACACAATGAAGCTTGCACAGTGCATTAACAACATACTATTTCATATTAATAACACTCTTTAAAAGCAATTTTTACCATTATTCATAAAACTCCATAACTCCATTGAAATACTATCAGTCTTACACTATATAGTTCACTGATAGGTGAAATTAGAATTGAGGATACATGAATGAGATTTCAATACCTGGGATTAAGGCTTCTGCGAAACTTCGATGCAAGAGAGGAACCTGCAGATTTCAAATAAAACGAGTTCATCGAAACGAAACCTCAAAACCAAAATGAAAAATGAAATAGCACTAGTATTACCGAACTTAACTCACTTGTGACTCATCGTGAGAGAGAAGAATAAGAAGAAGAATATCCGCTGCTACGACACCGTTTCGTTTCGTTTCACCTTCGCTCTTACCTTCATTCTCTCTCTGGAGAATGGAACCAAAATCGATCACTTCTCGAAATGTTTCTCAGATCTATGTCCGCGAAAGTGAGAGAGGCGAAGAGAGACCGCAAAATGAAAAGAACGATGTCGCGGAAATATTTTCGTCGGGGAGATGCTGTTAACGGCGGTTTTCTAAACCGCTAAAAACCACCTTTTTGGTAGTGTACATTAATTACTTTTTATTTTGATTATTGATTAAAATTAGTTTATAAAAACTAGCGGAAACAAAGGCTTGCTGCACTGTATGTCCGCATTTCTATTACGCTACTATATTTTATATTTGAAATAATCCTCTTTTAGAACACATCAATCATGTTTAATATTATATTAGTAATTTTCTGTTAATATTTATGTCAAATATTTATAAATAAATTTTTTTGTACACAATTAAATCACTTCGATAAATATTTATCTATAACAAAACATCCTTTTTTTAATTTTAAAATTCCAAATTATCTCATTACTTTATTGTTTTTGTTTTAAAAAAATCACTATTATTTGTAAACTTTTATGTACTATTTAAAAATTGTCATATTGGTCTCTAGCTGAAATTATGCACCCTCTTCGCATAATTTGCAAAAATTGAAATTATTATAAAAGATTGTGCTGTTGTAATGAATTTTAGTTTGATGAAAAAAATGAGTATAAGTTTACATTCTATCACAATTTTTTCAATGTTAATTGAACTATTTATTTTCTATTAAGTAATGTTGCCTAATTAATGATGCGTAAAAATATTATTAAAAAAATAATATTTTAAATATTTGTTATTGTCAAACTTTACCTATTTCTTGTATACAAAATTTAAATTAATATTCTTGAAAATAAATAAAAGCTTACCTTCTTACGTAGTCAAATCACATATCTTATTTGCATATTAAATTAAATTATTTTTCTATTTAATCAATTTTAAATTAAATGAGTTTTTTTTATTAAGATATCCAAAAAAAATATGTGTTGTGAAGGTCTCAATATAATTTAAATTTATATATAACTTTCAACCTTTTTTTTTTTTTTCAAAAAACAACTCATTTATTCAAGCATAACTTAGTTATTACTAAATAGGTAAAAATGATAAAATTCTCATTTTCTTATTCTATCTTTACCACTAACTCTAAATTATGGATAGTTATTAAATATATACAACATAATAAATTTAAGAAGTAATATTATTCATCTTCTTTAGTACACATTCTATATAACAAAGGAAAAAATAAAAAACTTAAGAAATTGACTGAGATATGGAAGTTGGAATTCAAATTTTCCAATGGATTAAATAGATAAATACTGTTACAATGATTACACTAAAAACAATTTCACTTGTTAGCCGTCTCTATTTCCGTTGGAACCTACACCCATATATTACAATAATCAAAAGAATTTATTAGGAAAAATAAAAAATAAATTATCGAGTATTTTAGAATACTCAAACAGAATTCAAAACATAATTACTCACTAACTTTTAAAATAAAACACACACACACACACACACATATATCCTTAATTTGTATTTATTAGAAGAAGTTCACGTAAATATAACAAAAACATAAAGAATTGGTTGGAAAATAATTTTAAGCAAAAAAAAATTAAATATAGTGTTAAAGAAAAATAAAGCATAACAAACACAATCATTCATATTAATTATTAATTCCTCTAATTGTAACAACAACAACAACAACATATATGAGCATATTGGAGGAGGTTTTAACAAACCATTTAAAACATGTATACAAAAACACATGTCACACATCAACAAATTATACCATAAGAAAGGTTCTAAATAAAATGTGTAGATTATAGAAACTTGACCTTGTGATTCAACTCACCACTATCATTGTTCTTCAATTTGAAATGACCATAGAAACCTGACCTTGAGAATCAACTCACCACTACCATTGCTCTTTTATTTGGAATTTGAGGCGTATAATGAAAGAAAAGAAAAAGAGAGGATATTGTGCTTTGATGAGAGTGAGGGAAAGTAGGCAAGAAAATTGTGAAAAAACAAATGTATGCTTTAATAGAATTGATGGTTGATTAACATCTTGAAATTCTGTCTACCCAAAAAAAGACAACATCTTGAAATTCTTAAGATAAAAAACATCTTGAAATTCGTAAGATGAACTTCCTAGGTACAAAAGGTCCTTTGTAACCGTATATGACACGAAAAGCAACCATCATTTTTATCATGTTTTGAAGTAAAAAAAAAAATCATGAATTAACATCATGATGAAATATAGTTTTAATTTCCTTCAAACTCTTTCTTTCTCTGGTCTGCCTATAACAAAGTAACAAATAATTGTGGTTATTGATCAATTTCAAAACTAACGAAGAGATAGGCATGATCACTCAATTTTAGAAACAATAATGTCATTACACATGTAAAGAACAACATTGAATCCTCATCTTTTTTTTTTTTTTCAATTAAACTGTTTCTTTACATAGAAAAATTATAGAACTAAGAAAATTCAGAGAGCGAATATTAGAGATTTAGTGAGATAGGAAGAAAAAACAAAAGAAATTGATTACTGTGAACATGAAAATACATTAATGGATGTTTTACTTGATTTTGGACCATTTCAATTTCAACCCTACCATTTCATCATAGATTCATGGTTGCTCTTCTTCTGCCGTTAGTAATTGAACAAAGTATTAAAAAAACATAATAAACTTAATTTAGATAAAAACTAATTACCTATTTGTAAGAATTTCAACCTAACAACAAATATTTTGAGTATGCAAGTGTAGTGGATCTTAGTAAGATATTAATAAAATTTTAAAAAGTAAGATTACCCCTACAAATTTTAAGGATTGATACGTGGAATGTAGTATGAAAATCTCCTAAACCTGAAATTCATATAACAAAAGATCAAAATGGTAGCAAATAAAGAATGCATAAAAACCGAAATAATAATAAATGAAAAACTGAAATCATCAAGGTGATAAACACAATACATTTTGCACCATTCCACCAACACTGCACTAAAACACAATAGCATATTGTTATATTCGGGAAGTGATAAACAAAAGGTGTAAGGTTGATTACAGTAATGTGTTTGCTTCCAAAATCAAAAGTAAAAAAAAAAAAAAAGATTAAAAAAATGAGAGTTTAATAGAATCATGAAATAAATTGTGAACCTTAAAATTGATGAGAGTCTAATTTTTGACGCACTTCTCGTTTGGATTTGCACTAAATTTGGAATAGAAGAAAATCAAGCGTTGTAACTTTGTAATATTGAAGCTTATAAAGAAAAGAGAGAGAGAAAGTAAAAACCAAATATTGTGCAATTACTAAATTTGTAGTTGCTAAGAAAGAAAGGAGGGAGGTTGAATACAAATTGCGGTTACGATCTTGTATCAACGTGGGGAAAGAATCAAAAAGTTTGGAGGGTGAGGATATATAACCAAGTTTTTTTTTTTAATTTATAATTTTTTTATTCAGAATTTTTTTTTTCAATCAAAAGGATAATATTAGTATACAAATTTGTATAATTTTTTTAATTTACTAAGGGAAAAATCGTCTCCTAAAAGTGGAGATGAAAGAGTGGTTACCAAAAGTGGTATCACCATTATCTGTTACTAGCGGAAACACAGGCGCTACCGCGCCCCTGTGTGTCTGCATTTTTTATGTCGCTATTGTCTGAGTTAATTGTTATATTAATGTTAATCTCATTGTATTTGACAAATGTACATTTGACAAAGCTAAAGAAGGTAGAATTAGTGTATTATTTGACATTTCAATTATTCTATAAATATAATAATTATTTGGAAAAAAGGTTAAATTACATGATATTTGCACTTGTTTTCCCCTTTCTCTCATTTGTTGGTAATCTGTTTGCCTTTTAGATAATTCTTGTTCTCTTTGCTTCATGCTTTTGTTAACTCTATTTCTATAGTTTTGCCTCCATCTTTGTCGTTGTTGTTCTATTGATTGTCGACTTGAATTTTGCATATTATTATATACTTGTAGATTATCATATTGTTCTATGATCATAATATACACATTAAAGATATAAATGTTAAAATTGAAACATGTATAGGAGTATTCTAATCTATAACATATATATTATTATATTATAAAATAAAAGAGACTTTTTTATATATTTATTAAAAAATGCTAAATGATAATTGGTTTATTTTTAACATAATTTTTCAAAAGTCATACCTACCATGATTTTTTAGAAAT
Source organism: Amphicarpaea edgeworthii (assembly GCA_014843725.1). Lineage (NCBI taxonomy): Eukaryota > Viridiplantae > Streptophyta > Magnoliopsida > Fabales > Fabaceae > Amphicarpaea > Amphicarpaea edgeworthii. The sequence goes on from CM026321.1 coordinate 13,458,152, forward strand.
TAAGCTCATTAAATATTTTGTTAAAGATAAATTAAAGCAAACAATAACTAAATAGATAGATATTTATGAAATGGAATCATAACAACATCTCTTAATAAAAAAAAAAAGTACACAATTTACTAATTTAAATGATAGTCTTTAAAAGTGACACTTACATGTTGAATGTAATTTTATGATAACCATTTTAAGATTACATGATATAAAAAATATATCAATAGTTATAATTTGAAGAGCATTGGCATGAGAAAGAAGGATCTTGTAAAATTATAATATTCAACTATTCATGCGCATTTTAAATTTTGACTCATTGATTTAAATTGATTTAAATGAATAATAATTTTATGTATTTATATACCTAATTTAAATGTGAAATAATATTATGATTTATAATGTGGACGTTGAATAAAATTAGCTTGCTAAGTAGAATAATTTGAATGTAAAAAAAAAAAAAACATTCAAATTCTTTTTTTTATTATATTAATTTTAAAAGTGTACTATTTCCATTTTCATAAATATTTTATGTTGTTATATTTTTATATATTAAAACTAATATATCTTTTATGATATTTTATTATATATATTAACATATAAATTAATTTTATTAATTTATTTTGTTCTATTTTTTTATTATTACGTATAGTTGGTTTATTGGTTGATTATTTGTCTAGATAAAATATTTTATAATTTTTACAAGCTATTTTTTATTTTCAAATTTATAATTGATGTTTTTAATTTTTGTACATTTCTATTGGACATTTATAAAATCTACTTCATATTTTAAATATTTATATAACTTCTTATAATCATTTTTATTTTTTTTAGTCGTGTACAATTATAATATTGTAAGTATATGTGAAAATCTCTTACTCAAACAAAATTTTCATTTTTTTATTATGTTTACCACTCACTCCAAATTGTGCATATTTATTAAATATATACAAAATAATCAATTAAAAAGTAATATTATTACATGAAATTAATAAAAAAAAAAGTTACTATTAACCATGAAATTACTATTAAGAAAGTAGAAGTAGTGGAGGAGTTACTAAAACAAACCTCCTTAAGAGAGTAGGCAGTTACACTCTAAAGCATGTACTTTTAATTTATAATTTATAATTTTTTTTATTTAAAATTTTATTTTTCAATCAAAATGACAATATTAGTATAAAAATTTGTATAACTTTTTTAATTTAATAATGGCAAAATTGTCTCCTAAAAGTGGAAATGAAAGAGCAGTTACCAAAAGTGATATCGCCTTTATCTATTGTTATAGATATTAACATATAAATTAATTTTGTTAATTACTTTAATTCTAATTTTTTTTTTATTGCTATTTATGGTTGATTTAACAGTTGATTATTTGTCTAGTTAAAATATTTTATAATTTTTACAAACTATTTTTTGTTTTCAAATTTATAATTGATGTTTTTTTTATTTTTGTACATGACATTTATAAAATCTACATATTTTAAATATTTACCATATTGGTATCTAGCTTCTTATAATCATTTTTATTTTTTTTACTATTGCACAACAAAATTGTGGATATTTTTTATTAGTCCAACTTATACAAATAATAATCATAGATGATAGTTAACAATATCTTATAAAATTAATAGAAAGTTGGATGTTACAATGATCACATTGAAAACAATGTCACTTGTTGGCAATCTCTATCTTGATTTGAAGCTAGATTCATATATTACAATAAGTTAATAACCATAAGAATTAATAAGTAAATAAACAAATCACTCACTAATTTTTAAAATAATAAATATATATATATATATATATTCTTAATTTAAGTTTATTAAATAAAACACTTAAATATGGCAAACAAAAGAATAGTGTGAAAAATAATTATAAGAAATTTCCAAAAACAAAGTAACAAATATAAACAATAGAAAACTAACTGCATACAAAAAACAAAAAAAAACTATAAATTTATATTAAAAAAATTAAACTAAGTTTCCTTCTTCTTATTTTTTTTAATTTTAAAACTTATTTTGATTTTAGATTGTAGCAGAAAAATCTTGCATGTGAATCAAACTTGTGAAATAATCTTGTTATTAAATAAATAATATTAAGTTAATATCTTAATCTTTTTCTCATCAAAATTACCTTTGGACTGACTTATTACAAAATATGATGAAGAAGGAAAAGAGTTCAACATAAAGGAAGAAAGAAAAAAGTTATGATTTTTCAGAATTTCATGGGAATGGTATTTTATAGGGTCTTCAAAATTTGGAAAGCAAGTCACACACATTGAGTGAGTAGTAGTTATTGAGCATTTCACGATAAGAAAGTGGAGGTAGTAAACAAACAAACCTCCCTAAGAGAGTGAACAATTACACTATGAAGCACACCCACTTTTTTTTAATTTATAATTTTATTTTATTTTATTTTATTTTGTTAGTGGGTAGTTATGGACAGTTACACTATGAAACACACTCATTTTTTTTTAATTTATAATTTTTTTATTTCATTTCATTTTGTTAGTGGGGTAGTTATGAGCAGTTACACTATGAAACACACTCACTTTTTTTTTAATTTATAATTTTTTTTATTTCATTTCATTTTATTTGTTAGTGGGATAGTTATAGTGTACATTTACCTTTAGGAAAGTGGAATAGTTAGTTGGTTAACTTTGTGTGTGTATTTTTATTTTATTTTTCATTTTTTCTATTTTATCCTTTGATAAAAATATAAAACGAAAGGAATTCAATATTATCTAAGGATAAAATTGACTAATAAAAATAAAAACAAAAGAGCGGCTACCAAAAATGGTATTGTTTTTATCTATTGTTATAGGTTATAGATATATTGAAATAAAAATTTCTAACATATATAAAAAAACAATTATATATATCGAAGAGATATCTTATGAGAGGAAGATATTTTATATGAGAATGAGAGATTAAATTTGGATCATATAACCATACATAAATGGTCAAGATTTAATGAGATTTGACTATTTAAAAAGTTGTGTGAATTTTTTAAGAAGAAAAATATATATCTTTATATATTGTTCTCAGATGTATATAATATTTAATTTTACGATTAATATTCAATAAATAATATATTTAATAAATGTAACAGTTAAATTTATATTAAATAAGAATTTATTGAATCTAATGTATTATTAATTTAATTAATATAATATTTAATTATAAGAATAATAAAATTTAAATATTATATTTAATAACGTAATGAATAATACTATATAAATTATTTTCTATTTGCTAACGTTAGTTGTTATTTTTTGTTAGTAAATACAAGTGATAGTTTTGTAACGATAGTGGCAATTCAGAATGCAAAGATTATCTCTGATGGTGGTTTTAATTTGTTTTGTTAGTTTTATTTTTATCAAAGTATCTTTATTCATATTTATACAATAATTTGTTGGATATTTACTATTTAAATTAAAACAAATAAAATATCAAATATAATTGAAGATCATTAGATTACGAGAAGGGTTCTAAAGAATACTTGAATCCATAAAGAAGTTTTGATTGACACGCAATGGAATCTGTAATAATCAAGAACTATTGATTCAATGATCTTTCTCAACCAAATTGTCTTCTTCTTATGGGACCTTTGTTCTCTCTTCAGATGGGGGAATGAGAAAACTGTTTCTGATTTAATATATTAGGGATCATAACTATGCTTTATGTTTTAACCCATTAGAGTTCACATTATCCCCTAATGGGCCAAACTAGTATTCATTCATTAAGGCTCTGTTTGGCCCAACTTATTTTTAACTTATAAGTTAGTTTTAAGTTAAAGTTAAAAATAAGGACTTAAAAAAATAAGTAAAAAGTTGTTTGTTAGTATTTATTTATCTTTTTAACTTAAAAGTCCATTCAAGTTAAAATATAACTAGATGAAGAGATTTTGGCTTCAACTCCCCCCACTAACAAAAACTAACAAATTAATTATTAATATTTTCTAATAAAAAAATACTAATTATTCCAAAATTTGGCCTTACTAGGATTCGAAAAGAGAATATGAAAATAAGTTACGTATAAGTAGCTCTGGATAGCTTATTATAAAGCTCCTTATTTCTAATTTTTCTTCATTAAAAATAAGTAACTTTTATTTTAAGGAGCTTTTACTAATTGGTATATGACCCAACTTTTAAGTAACTTATAAGTTGAAAATAAGTTGGGTCAAACGGTACCTAAGTCCATATTATTTTTCTATTAACAGTTTAAGGACTCTCTAAATTAGATCACTTAAATTGAGCCCTTCTAAATGTAAATAACTAATATAAATGTTATAATATAAATATGTAGTCCATATTAATTAGTTAGGAATAATTAAAATTCCTAACAATCCCCCACTTGGACTTCATATTAACCTTAGACATTTATACCACAAATTTCTTTAGGCACACAATTGTATGTTATTTACTTTTAGACTCTCCTTAAACAATTTGGTCCATCTCATATTGTTAACAAGGAACTATTGCGGTTTTCGTGACAAACTCAACGTAACTAAACCACAATGATCATCATTGTTATTTATACTTGATGGCATATATCAAATATGGATAAACAATATGCAAATAACATGTCATGTGATCTTAATCATATTTATTTTCAATTAGTCCAAACTTTATTCTTTATAGTGATTAATCTAAATGCAACAAAAATATCGCACATAAAACATGACACAAGTTCCTAATAAAATGGCAAACATCAACTTTATTTATGCAAAAAATCCAAACAACACAAATGTTTGAAAAACATAATATATAGAACATAAACAATTCTCCCATTAAACTAAGCTACTATCAGGAATTACACTCATATGAGCAGTGTGCTCATGAAAAACTTTAAGTACTAGCCCTTTAGTAAATGAGTCAGCTAGCATATTCTCTTTTCTAATATGTTCTACAATATCTGTATTTTTTGAATTCTTTATTTAACAACCAAATATTTTATCTCAATGACCTTTGACATGGTTGAATTTTTTAGAGTATAACACTGCTAAGTTACTATCCCAATAAAAACCCAATGGCTTCTTAATATTGGTAACAACAGACAAGCCAATGACAATAATTTAGTAGTCATTAATTTTTGTATGATGTCTCATAGCAAAATATTAACTCCACCAACATGATTAAATGTGTATCCTAATGTGGGGTGATTACTATTAAGACATCCTGTAGAATTGAAATTAAAATATTTAATGATCTCTAAACTTCTAGACTTTCGATACAAAAATATGTAATTTATTGTTCTCTTCAATTAGTGCATTATGCGCTTTATTACTTTCTAGTGTTGCATACCAAGATTACTCATATATCACCTTAGGACTCCCACTAAAAGTTATTTCAAGACAAATAGAAAAACAAACTTAAGCATACATGATAAATTGCAATATAACTTTTTTGTAACAATAAATTGTATGATGCTAGTAGGATAACATCAACATGTAATACAAAAATAATAAACCCCACTGAACTTTTAGTATACGCAATCATCAACCAAATTTACCTCAACACCATAAGAGGTAATCTTGATGAATTTTGTAATACCATAGACAAGAGACTTGTTTAGGACATAAATGGATTTCTTTAGTTTGCACACCATAGACTTTGGATCACCTTAAACAAAGTTTTTTGGTTGCACCATATAAATTGTTTCATAATGTTTCCATTTAGAAATGTATCTTTATATCCATTTAATGCAAATTAATCATCAAAATGAAATTATCAATGTCATTATAGTCCTAAGAGAGTCTTTCTAAGAAACTAAAGAGAAAGTCTATTTATAATCAATGTCTTCCTTTTTGTAAAACTTTTGGTGACAAGACTGAAGATTGATGCTTCTCCATCTAGATTTTTGGTATTTTCATACCTTAAGTCTTTTTCGTTCGTTTGTCTCAATTTTCTTTTCTTAAGCCATAACATATATGGATGATGACTTTGTATTGTGTGTTTTTAGACTGAGTTAGACATATCTGCTAGGATGCTTGCAAATCTTTTTTAAAAAAACTTTTATTCTAGCATCAAAAGATGATTTGCTATCTTAGAGAACAAATTCTGAGCTTTGCAATCGATTACACGAACTTGGAATCGATTACTAGATGGCCAAACACTTTTTAGAACTATCTCTGGCATTGTATTAATCGATTATAATAAGTGTCAATCGATTACAATGCAAGTTTCAATCTCAGAAATTGCTTTGTTTCAATTGCAATCAATTACCATTTTCCTATAATCGATTACAATTCAATTTCCGATTCTCAGAATTGGCTCTGTCTCAATTGCAATCGATTACCATTTTCCTGTAATCGATTACAATAGATAACAACTAGTATAAATCATCTTCTGATACACAGGATAATCGATTACACCTATGAAAAATTGATTACATTTGGTATAACGGTCATTTTGAAAGATTTCCAAGACCTGATCTTTATTTAATAACCCTCGAATCTTTCTGACCCAATCTTTATCTTTTAACCCAAGTCATATATTTGTTAGTGTGACTTTATCTCAATATCTTTTCTCATATACTTCTACAAGTCATATCCAAATCTTTGATTTGATTTTCTAGAATAGATAAGAGTTTCAAAACAACCTTTTGGTTAGAATTAACTCAGTTATAGAAAACTCATTCTCTCCTACACAGCTAAATCTTTTTTTGTAGAGAAAGTTTTCTTTCTTCTTCATCTACACATTTAGGTGTTTAAGATATGTTCTTTACTTGCTACATCTGCACACATTGGTGTTTTCAAATTGATCTCTATATTAGCGAAATATGCACATTCCAGGTGTTATTGTTCTTTAAATCTTTTCTTTTTGATTCTGATTTTTTAGCATTGTAGGAAAGGGTTTCCTAAGTACTGTAACATGTTAGGAAAAGGGTTTCCTAAACATTTGTTTCTAGGAAGGGTGTTTCCTAGAGGTAGTGCGTGAATGGTGAAGGTGTTTCACATTCTCGTTTAGGTTCCTATTTAGGTTGTGAATCAAGATTATTGTGATTTGTGTGTGCATAGTATTTGTAACTCAAATTCATAGTTGAAGTCCTCAGTGTGAGGAAGAACTGAATGTAGATCAGTTTATGATTGAATCAGTATAAATCTTCAGGCTATATTCTCTTTTCTTTCATCTCTTTATTACTGTCTTGTACTTTATCAATTGGTTGAAATTGTTCTAACAAGATTTTGTTTTCGTTGAGTTTCTCGTGTTATTCCTTCAACAACATATCTCTGAAAACTGTTTTGTTAAAACTTCAAGAGAGGTGGTGAAAACCTTTTATCTTTGAAAAAGAATTTGAAAATTTTGAAACATCAATTCACTCCCACCCCTCTTGATGTAACTGGCTGATCCTAACAAAGACAAGCCTTACATATCTCATTATTACCCTTTGAATCCCTTTCGACTATAGATATTCATCTACAACTTATGGATTTCACACTTTCAGGCAATTTGACGATATCCCAAATGTCATTGTCAACCATCAATTTTATTACATCATTTCATGATATCAATCCATTTGAGAGTTAGAACACAACATGGCTTGACTAAAGTTGGTTAGATCTTTCTCAGTCAACCTAATATCATATTCATGTTCTTAAAGAAATATAATATAATCATCTTGATTATATTTTTTCTTTCTCTAGTGGATATTCTTAATGACACTTATTGAGGCTATTGAGTTCAAACTTTAGGTGGTACTTGAGGAAGAATCTTAGTGTTGTCTTGTCCTTGAATGATGTTAGGAATAACATCATTATTTAATTACCAGATTTGTTTCTTGAACAATGGTAAGTACAAAGACTCATCTATTGTCAATAACAAGTTATTTTTTAAAGACAACACTCTTTATGTTTCCTTCCCCTCCAAACTCAATTTCCTTAAGGAATCTTGCATTCCCGTCTCAAAGAAGGATCTTAAAGTGAGATTGTAAAACTTATTCATGCGAGAGCGTTAAATTTAACCAAAAAATTAGTAACTAATTGTCTTTAAGACCAACTTACATTCATGCAGCCTATAAGGCCGTGCTTCAAGTGGACATCCCCAAATGTGTATATGTCTAATGCTGAGATTTTCCTAGTTCACAACTATATGGGTTATTAGTGACTTTACTTGGTACCCTATAGAGGATATAAACTACAGTCATTAATTCCTTTCTCCAAAGTGACATTGGTATAGAAGAATCACACTTCTTACCATATCTTTAAAAGTCTAGTTTCATCATTCTGCAACTTTATTCATGTTAGGTTTGCTTAACATTGTATGTTGCAAAACAATTTCATACTTATTGAAGAAAATGCATGGGGAACTCCAGATGTTGCTCACCCTATGTCATATCTACCATAATATTCAACCACTCCCTTGAAGTTTTTCACAAAGAGTTGTAAAAGATGTTGATGATAGAATAACAATTTAGAAACACAACATAAAACAATCTTGTTTAAAAGGTTTTCTAAAACAGAGTATGATCAAAGTTTAAACAAGACAACAATGAAAAGATGAAGGATAAGAAGAACACGAGTTTTATACTTGTTCGATCTCAACTCGATCTACATCTAGTTCTTCCTCAACCTGAGGAGTTCCACTATGATCTACAATGGTTACAAACACATAAACACATCCAAATCACAACAACCTATTCTTGATCACAACCCAAACAAGAACCTATGCAAGAGTGTGAAACACCATCACACCTCAAGCTAACTACCTAGGAAAACCTATCCTAGAAAACCAATTATACTCAAATAAAAATAAGAAGAAGCAAGGAATAAAAGCACCTGATGTGTGTAGATATAGTTGTAAAGAATCTTAGAATGAAAGCACATTGGATGTGCAAATATAGCTGGAAAAAGCACTTCTTCTATAATAGAATTCAAGCAAGTGAAAGCACAAGAGATTTCAGTACAAAGAGATTTGAAAGTAATGAATTAGATGAATACTTTGTGATATTGAAAAAAAATATCAAAGGGGTCTCTTTATTGTGTTTAGAAAGATTAAAATTTTATCTTCAAATTGAATATAAGATTGGGTAAAAAATATGTGGAAAGATGTAAGATAAGATTTGAAGAGAACAACTCAATCAATCAAAGATATGATTGAAATTAAAAGATATAATTGAGTCTCAAAAAGATATGTAAAAGAATTTGAGAAGGATTAGATTGGATATCTTTAAAAGCTACCATTATAAGATTATTCCGTGTATTAGAAGATGATTATGAGTTGTTGTTATCAATTGTAATTGATTGCAATAAGCTTGTAATTGATTAAATCGAAGTCAAATGTAATTTTGAGATATAAAATCAATCATTGTAATTGATTGCATTATCATGTAATCGATTGTTTTGAAGTCAGAGAGCAATCTGATTCTAATTTAATCAATTGTAGTCGACTACATGATATTGTAATTGATTGAAATGCTCAGAATGCATAAACATGAATTCAATATCATCTTAAGACAATGAGATAAAAGTTTAAAGCAATTTGAAGAAGACACACCAAAGCACATAAGTTCTTAGTCTAAAACAAACAATACAAAGCCAACATCCATACATGTCTTAGCTTAAAGAAAAGACTAACTTAGAAACTTAGGAAGAATGAAATGAGATATGAAAATACCAAAAACAATGAAGTCTTCAATCTTCAGAAATAGTGTGTGAAGAGTTTGGAAGCAATAAATCCTACAAAATAGTAAGCTTCCTAGACATTTTATTATAAAATACCATACATATCAACACTATATTTTTTTATGGTCGTCTAAATTTTAAATTTTGAACCAAAAGATATCATGTTCTTTCTATGCACACAAAAACCATAGACTAAAGGAACTCACCAATTGCATAGGACCCAAGGAATTCTTATCTTGGTTACTCGGGAAAGGCCTATGCAAGTATGTGTATCTTCCCCGATTTTAAATTAACACCACAAGCAATTTATGCAATGTAGTTATCTATCAACTTGACCACTTTCCTAAATGATTTGGATGATTGCAGGTCACATGATGAAGGAGAAAAGGGAGTTGAATTTGATTTTGTAGATACAAAATAATGGACAATTTGTTCAATATAGTCATTGTTATATAATGCATGAGAATCTGAATAAGTAGGTTATCCAAAGTTGCAAGTTCAAGTTGCATCCCTATTCTCTTTTCTAAAGAATCCCTGGAGCTTATATGTAAGCTTGCATTTGCCAAGTTCTTATTGAATAAGTACTTAATTAAATCATTTGACAAAATACACCAAAGAGACTTCTAAGATTTGGGAACTAAGATTAATTAACACAATTATTTGAAGGTACTTTTTTTTTTCTTATTCTATTTGAACTTGGCTTTAAATATATATGCTTGGAATCATTATCTAGCTATATGGGCTAAAATCTCTATTTTAGCATCATCTAATATATAATAAAAATTTGTGTTGCAACATGAATTATATTATGGTATACTCTGTCTTTTATATGAAAGACAAATTTCATGATATATTTATCATAAAATATATCAACATATGATGCACGATGTCACATGTAGGGGTGCTCATATAACTAATTTAAACTAAACTAAACTAAAACTGAATTATTTAAATCTGAACTAGATTATATAAATTCTAAATTGAACTTTGTAATTAGTTCAACTTTATAAATTGAACTGTAATGAAAACAGTTCAGTTAATTATGGTATAAATTGTTTTGAACTTTTAAAGTTAAAACAAATGTAAAACGGTCTCTCGATCAGTGGAGTTTTGCACTGTGAGGCACAGTCTCTCTTGATCTCTATGCATTTCGCTGTCTCGAGTTTCTCTCTCAGTCTCTATAGTTTCTCTCTCAAACTCTTAATTCCCAAATCATATTAGAACCCTAGTTTACTCTTTCACAATTCACAACACCAATTCACAGGTAAAAACCCTATATCCAAAATTGATTTTTGCGTTATTGGATTTTGCTATAATGATTGGGTTTTAGTTGTAAATTGCTTTCATTGTGCAGACATCAAATTATCTCCATTTCCATTGCTCTCTATTTTTGTTGTCCTATCTATTTCTACCATAGCAGCTTCATATGCGATAACTTTCCTAATTTCTGCTTGTTGTTCACTTTCATGGCATGTTTTTTAGAGCAACATTCAAGGGATTTTTATAGTGGGAATGATAAAAACGAGAAAACTGGAGGTAATGAATCTTCAGTTTTGAACTTAGTGGGAATGAAAGTATATCGCCAGTAAGATATTAAAATAACTTTTTTGGCATCTTAACTTGCTTCCTTATCATTTGAAAATAGGATTGGCATTATTCTTTAATTAATTAATTATAATAATATGAATGCAAAGATTCTTACGATTCTCCTGAAAAGTATACCAGCTTGTATTTCAAACTGACATTTTACAACCTCCATTTTTATAGTGGGAATGAAAGTATATCGCCATTTTTTTTAGCAACATTCATGGCATTTTTATAAATATTAGTGATTTGTATCTTTTAATCTTGCACACTACAAGAAAATTGTCCTATACCTACGGATATTTTTACCCACAAATATAATTTAGTGTAGGTAAAACTTAAAAGGACCTCATACCTACAAAAATGTTTGGTGTAGGTAAATTTAAAAACTTATGCCTATTATTTGTTTGGTGTAAGTAAAACCTAATTTTTTTTTTTACCTAGAAGTGTTTAGTGTAGGTTAAACTCCAAAAAAATATTATACCTACAACCACTTTGTGTAGTAAAGACTTAAAAAACTTGTATCTATAGCTAATTGGTGTAGGTAAAACCCAAAAAATATAAAATGATTTTCACCTATTAGTTATGACTATAGGTAAAATTCCAAAAGACTTATACTTACAATCACTTAGTGTAGATAAAATCTTAAAAAGATATATCTACAATCAATTATTATAGATAAAATCCTTAAAAGATTTATACCTACACTTATTTAGTGTAGGTCAAACCCTTTTTTAAAAAATAGTTATTCAATTAAATTAAAACAAATATTAAAAAAAAAAATTTGTAACATTTTTAATAAGAACTTTACTAATTTTTAAGGATTTTTTTTTGTAACACTTTTAAAAAACATTTTTACCAATAATTATATCTATTTTTATTTTACTTAACTACTTTTTATGGATTTAGATACCCTCCTTTTAAATTTAAATACGAGAGGTCTTGTCAATAAATCCCAACCATTGATAATATATATAGAAAAAATCGATGGCCACAATAAAAACACGCTAAAATGCACAGTGAACTCCCCTTTTCACGAGAACATGTTGTTGGCACTTGCACAAGATTAGTGTCCATGGATTATTTTTTGTAATTAAAAGTCACTCTTTCTCTCCCTGAACGCATGAACGATTGAGATTTGAAAGAGTTTTACCTTCAACAACCTCAATTAGATTTGAAAGAATGATACCTTCAACTCCCTGGCACGACATCCCTCAACGTCACTCTTTCTCTCCCTCAGAACCTCACTCTAGAATCAGATCTCTCTCAACAATGTGACCCTCTCTACATCACCCTCATTATTCATTCATCTTTCTATAGATCTCTCTCAACAATGTGACACTCTGTTTTGTTCTCTCTTGCTGAGTCATTGCATCACTCAAATTTTGCATCTCTTTTCTTATCTCCCATTGCATCACTCAATAGATTTCAATCAGGTAAAATTTCAATGACTTTTTTATGGATCTGTTTTTCTCAATTGAGTTCGACTGCATTCCAAATTTTACTTTGCAATAGGTTCAACCTTATTTTGAAGGTTCCTAGAAGGCCAGAGAAACACTCTCAATCTCACCAATCTTATCGGTAAGATTTTGTTTTCTCCTTTTCTTTGCATTTGTTCCATATACTATGAGCAGCTCATTCATTTCATTAGTTGATGCACTTGTAAATATCAGTAAATGATTCGTTTAATAAGTGCTCCTATTGATCTATGTGCCACCAAATTTCTTATAATAGCCTAATGCTTACAATTCAGCCACACAAATATTAAACCTGAAACTCACCTCATGATCTACCATGTGAAAATGTCTTTGATAGAATTGGTACCAAATTCGAATAGGGAATTTAGATTTAATAATAATAGAATACTGGAACTTTATTAATAATAATATTGCTCTTGAGAAGAATTACAACTGGACACCAATAGCCAGCTACCAAAACCTAATTCTTCAAAAACTGTCCCCAATAGAAGTACAATCACCTCTATTTAAACTAATCCTAATAACTAAAAATAGATAAACTAATCAAAACAACTATTAAAGATAAAAATAGATAAACTAAACTAGATAAACTATTTAAAATACATAAACCAAATCTATAAAATAGATAATGATAAAATATATAACCCAATACTGTTTGGCTAACTATTATCATTATTTTCCCTTTTGTGGCGCCTCCTATATACCTTAGTAATAGGAGGTTTCGGTTGAAGTCTATCAATACCCCCCCCTAAAAGAACCACCTTGTCCTCAAGGGGAAAGTGAGGAAAGGTATCTTGAATATCTACAGCTAATTCCCAAGTATTGTTGCACGAAGGAAGTTGTTGCCATTTCACTAACACCTCCACCTGCGTCCATTGTGTGATTCACACCACTCTACAATTTTCTCAGGTTGCACTTCCAACTCATGATCTTCATTCAGCATAGGAGGCAATGATTGAGGTTGTTGGTGCGGTTGGAGTGCTTTCTTCAGCAAAGACACATGAAAAACTGGATGAATTTTAGAATGCGCCGACAATTCTAATTTGTAAGCAACCGCACCAACTTTACTAATAACTTGGAAAGGACCATAAAAACGAGAAGCTGATTTCTCATTGGGTTTCTTGGCCAACGAACGGAGACGGTAAGGTTGCAGTTTTAAATAAACCCAATCCCCAACCTCAAACTCCACCAATCGCCGATGTTTGTTAGCATAAGAACGCATTTGATCTTGAGCTTTAAGTAAATTCTGCTTCAATTCCTGTAACATTTGATTGCGTTGCTCATGAAGTTGATTCACGGCTTCAACCTTAGAAGGGATGGTTACAGCCTTAATCAACAAAGGAGGTTCTATACCATAGAGTGCCTGAAAAGGAGTCATCTTGGCAGAAATATGATAATTGGTATTGAACCAAAATTCAGCCCAGGGCAGCCAATCTGGCCATTGTTTCGGTTCGTACTAGAGAAGCAACGTAGGTAAGTTTCAAAACAACGGTTAATAACCTCTGTTTGGCCATCCGTTTGAGGATGATAAGCGGTACTAAACTTAAGCTTAGTTCCTGCCAATCGGAAAAGTTCCTTCCAAAAGTGACTCAAAAAGAGCTGGTCTCTATCTGATACAATTGAAGAAGGAAAGCCATGTAAACGGACTACCTCCTTAACAAAAACAGCAGCTACTTCTTAAGCAGAGAAAGGATGGCCCAAAGAGCAAAAATGAGCATACTTAGTCAAACGATCTACCACAACAAAGATAGTATCTTTCCCTTTTGTCCTTGGTAGTCCTCCAATAAAATCCATGGAAATATCACTCCAGGACTTGAGCGAGGAATAGGTAAGGGTCAGAATAGTCCCCGGAGCTAGAGTGTCATATTTATTCCGTTGACAAATATCACACTGTTGCACATACTTCTTAATGTCTCCTCTCATACCTTCCCAAAATAAGAAGCTAGCCACTTGTTTATATGTGCGAAAGAAACCAGAATGGCCGCTTGAAGGGGTGTCATGGCACTCGGCTAAAATAGTGGGAATTCTGGGGTTAGTTTTGGGTAAAACTAATTTCCCACGATAATGTAACTTGCCCCTAATTAAAGTATAATCTACATGTGAACGAGGATCAACCATTAAATCCTGAATAATGAGTTGTAATTTAGGATCTTGCTGTACCTCATTGTCCCATTTATCCACTTCTGGTGATGCTAGGATGGATAAAGCAGCGTACATTCCCTTCCTGGATAACGCATCAGCCACCGAATTTTCCCTTCTTGGTTTATATTGAATATCAAAGTCCATTCCGATCAACTTGATAGCCCACTTGAATTGTTCTTCACTAAATAATCTTTGATTAGTAAGGAATTTCAAGCTTCTTTGATCAGTTCTAATAATAAAATGCTTGCCCAACAAATAATGGCGCCATTTCTTGAACTGCTTGCACTAGTGTCATTAATTCCTTCTCATAAATTGACTTTAGTTGTGCTCTTTCGGATAACCCTTGGCTCCAAAAAGCTATTGGTTTTCCTCCTTGCATCAGTACAGCTCTTAAACCCTTACTTGAAGCATCAGTTTCTACCACAAATTCTTTGGAAAAATCAGGTACAACCAAAGAAGGCAGTTTTGCCATGGCTTTCTTAAGGTCTTGAAAAGCTACTTCGGCCTCTTCATTCCAATGAAAATTATCCTTTTTAAGAAGGGTAGTTAAGGGTTTTGCCAATTTCCCATAGTCCTTGACAAATCTTCTATAATACCCCGTTAACCCAAGGAATCCCCTAAGGCTTTTAATATCCTTAGGGTTTAGGCCAAGTACACATAGCTTCCACCTTTTTTTGGTCAGCTGCTACCCCTCCTCCAGACACAATATGCCCCAAATATTCCAGTTTAGTCTGCCTGAAAGTTCATTTCTTCTTATTAACTTTCAAAAAGTTAGCCTGCAACACCTCAAGGACTTGGTTTAAATGTGAAAGATGTTGTGATAAAGTCTCACTGTATATTAATATATCATCAAAGAAGACTAGAGCAAATTTTCTGAGGAAAGGCTTAAGCACCTCATTCATGAGGGCTTGAAAGGTTGAAGGGGCATTTGTGAGACCAAAAGGCATCACTAAGAATTCATAGTGCCCTTCATGAGTCTTGAAGGCTGTTTTCTCAATGTCCTCCTCCTTCATCCGAATTTGAGATCCAACTTAGTAAAAATAGTAGCTCCACCCAATTCATCCAGTAACTCCTCAATGATAGGGATATGAAATTTATTGGGTGTGGTAATCTTGTTCAAGGCTCGATAATCCACACAAAACCTCCACCCTCCATCTTTCTTCCTAACTAAAATGATGGGGCTGGAATAAGGGCTGATACTTGGCCTTATTAATCCCGCTTTTAACATGTCCGCAACTAACTTTTCTATCTCAGATTTTTGATAATGAGGATATTTATACGGCCTGAGATTGGGAATTTCAACCCCCTCCTTAAGGTGTATTGCGTGATCATGTCTTCGATTAGGGGGAAGGTGGGTAGGGTCTTCAAATAACTCCCCAAAGTCCTCTAACAGCTTTGAAACTTCAGTAGGAGTATCAAGCTCGGTTGTTGGAATTTCTGGTTCCTTTACATATTGAATAAGTAGACCCTCTCCTTCATCCTTTAAAACTTGCATAATAGCACCAAAGTTCATCTCTTCCTTGGTTAAAGCAGGATCTCCAATAATCTTGTGCATAATGTTTCCCTTCTTTAGTGTGAGTTCCAACCTCCTGAAGTCAGCCTTTATCTCCCCTAGACTAGCTAACCAATCTAGTCCCAAAACCACATCCACTTCTCTTAGGTTGAACAAATAAAAATCTTGAATAATGTCTAAATTCTGCATATGAATCAACAGTCCCTTGCACTTTTCTCAACATCTAACCTTGTGTCCATCCCCCACTTCCACCACGTAAGAAGGAGTGTCTTCTACTAATAACTGTAACATCTCCACCAATTCTTTGGAAATAAAATTATGGGAAGCTCCACAATTGATAAGAATAATGATTGACTGAGTTTGTAGGTCTCCCCCCACCTTCCATGATTTAGCTGTCGTGAATCCAGTCATGGAGAAAAGGGATAATTGTAATGACTTGAAACTTTCAGGTATAGTTAAGTCTTCTTCCTCCTCCTCGTTTTCCTCGTCCTCCTCCATCACGATCATACGAAACTGTTTATTCTTGTAGCAATGCTCACGAGTGTATGGTTCATCGCAACGGGAACATAACCCTTTTTCTCTTTTCTCTCTCATTTCTGCTCCTGTTAGGTATTTAAAGTCTCCTCCCCTGTTACGAGATCCTTCTCCTGTCGTCCTACCTCAAATATTGCCCATGGTATTCCCTGTTGAAGAATTCTCTGGTTTCTTTTCAATTAAGGCTCTGGAATCAATGGTAACAACCTTGTGTTGAAGGGTTGCTCCAAAAAAATCCATTTGATCTGGTGTAATTATTAATTGTCTTCTTGTTCAACACCAAATTTTTCTGTTCTACCATGATGGCTTTCTGGATAACTACTAAAAGGGTAGTGAGTTCATATAATCTCACTTCTACTTGAATTTCTTCTTTTAATCCATTCAAAAAGATTCCCTTCGCAAAATCTTGGTCAATTTCCTTCAAGGCCCCCACGTATTTCTCAAACTCCTTTACAAACTCCTCCACCGTCCCGGTTTGCTTGAGAGACAACAACAATTCAAAGGGATTTTGAATCATGGATGGCTGGAAGTGCTTGATAACCGCCAATTTGAAGCCTTCCCAAGTAGGTGTTGGGTTGCACCTTTCCCACCACTGGAACCAACTCAAGGCTCTTCCCTCCAATGCAACCATGGTTGCTTGCATTCTTTCCTCGTCTGTGACACCCTTTAGGCTGAAGTAGCGTTCCAATTTATGAGTCCAGCCAAAAGCATCTTCGCCTGCAAAAATTGGAATTTCCAATTTGCGCCACGGTTCGTGTCCCCTGTCTCTGTAACTGTTGCGATCCCAACTGGCTCCGTGGTTGTCTAATTCGCCTTGCTGCACGCCTAATTTGGCAGCAATTGCCGCTAGGAGTTCCTCGTTTTTCTTGGTCCTGGCTTCGTTTAGTTCCATTCTGGTCCTCATCTCCTCCCTCTCTTGCGCCCAGTCCTCCATGCTTCACTCCATCCCTCGTGTTGTCACCATGCGCAGCTTTGGAATCGTGGGTTCTTAGGGCACCAGATCGGTGTTCTGATACTGGTGATAGAACTGGTACCAAATTTGAATAGGGAATTCAGATTTAATAATAATAGAATATTGAAAATTTATTAATAATAATATTGCTCTTGAGAAGAATTACAATTGGACACTAATAGCCAACTACCAAAACCTAATTCTTCAAAAACTGCCCCCAATAGAAGTACAATCACCTCTATTTAAACTAATCCTAATAACTAAAAAAAGATAAACTAATCAAAACAACTATTAAAGATAAAAATAGATAAACTATTTAAAATACATAAACCAAATCTATAAAATAGATAATGATAAAATATATAACCCAATACTGTTTGGCTAACTATCATCATTATTTTCCCTTTTGTGGCGCCTCCTATATACCTTAGTAATAGGAGGTTTCGGTTGAAGTCTATCAGTCTTGCAATATTATATTAATGGATTAGTTCATGTAGGCAATGGTACAAACCCTTGGTGTTGTCTCTTATTTGACTCATGGTTGAGTTTTGTGATTTTTTTTTTGACTTTCCCTTAAAAAAGAAGCACAAAACAACAGACTCAGATCCTAATTAATTAATTTTATTGCATGTTTTAATGGTCTGTTTTAGCTTGTTATGACTTGTGGATTTGGTGCAGACATAATCTTGATTTGGTGTGAAGAACAACTCAACAAGGATTCACTAAGGAGAATATGCTATGTAATGGTTGATGAAATATAGTTATAGTTATATCTTATGCTATGAAATATGAAAATTCATGTAAGTATGCAATAAAGTCTCAACTCTCAAGCATTCTTGGGTAAATCAGCTCACAATTTTGATCATGTGCATTGCATTTTACTATTTCTCAGTACAACTAACAAAAATAAACATGTTTGTGATAAGCAAACTTAAGCAATATTAGATGAGAAGAGATTTAAGAAACAGTAAGCAATATTTTGGTAGTTTTGTCCAATGTCCTATATTGTAAATTTGTTGTAACTACTCAACTCGTAATCTAGCATCTAAAAAAACACTAACACTCATAGATATATCACAAATTTATTAGGATATAGTTTTTTTTTCCTAAACTAGTAATACGTGACTAGTTGAGAATGAGATCTTTGAATTTCATTCTTGTTTCACGTGTCCTAGGGAAGTACTAATAGACCTTATTAAGTAGTAGCTTAAATATTTAAAATTACTAGAACTCTTTTTTTGTTGTTGCATTGATTTCGGTTATTAAGTTGAGAATGAAGGTGTGGTATGTCACATGGGAATGCGTGTGCATGTTGGTGAGAAGTTTGTTATAACAAAAATGATGTGTCACTCATTGTACTGTGTAAAAGGGTAAGAAGCTGAAAGGATATGTATGGGCACGAAGTGGAGAGAAACGAAGCATCCTTGATCATAAACTTTAAAAATGATACTATTTACCAAACCAGTAAGCACTAAGCAGAGCTATACGTGATTCTGTGAAATAAATAATAATAATAAAATGCAGGTACACGCGATTTGAATGAATGCCTAGGACCGGAAGAGGTTGGTGCAGATATGAGGTGAAACGAATAAAGAATAGAGTGCCTTAAATAAATAAAAAAATGCCTCAAAGATATGTAGCTTAATTGCCAACATATCTCAGCTTTCTTAATTAACATTTCCTCTTTTCATCACATTCAGTTTATTGCTTACGATTTGGAATAGCTAGTGACAAGTAAAGACAAATCATAACTCACGTGTGGTCATCCAATTCCAAGAACAGAGATTAGTTCCTTTCTTTATAGCTTATATCAATCTATATTGCCTCTTTTTTTTTTTTTCATTTATGTAAGATTTGAAGAAATTTCTGTTCTTACAAATGTTGAATGTTGAATGTAGATTTAGTTTTTGGTTTATAGTTTGGCTTCTGGAGTGGTTCATTGTTCTGACTTTTTTGTTGATCCTCAATTATAGCTTTGATTTCAACCTTTGATATTGAATGGGGTTATTGATGTGTTGGTGCTAACTGTAGCATTTTTCTGATGGTATTTTGATGCTATCTAGTTCCTGCTTTATATTAGTGTGCTTGTTTTGTTAAGAAATTACGCAAATTTCTTATAATTAGATTTGTGAGAATATAATAATTGTAAAATAATAACACATACTTTGATAACGAAGTTAAGCTAATTATGCTTATGTCTTCAGATTGCTGCAAGTCTTTTATTGAAATGGGAAGAATAAAAGTGTTTACATATATGTAGAAAATATATAATAATATTTTCTCTCTCTCACACAAGCTTCTCACTTTCTCTAGTTTGAATTCCTCTCTTTTACTATTTTATGTTATTAATACGAGAATACCTTTCCTTATTTTTCTCATATAATACGCTTCATTCATATGAATGGTCATTGACCATTTCCAACATGTTTTGCAACATAATATACATAACTTTTAGATGGTTTTCTGATCCAGAAGAGTGGGAGATGTTTTGATTTTGTTTCGTATTGGAACTGATGAGTGTTTGATGTGGGAGCTGGTGTGTGGTTTGGAGTTGGAGCTATATATAAAGTATTGGTTGCTGCAATGTTTTAATTGGTGAATTTGGTTTTCTGCAACATTTTTTTACAGAAGATTGTCATTCAAAATTTCAGTTAATGATATATTGGATTTACTTGTAGCCTTAGTCACTTATTTTGCAGTTGCTATTTCTAATGGGCACATATATTGATGAAGTAGGGGTGTTGTTTTGTGCCTCTTGGATAGTTTTAATTTGTATTTTGTAGTCACTCTTTGAATTATGCTTCGGAGAATTCAATAGTACTTGTTGCTATTATTCATGAATCTTGTTCACTGTTTCTTTTAACCTTTTGTGAAGTCATGGATTCTTCTTCTATAGTTTTCCTTTTTTTAATTAGATTTTGGTTTGTGTGTATACCCATATGGCTGTTAATCGTTTGCTCGGATTCTTCTTGTGTATCTGTGGAAGAAGAAAACCTCTACTTCTAAAATATGAACTCTAAACTCTAAAGGTTACGCGATGTTGAAATTCTCTCAGATGTGATTATCAAAGAGTATTGGTTGTGTCAGAAATTAGTTAGTCTTAGGGGATGGAGATTAACTTTGTGTATTTGGTATCATCAATGTGGAAATTGATTGTGTTGTCAATTGAATCAACTTGCATTGCTTGCGTGTAAATCAAGATTGATGTTTCTAAATGATTCTTATTTGTTAGCACAATTTTTTGGTTCGTAATTGAGAGTTTGTGACTTTGTAGATATTACACTTACAAACTGTTGAAATTGACACTGAATGAATTACAATTTGTTGGTTTTGGTGATTCCTATCCCATGGGGTTGGGTTTGGTTTTTATTGTGAGGGGGGTTTTGTTTTTTTTTCTTTTTCACTTTTGTAATCTGATTTCACACAAGTTACTCATATATGCAATTGTCTTGGCTTATAAAAAAAGAGAAAAAGGCTTATGCACCGTCGGTGTAAAACTATTTTACATCGATAGTCAATCACAACCCTTCATTTATGATAAGACAGTTGACTTTTATAAAATTATTTAAAAATCATTACAATAATGGGTTATGATTAATTGACAGTATAAAATGATTTTACATTGATAGTATATGAGCATTTTACTCTAAAAAAAACTATAGTAACACTTTCAATTTGACTATTTAACCTAATTGTTGTTGACTTTTTCTTAATTATACATATATTTTATCAGTCATGCACACTTATACAAATATGTTATTTAAACACTTAGACATTCCCTTTACTGTTTGCTGCAGAATTTGAGGATGATCATGATCTTTATGTTCTCAAACCAGTGAAGTATGTGAGCATTGAAGTGCAGTAGGTGTGTGTCTATATATACACATTTTGTTCTTTATTGATTGAAGAACATTTAGAAATGTTTATTTTAGGTGATGAAAGTGACTTTTATGACATTTATTAAACTATTTTATTTTAGATAATTATTGTTTTACACCTTGTTAAAATTCAGGAGTAGTCTTATATTTAGTAAAATTAGTTGCACTAGTTATATCAAAATAGCCATGAGTTTATATTAATATTTATGAAATAGTATACATGGATAGTTGCACTAATTTATAGTGTCCATTTCATTATACATTTTTCAGTTTATTTTATCAAATAGATAAGAGTTGGATACATGACAACTCTCTTAATAAAGAGAAATACATTACAGGGTTCTAAATTTTCTGGATTTTGCATTTGAAAAATCATCTAAGGATGGAAAAGTTTTACGCCCTTGTACCAAATGTGTCAATTGCAAGTGGCACTCTCGAATGGATGTTTATCAACACATCATTAGTAATGGGTTCTGAAAAGAATAGGTTACTTGGATCTTTCATGGTGAACAAGTTAGCTCTTCTAGTTCTTTGGGTGCATCTCAAGTAGAAGGGCAGTTTGATCATGATATGGACACAATGATTCATGATGCATTTGCAATGCAAGCAATTTGAAATGCACCGTTTCAATTAGAGAGAAAAAAAAAACATATTAACCCGTACCCTATTTAAATTATAAATGCACAGTTTCAATAATGCAATATAACTGCAACGAAGAGATAATACAATATAATTACCATTTGCCACAATGTAGAGATAATGTGGTCTATGTGCACATAGTATATTGAAATTTAGTGTAAAGTTTGTTACTCTTGTTTATGATTTGTGATTATATTTCTAATGAGTTCTCAAGTGAGTAATTATTACAATCTTACTAAATGCCATTTAAATCCTTTAGATGAAAAACTTGTGTTATGTTTACTTCTCCTTCTTGTTCACTTTGTATTTTATGCTCTCACTAAGTCTTTGTGACTTACCCCGTTATTTCCTCTTTCCCTCAGATTCATAAGTGATTGAGTAACATACTTCTTGGAAATTCACAAACCTATCTAGGAATTTATTTGCCTTGGGTTATAGGTGATCTTGATAGATTAATTATATAATTGCGATGTTTGAAAGTTAAAATGATAGGTATGTATTATGTGATTCCTAGTTGAAGTATCTATATATATTTATGTCAAGGACTTGAGCTATGTTGTATGGTTTAACAAGTTAAAAAATGTATAAATGGTTTTATGTGTAAGGGAGACTTTGAATTTCTTTTGGTAGCCCACTTCATTTGTTTTATTTATGTCTTGGAATAGTATTATCCCTAGGCTGGCCAGACTAGGTGAGCCATAGCTTGTGCACCAGTCACGGATCGAGATAGGCCGTGACACAATTAAAGATTTTGCATTGGTTTCCTCTTATACCTAGACTACAAAGGCTTTTTGTATCATCGAAAATAGCTTCTTCTATGACATGGCATGAAGATGGTTGAACTAAAGATGGACTCTTGAGGCATCCAACTAATTCATTTGCTTGGAAGGATTTTGATCGTCAATATCTAGATTTTTCTCATGACACTCATAATGTTAGACTAGGTTTGGCTGCTGATTGCTTTAATCCTTTCAAAACTAGGACAATTTTTTTATAGCACTTGGCCTGTTATCTTGATTCCATATAATCTTCCTCCGTGGATGTGTAGGAAGAAGCCTATTTTTATTCTTTCATTGCTTATTCCTGGTCCAAAAGGTTCATGTATGAACCTTGATGTTTATATGTAACCTCTTGTGGAAGAATTAAAGGAATTATGGGAAATTGGGGTGAAGACTTTTGATGTACATAAAAAAGAGTCATTCCAAATGCGTGATGCAATTATGTGGACTATTACCGATTTTTCTACATATGCAAATTTGTTTGGTTGGAGCACTAGAGGTAAACATGCATGTCCATGTTGTGGTTTGGAGACTCCTTCAAAATGGTTGCGTTATGGTAGAAAGTTTTGCTATATGTGTCATCGTTGTTGGTTAGAGCCTAACCATAAGTGGAGATACAATAAATGAGATTTTGATGGCACCCAACAGTTTAGAGCTCTACCTAATCTATGTAGTGGAGCTTATATTTTTAGATAAATGGAAGATTATGGAGTTGGGAGTTGGTCACCATGAAAAAAGAAAAGTATTTTGTTATCATGGCAACATAACGTTCTTTATCACAATCTTGATGTGATGTATATAGAAAAGAATGTTTGTGATAACATTATTGAGACGTTTTTGCATTTAGAAGGAAAGACAAAAGGATAATGATAGACATATTATGATTTGTCTAGGTGGAAACTTGTTTTAATTGATTTATTTAGAATGATGATTCCTATGTTGGGGAAAATACAAGTGTTTTAAATCCTAGAGGTAGACCATTGGGGAGAAAGAAACAAGTTAGGTTCAATGTGAAGAAGAGAAAAAGAGCTTTTCGAATTTCTCTTGATAAGAAAACATTACTACAAGCACATAGATATGTGCTTTTTAATAGCAATAATATTGACTCCTTTCATAAATAAGATAATTTCTTTCATGTTTATATATCTAGTTATGGAAATTTTGTTTAATATCTTTCTATTAATTTTAATGGTAACTCTTTGTAACCCTTTTTACATAGAGAACATATTGATTTGATTAAGAGACAGAATCGTCAGCTTTCTCCATATAAAGTTGACAAAATTCATAGTAAAAAAATTCTTGATTGGTTTTGCGAACGAGTAAGTGTTAGGAAGCACCAATAATATTAAGTTTTACATTTTTTAAAATTTTAACCATTTGAAATAAATTTGTGGTAGGTTACTTGATTGGAAGAGTAAGGTAACACTCTAGTAACAGATGATATCAAGTGGTTAGCACATGGTCCACTAGAAATATTGAGATGATATAGTGGGTACATTGTTAATGGAGTTAGATTTCATACAAAGACGCGTGAAAAGTGTTTGAAGACTCAAAACAATGGCATTGTTGAAATGTTGGGACAAGAAGTATTTTTTATATTTTATATTTTGTAATGTCTATCAAATAGTATTTTTTTTGTTAATGTTACTCATTATAGGGTAAGTTTTGATTTGTTCATGAATTGACTGAACTATTAGAATGATGTATTTGCTGAATGTGTGTGGGAGAAAGCGACACCTCATCTCTATTTATATTGAGGAAACCCTCAGTAATTGATTACATTATATAAAGATAAAGATAAAGATAAATAATAACTAACAAGATAATATAAAGATAATATAAGGATAATAACTACCAAGATAATATATATTCTAACACCCTCCCAAGCTGGAGCATATATGTCATATGAGCCAAGCTTGTTACAAATGTAGTTAACCTTGGGACTTGTGAGAGACTTAGTGAATATGTCTGCAAGTTGATCTTTAGAATTGACAAAATCAGTGGTAATTGCTCCTAAAAGTATCTTCTCTCTCACAAAGTGACAGTCTATCTTTATGTGTTTGGTTCGTTCATGGAACACCGGGTTCGATGCTATGTGAATGGCAGCTTCATTATCACAAATTAGTTTAGTGGCTGCAGTGTCTTCAAATTTTAACTGTTGGAAAAGTTTCCTAAGCCATATAATCTCGCAAGTGGCTACTGCCATCGCACGATATTCAGCTTCAACACTTGATCTGACAACTATCTTTTGCTTCTTGCTTTTCCATGAAATCATATTCCCTCCAATAAGAACACAATATCTAGAGGTGGATTTCCTATCTGATGGTGATCCTGCCCAATCAGCATCAAAGTAAGAAATGATGTTGGTATTGCCTTTGTCTTCATACAACAGTCCACAACCTGGTGCATTCTTGATATATTGAAGGACACGGGTGACGGCATCCCAATGACCTTCACAAGGTTCTTTCAAGAATTGGCTCAACACACTAATAGCAAATGTAATGTTTGGTCTAGTGACGTGAGGTAATTAAGCCTGCCTACAAGTCATCGATACCTTCCCGGGTCTTTCAAAGGTGCCCCCTGAGCCGGGAAAAGGCAATACTAGATAACATATATTCTTTTGCATTATCAGTTTGTAAAATTTTAATTGAGGAGCCAAACTGATTTTGAATCTCAGCAGAAAAACTTTGAAAAATAGAAAAAACATCTGAACGATTTTTTATTAGAAACACCCAAGTATAACGAGAAAAATCATCAATAAATGTGACAATAAAAATATCCTAATGTGGAATAGACTCCACTAGGACCCCAAATATCAGAGTGAATTAAAGCAAAAGGTGACGCAACACACTTATTGACACGAGGACTATAACTAGTACGACTATGTTTGCCTAGTTGACACGACTCACATTGAAAAGATGAAACTTTAGAAAGACTAGGAACTAAAAGACGTAATTTTTCCAGAATTGAGTGCCCAAGGCATTGATGTGTGAGAGTTGGAGAGACAGAGGAGACACAAGCAACTGGAGGCGTAAGCTGATATAATTCTCCAGACTCATGTCCTACTCCAATTGTTCATCCATTGCGTTGATCTTGTACAAGAACATAATTATTTTCAAACAAGACAGGAAAATCGAGAGTGCGGGTAAGTTTGCTAATAGAAATTAAATTAAAAGAGCAATCGGGAACAAATAAGATAGAGTGTAAAGAAAGTCGAGGAAGGGGATGGGTTTGTCCGATGCCCTGGACTTTAATTTGAGAGCCATTTGCGAGAGTAACAGAGGGCAAGGAGTTTGAAAAGGTTAAGGAAAAGAAAAGGGATTGGTTACTAGTCATGTGATTAGAGGCACCGAAATCATGTATCCAAGGTCCAATAGAGGGGGACTGAGAAATAAAAGCCATAGGATTACCAGACCGAGCCACAACGGTGATAGGTGATGTAGGTTTGTTGGCTGCTCAAAGCTGAAGAAGCTCATTATATTCATAAGTAGAGATAGTAATATTGGAAGCAGAAGGGGTGATTGTGGCCACATTAACTGACTGAGGTTGCACTCGAGCTTTTCTCCTACATTTGGCTTCGATATGACCAAAGATTCCGCAATAGGTGCAACGAATACTACGTCCGGAACCATTACCACGTCTTCCACCATGATGAGAGGAGTGAGAGACGAGGGTAGAGGAATTCCTGGTAGACGTGGATGGGTGTCCAAAAGTATGTGGAGTGGAGATACGCAACAGTTGTTCATGTACCATGTCATAGGTAAGATCTGTAGGACCTAATAAAATTTGATTGCAGACTGCCTCAAGGTCCGATGTAAGTCCAACAAGAGCAACCACCATGAAGAACTGCTCGCGTTGTTTGTAAAATGTATTTGCATCACTAGTAAAAGGCATGAGAGTGGAATATTCCGCAATCAAGCAATCAAGTTTACCAAGATATGTTTGCATGTTCATGTTCTCCAGCTTAATATTCATCAAGCTGGTGAGTACATTGTAGAAACGATGAACATCGTTTGAATAAACTTTCTTGGCCTTGGTCCACACATCATAACAGGTGGTAAAAGCCTGGAATTGTGCTTGGAGGTTGGGGGCAAGAGAGAACCAGAGAACGCTACATAATGAGGCGTCAATTTGCGTCCAATGTGGTTGCTCCGCGATGGGAACCGAGGCTGTTAGAGTGGTCAAGTGAGCAACACGGCCTTGGCCTTGGAACAACAACTGAACAAAAGCAGCCCAAGTACTATAGTTCGCTGTCTCGATTAATTTTTCACACGAGATCAGCGGAACAGTAGTAAAAGTCACTACGGGAGTTGCGGCCATGAGAGAACTTCACCAAAAATGCCGAATAAAGGGTGGGAAGGTTCGCCAAAATGAGGCGTACCTTGAGGAGCAATCGGCGGCGGATGGGAACACTAGAAAAAGTGGCACGCGCTGATTTGGTGACAGCATGTGGAGTATACGTGCCGGGAAAAAGATTGGTTGGCGATGGTGAACAAAAGCTTCACAGAGGTGTGGTATTGTTCACACACTATTCATGACACTTTGAAGGAAAGAAGAAAAAGGGAAAAAAAATTGAACCTAGCTCTATGATACCATATTAGAATGATTTATTTACTGAATATGTGTAGGAGAAAGCCACACCTCATCTCTATTTATATTGAGGAAACCCTCAGTAATTGATTACATCATATAAAGATAAAGATAAATAATAACTAACAAGATAATATAAAGATAATAACTATAAAGATAATATAAGGATAACTACCAAGATAATATATATTTTAACATGAACAAACAAAGGAAATACTAATAGATGACATGAGTCTGAAGTGGATGAAATTTAAATATGAATTGAAATCAAATGGATACGATGAGAGAGACTAAGGAGGAAATGATAGCTCACATCCCAGATCCAAGGGTTGATCCTTCTCAATATCGTGATTTAGTACAATATTTGTGTTTCGAGAAAGGACATATGTCATGGATTTGCTTAACATATATATATATATATATGCTTGTTTTTTTATTATGTCATGGATTTTCTTAACATAACAATTATATATTATATTCTTATTGATAATTGCTTTATAGATATAGTTCTTTGAGCACAATTTGTAGTGATTATCTTCTTTTCCCTTGTTGATAGCTTTATTTGAACTCATTTGTTCAGTGTTTTTAGAGTTTTATAGTCAACTAACATAAGATAGTTAGTCTCTAGGAATTAGGAAAAAAATTCATGTTTTGTAGGTGAATTTCATCATTTTGAGCTAGATTGGAGGTTTGGTCATTTTGGAGAGCTCACTTAGTGCGATTCCACACTTAGCAAGAGCACCTGGGTGAAGTCAAGGAATTTTGTGGAACCTGGCACTAAGCCTACAATGGCGCTAAGCTTGAAGCCTTGAGAGCAAATGCTGAAGATTGAAGATGTGCTAAGCTTGATTTGAGGCTTAGCGAATTTCCTTCTCTGTGAAGAAGAATTCGCTAAGTGTGATTTGGTGCTAAGCGCGATACCCATTTCTCCTAAGCCTCATTTGGCGCTTAACACGATGTCACTTATGCAAAAAGACAAACACGAGATTCGTTGCTCTTAAGTGCAAAATGGCCAAATTAGGTTATTTTATTCATTATTGGTAGAACCTAGGGATCTGAGCGTCGTCATACTGTTCCATTCCATTTTTCATTTTGCTGCTTCTTCCCCATTACTCATGTACCCATCCTCCATGGATCCTCCTTTCACCTTCATGTATAACTAAACTCCTCTAGTTAGGGTTTGAGGAAGCCATCTAAATCTTATGTAAACTTCTCTTGAGTTTCATACAAGTTTGAATTCGAATTTATTACTATATCTTCTTCTCTTAATGCTTTCTTGGGTGTGGCCTACCTTTGATTGTTGCTTGGGTGTATTAATTGTTGGGAAGCTTTTCTATACCTAGAAATGGAGACAGTAACTAATGACGTTTATGCCTAGGGATAGGATAAGGGTCATTAACCATTGTTTTCCTAATCTCTGAGCTCCATGCAAGTAGCTTCATCAATTGAATCAAGGGATTGATAAGTTGATGAAGCCACTTAGGCTCTCTCCATTTAAGGAATTAGGGTTAGAGTAATTTGGTAGATTTATGGTAAACTCATGAGTTTATCTTGTATAATTGCTTGGTTGGTTTATATGGGAGGATGATTGGGCGGAATTGAACCCCAGCTATTTCGTATCATTGCATCTCTGTTTTTGCACACCAAGTGTTTGTTCTAAGTTCTGAACCAAATTTACATTGTTTACATTTTAGTTTTTAATTGAGTTCTATTGCTTTCCAAAGTTATTTTTCACATACCCCCTGTTTTAGTAATATAACTTGCATAGTTGAATACGTTACATGAGTCCTTGTGTTCGATACTTGGTTTCTTACCATTTTTATTTACTTGAATGATTTTTGGTACACTTGTCGAAATCTTACAAGCAAATTGGCGTCGTTGCCGGGGGACTTGTGTGTCTACGTTAAGCAATTGTGCAGTTTGTGTTCACTTGACAGAGTTTAAATTCTACTTTGTTTTTCTTTCCAATTCTGTTTTAGTTTAGAAAAATTCTACAGCAAAATTGCATAAGTTGCATAGGCTGAATTTTTCTTGTAGAATTTTCTGCATAATCTATAGAATTTTTAATTGCCTTGTTTCTTGTGTCTAACTTGGATTCTAGTGTGATTGCTCTTTTATGCAAAGTAGATCCCAACAAGGTACTCTACTACCTTTTGATCCTGAAATTGAGAAGACTTGTCGGAAAAACAACGCAAAGAAGAACAAGAAAAAGCTAGAAGCCAAGAAGAGCAAACAAGGAAGTCCTTCTTCTACATCTCCTAGGCCTCAGCCCACTCCAACTGTGACACCTTTGGTTTTTTCTAAAATTGTAGAAGAGACGGTCATGGATCCTCCTCCTAATCTTGAGGATTATGACGCTTATGATATCCCAGTTCATTTCTCCAACATTGCTAAGCCAGAGGTGTAGGTCGCAAATGTCTCTTATCCAGGATCGTTGACTCAACTTATTCAAGCCAAGAAGTTCTATGGCCTGCCAAATGAGGATCCATATAAGCATTTGTCCACTTTTATGGAGATTTGCAACACTATGAAGCTTGCTCAAGTGCTGGATGAAGCCGTTAGAATGAATCTTTTCTTGCTCTCTCTAGATGGTGAGGTCAAAGTATGGTTGAATTCTTTCAAAGAGAATAGTTTGCAAACATGGAAGGATGTGGTATCCAAATTTCTTGTGAAATACTTCCCTCAATAAAAAATCACTTAAAGGAAAACTGAGATTTCAACATTCAACCAAAAGGAGGGAGAGTGACTTAGTGAAGCTTGGGATCGTTTCTAGGCTCTTTTGAGGAACCCATGTAGCTGAATATATTTCTTGATGGTCTGAGGCCACACACTAAGTTGTTGCTAGATGCCTCAGCTAGAGGGAGTATTAAAGCTAGGCCAGCTGAAATGGTGATTGAATTAATTGAGAATATGGCAGCTAATGATCATGCCATTCTTCGTGATAGCGATGAACCGAAGAAGGGAATTCTAGAGCTTGGTACACAAGATGCAATACTGGCCTAGAACAAAATCATGACTCAACAAATGAAGACTCTTATCAAGCAACTGAGCACTTTACCTCAGCAACTCAAGAGCATTCAATTGACAGGACAACCTTCTCATCAAAATACATTGTGTTGTAGAGTATGTAGCAGTAATCATGAAGATGGCTATTGCTTAAGTCCTGAAGGAGCCAATAAGGAAATAAATTATATGGGCAACAACAACAACAACCGCTTAGGGCAGTATGGTGGTTATGGCAACACTTCAGAGTATCAACGTTGGAAGACCATCTAGGAAATAATGTGAGGAATGATCAAGGAGGACCTTAGAACCGAATCAACTAGTATGAGTGACAGATCAAGCTGAAAGACTCTTTAACTCGGTTCATAAATGTTGCTTTGTCTAATCACAAGAATACATATGTGTCAATCAAGAACTTGGAAACTCAAGTTGGATAGTTGGCTAGACAATTAGCCGAGCAGTTAGGTGCTGGTTTCTCTAGAAACACTATGACTAACCCCAAGGAAAATTGTAATGCTATGTATACAAGAGGGGGAAAACAATTCGGGGTGATAAAAGATGAGAAAAATAATGAAGAAGAGACTAAGAAAGAAGGAGAGAAGAAGGGTGAAGAGGTGAAGTTGAATGAAGAGGAAAGAAGTTTAGTGAAAGAAAAAAAGGAAGTGGTCAAGGAGTTACCTTACCCTCCTCCCTCTAAGAAAGATAAGGAAAGATACTTAGCAAGATTCTTAGACATCTTCAAACAACTTGAGATCAAAATTCCTTTTGGCGAGGCTCTTCAACAAATGCTGATGTACGCAAAATTTATGAAAGAATTGTTGACAAAGAAGCAGAAGTACATTGAGGAAGAAACAATAAATGTTAATGAAAATTGTAGCGCCATCATTCAGAGAATTCTTCCTCCCAAATTCAAAGATCCAGGAAGCTTCACCATACCTTGTACCATAGGTGACCTTCCTATTGGGAAAGCATTGATTGACTTAGGGGCAAGCATCTACTTGATTCCCCTCTCCTTGTTAAAAAGAATTAGGAGCTTGGAGGTTAAGCCCACAAGGATGACCTTACAACTAGCTGACCGCTCTGTCAAGTGCCCATATGGAGCTATGGAGGGCATTTTGGTGAATGTGGGAAGGTTTACTTTTCAGGTCAACTTCGTGATTATGGACATGGACGAGGACCGTGAAGTTCCAATCATTCTAGGAAGGCCTTTTATGATGACTGCTCAAGTAGTAGTGGAAATGGGTGAAGGACGTCTTCAGTTGAAGTTGGAAGATGAGGTGCTGACATTCAATATCTTCGAAGCCATGCAACATCCTAATGATCAGAAAGAATGCTTTGGGTGGATGTTATTGATGAGGTCGTGGAGGATGTGTCCAAACAATTCATGACTCACTCTTCTCTTGAAAGTGTCTTGACCCAAACTCATAGTACTCTCACTATTCAAGAGGAGAAAGACATTGAGAATGTTCTTACACAACTGGAGGCACCTAAGGAAATTCCACCAAGAAGTGAACTTATTGAAGACTTGAGGAAGCATGAGGCAATTCCAAAGGCCAATATTGAGCTTAAATTGTTACCCAAAAATCTTAAATATGTTTTTCTTGAAGAAAATTGAGAGAAATTGGTGATAATCAGCAATGAGTTGTCCCAAAATGAAGAGGAGAAGCTATTGGGAATTCTTCAGCGCCATAAGGAGGCAATAGGATGGACTATTTCTGATCTTAAAGGAATAAGTCCATCTTATTGCATGCATTCCATCATGTTGGAAAGTGATTTCAAACTGATCTACCAGCCACAAAGGCGTTTGAATCCTACCATGAAGGAAGAGGAGTGTAAGGAGGTTTTGAAATTGCTGGAAGTTGGAATGATCTACCCTATCTTAGATAGCTCTTGGGTGAGTTCTGCGCATGTGGTGCCAAAAAAAGGAGGTATGACAGTCATTCGGAATGAAAAGAATGATCTTATCCCAACAAGGATAGTGACTGGCTGGCGTATGTGTATTGATTATAGGAAACTAAATGATGCTACAAGGAAGGATCACTTCCCTCTCCCATTCATGGATCGAGATCTTTGGAGCAGTTGTCAAGACAAGTTTTCTACTATTTTCTGGATGGTTACTCCGGCTACAATCAAATTGTTGTCAATCCTAAAGATCAAGAAAAGACTTCTTTTACTTGCCCTTTTGGTGTGTATGCTTATCAGAGAATGTCATTTGGCTTGTGCAATGCCCTTGCCACCTTCTAGAGATGCATGTTGGCTATATTTTCATATTTGGTTGAGAAGTGTATAAAGGTCTTTATGGACGATTTCTCAATCTTTGGCCCTTCATTTGATGCATGCCTTACAAATTTGGACAGTGCTGGAGTGATGTGTTGAGGCGAATCTAGTGTTGAATTGGGAAAAATGTCATTTTATGGTGATTGAAGGAATAGTGTTGGGTCACAAGATCTCATCCAGAGGAATTGTAGTGGATGGTGCAAAGCTCGATGTGATTGAAAGATTGCCACCACTAACAACGTGAAAGGAATTAGGAGTTTTCTGGGGGATGCTGGGTTTTACAGGCGATTCATCAAAGATTTCTCAAAGATAGCTAGACCCCTCTCCAATCTTCTCAACAAAGATGCTGAATTCATTTTTGGGGATGAATGTTTGACTACTTTTAACTTGATCAAGGAAAAACTCGTAACAGTACCTATTATAGTGGCTCCTGATTGGGATAAAGATTTTGAACTGATGT
Organism: Amphicarpaea edgeworthii; assembly: GCA_014843725.1. Classification (NCBI taxonomy): domain Eukaryota; kingdom Viridiplantae; phylum Streptophyta; class Magnoliopsida; order Fabales; family Fabaceae; genus Amphicarpaea; species Amphicarpaea edgeworthii. Next base: position 13,491,593 of record CM026321.1, read on the forward strand.
GTGATGCAAGCAACTATGCAGTTGGAGCTGTGTTGGGGTAGAGGAAAGACAAAAACTTCCATGCTATTTTCTATGCCAGCAAGGTGTTGAATGAGGCCTAAGTGAATTATGCGACAATAGAGAAAGAGCTGTTAGCTATTGTGTATGCACTTGAGAAATTTAGATCTTATTTGATGGGATCGAAGGTTATAGTCTACACAGATCATGCTGTAATCAAATACCTTCTTACTAAGCTTGATTCAAAACCTCGACACATCTGCTGGATTCTACTACTGCAAGAGTTTGACTTGGAAATCAAGGATAAGAAAGGAAGTGAAAACCTGGTAGCAGACCATCTTTCTCGGTTGATAAATGAAGAAGTAACATCTAAGAAGAAAGAAGTAAGAAAAGAGTTTCCTAATGAGATGTTACTTCTAGTTAGTGAGAGACCATGGTTTGCAGATTTAACAAATTTTAAAGCAACAGGAATTATCCTAGAGGATCTGAGCTGGCCATAGAAGAAGATGTTTCTTAGAGATGCTAAGTTCTATGTTTGGGATGAACCATATTTGTTCAAGGTGGGGGTGGATAATCTACTCAAGAGGTGTGTGCCATCTGAGGAAGCCAGAAGCATTCTTTGGCACTACCATAATTCACCCTGTGGAGGGCATTACAGCGGAGAAAAGACTACAACCAAAGTTCTCCAGTCCGACTTTTACTGGCCAACTTTGTTCAAGGATGCAAATGAGCATGCCAAGAGCTGTGACAGCTGTCTGAGGACTGGAAACATATCCAAGCGGCATGAAATGCCTCTACAAAATGTGTTTGAAGTAGAGGTGTTTGACTGCTAGGGAATAAATTTGGTTGGCCCTCTTCCTTCTTCATTTTCTAATGAATATATACTGGTTGTGGTTGATTATCTGTCAAAGTGGGTGGAAGCAAAAGTTGTATCAATGGACGATGCTAAAACTGTGGTGAAGTTTCTAAAGACGAATACTTTCTCAAGATTTGGAGTGCCTAGGGTGCTAATCAACGATGGAGGCACTCATTTTTGCAACGCTCAGTTGAAAAAGGTGCTCGAGCATTACAATGTCAAGCATAAGGTTGCTTCTCCATACCATCTGCAGACCAATGGTTAAGCAGAAGTCTCAAATTGTGAAATCAAGCAGATACTTGAGAAAATAGTAGTATTGTCTAGGAAGGATTGGTTCGCAAAATTGGATGACACCTTGTGGGCTTACAGAACAGTATTCAAGACTCCTATAGGACTTTCTCCGTACCAGATGGTTTATGTCAAGGCTTGTCACCTTCCAATAGAGATGGAGCACAAAGCGCATTAGGCACTCAAATTTCTGAATTTTGACCCATTTTCATCAAGCGACAAAAGAAAGCAGCAATTGTTTGAGCTAGAAGAAATGAAGCTGAATGCTAATGAATCCTCACGAATTTACAAGCAAAAGGCTAAGGCATGGCATGACAAGAAGATTCTTAATAGAGAGTTTAAGCTAGGTCAACAAGTGCTTGTGTATAACTCTCGCTTGAAGTTGTTTGCAAGTAAATTGAAATCCAAATGGAGTGGCCCTTTCAACATCAAGGAGGTTAGACCATATGGAGCGGTGGTGGTTGAGGACCCTAGATCCCAAAGAAGTTGGGTGGTGAATGGCCAACGTATTAAGCACTACCTTGGTGGTGAAATTGAATGCCTCACCACTGTCCTTCATCTTGTGGAATTGTCTCATTGACCCCTTGGGTCATCACCCGTCAAGCTAGTGACGTTAAAGAAGCGCTTACTGGGAGGCAACCCAGGTTCTTGCCCTTCTCCCCTTATTTTCTTTTAAACACCTTAAAATCTTTTGAAAATTTCCAAGTGTGGGTGCTTAGCTTCATCTGGCGCTAAGCGCGATGCTCATTAATTTTTTGCAGTCAGTGGATAGCTCGTTAAGCCTGATTTCAGGCTAAGCACGCTTATGCCATTGACTTGCTTCATTTTTAAAATTTTTTGAGTAATACGCTTAGTGCGATTTTTGGCTAAGTGTGCTTATGCCATTGACTTGCTTTATTTTTGAAAATTCTGAGGAATTCGCTAAGTGCGGTTTCCCGCTTAACGACGTTATTCCTTTGACTTGGGAGTTTTTCAAAGTTTTGAGGAATTTGCTAAGCTTGATTTCAGGCTAAGCGAAATTTCTTCTCTGACTTCATAAATTCGCTAAGCGCGATTTCTAGCTTAGGGCGAGTTGTGGTGTTCGGCACCTCAAGCTTAGCCTGTAATCCCCCTTAGCTTGATAAAATAAAATAAAATTGGGGAATTTGATTAAGCTAGACGTGCTAAGCCTGAATTCCCGCTTAGCGCGGTTTGCGTTACTACACTTAATAGTTTTGGGTAACTGCCCTGCACTCATTAAAATTTTTAACTTCTCTCTCTCTTAACCCTAATCATTCTTCCCCTATTTCTTTCTTCCCCCTCCCTTCAGCCGTCACACACACAAACACCTCCATTCTCTCTTCTCTCAAGCATTCCACGAGCACCCATGCACACTCCCTCCCTCTTCTTCTTCTTCTTCTTTTGCATTTTTCACCCAAGTGCTTTTCTTTCTATTAGAATATATATTATCTTTATATTATCTTGGTAGTTATTATTTCTCTTTATCTTTATATGATGTAATCAATTACTGAGGATTTCCTCAATATAAATAGAGATGAGGTGTGGTTTTCTCCCACACACATTCAGTAAATACATCATTCTAATATGGTATCAAAGCTAGGTTCAATTTTTTTTTTCTTTCCTTCAAAGCATCGTGAATAGTGCGTGAACAGTACCGCACCTTTGTGAAGCTGCTGTTCACCACCATCGACCAATCTTTTTCCCGGCATGTACACTCCACGCACTGTCACTAAATCAACGCATGCCACTTTTTCCGGCGTTCCCATCCGCCGTTGATTGCTCCTCAAGGTACGCCTCGTTCTAGCGAACCTTCCCACCTTCCTATTTAACATTTTTTGTGAAGTTCTCTCATGGCCACAACTCCCGCTCCTACAGTTCCTACCTATGACATGGTACATGAACAACTGTTGCGTATCTCCACTCCGCATACTTTTGGACACCCATCGACGTCTACCGGGGATTCCTCTGCCCTCATCTCTCACTCCTCTCATTGTGGGGGTCGTGGTGGAAGACGTGATAATGGTTTCGGACATAGTATTCGTTGCACCTATTGCGGAATCTTTGGTCATATTGAAGCCAAATGTAGGATAAAAGCTCGAGTGCAACCTCAGTCAATTAATGTGGCCACAATCACCCCTTCTGCTTCCGATATTACTATCTCTACTAAGGAATATAATGAGCTTCTTTAGCTTCGAGCAGCCAACAAACTTGTATCACCTATTACCATTGTGGCTCAATCTGGTAATCCTATGGCTTTTATTTCTCAGTCCTCCTTTGTTGGACCTTGGATACTTGATTCTGATGCCTCTAATCATATGACTGGTAACTAATCCCTTTTCTCTTCCTTAACCTTTTCAAATTCCTTGCCCTCTGTTGCTCTCGTAGATGGCTCTCAGATTAAAGTCCGGGGCATCGAACAAACCCATCCCCTCCCTCAACTTTCTTTATACTCTGTCTTATTTATTCCTGGTTATCCTTTTAATTTAATTTTTATTAGCAAACTTACCTGCACTCTTGATTTTTTTGTCTTGTTTGAAAATATTCTGTTCTTGTACAAGATCGACGCAATGGACAGACGATTGGAGTAGGACATGAGTCTGGAGGATTATATCAGCTTACGCCTCCGGTTGCCTGTGTCTCCTCTATCTCTCCAGCTCTCGCACATCAACGCCTTGGGCACTTGAGTCTGGAAAAATTACGTCTTTTAGTTCCTAGTCTTTCTAAAGTTTCATCTTTTTAGTGAGTCATGTCAACTAAGCAAACATAGTCGTATTAGTTATAGTCCTCGTGTCAATAAGTGTGTTGGGTCACCTTTTGCTTTAATTCACTCTGATATTTGGGGTCCTAGTCGAGTCTGTTCCACATTATGATATTTTTATTTTGTCACATTTATTGATGATTTTTCTCGTTGTACTTGGGTGTTCCTAATGAAGAATCGTTCAAATGTTTTTTCTATTTTTCAAAGTTTTTCTGCTGAGATTCAAAATCAGTTTGGCTCCTCAATTAAAATTTTATGAATTGATAATGCAAAAGAATATATGTCATCTCAGTTTCAATCCTTTTTAAACTCCCAAGGGATTCTTCATCAAACATCTTGTGGCCACACACCACAACAAAATACCACTGATTACCACTGATTTTGTCAATTCTAAAATCAACTTGCAGACATGTTCACTAAGTCTCTCACAGGTCCCAAGGTTAACTACATTTGTAACAAGCTTGGCTTATGTGACATATATGCTCCAGCTTGAGGGGGGGTGTTAGAATATATATTATCTTTATATTATCTTGGTAGTTATTATTTCTCTTTATCTTTATATGATGTAATCAATTATTGAGGATTTCCTCAATATAAATAGAGATGAGGTGTGGCTTTCTCCCACACACATTCAGTAAATACATCATTCTAATACTTTTTATTTTTCATTTCATTTTCATTTCCGTTGGGTGTTTGGCTTATTTGTCATTGATAGATTAGGGATTTTGCTACACTATTTTGTGAGTGGGATTTTGTAAGTGAATTTATGTGGGTGAGTTGTTGTTTTTGGGTGTTTGTATATAGGTCTCAAATTTGGGGATTTTTCTAGAAATCAGAGTGCACGCTTAGCACAATTTTGCGCTAAGCGCCTGCTTGAATTTTTAAGTTTTGTGTTCATTTTGCAGATGGGGTCCTCGAGTTGTTCTTTGTTTCTCAGATTTGGGAGATGTGCTGTCCTTGCGTGCTAAGCGGGTTCTCTTGCTAAGCACGAGTTCTCTTTTCTTTGTGTCGTTGAGCGCGACTCTATGCTAAGCAACTTTCTTTCTTTGTCTTAATTAATAGCATTAATTCGCAAAGCGCGTTATCGCGCTAAGTGACCCTCTCTTTTCTCTGTCAATGTTTCTGGTCGCACTGAGCCTTCTTGGAAGCTTAGTACGTAGTCTTCTTTTGTGGGTGTTGGGTGTTTTATGGTAACCCGCTACGCCTCCTGTGTGGCTCGACGTGATTTTCGTTCACTAACATTCTTTTGTTGTTTCTTCTTTTCTTTTGCTCTTAGCATAGATGGCTCCAAAACCAAGATCAAAATCCAAGAGCTTTACTGCTTCCTCTAATGTTGCGCCTCCAGAGGTTGTTGCTAATGATGTCGGATCATATGATGTTAGCCAATTTGCATTAGAGATGGATGAGCACCGTTTCCTCACTGATCTGTCCAAAAGAGGTCAGATCCCTAAGAGGAAGGTCATCTTGGCCACAACTAATTATCCCGTGTTTAGTAACGAGTTGGATCGTAGAGGATGGATGCTGCGGCTTTGCTCCCTCTCTAACCTTTCCATTGATGAGACTTTGGTAAAGGAGTTTTATTCAAATATCTATCGCTCGAATGACACTTACCCAAAGGACCAACGAAAATGCAAGGTTAGAGGGAAAACCATTTATTGGCACAGTGAGGCTATCAACAGATATCTCGGGGTCACTCCGATTCTGGAACAAGACTCGAATTATACATGAATGGCCCATGACCCCTTTTTGAAGTTATGGCCAAACTGTGTGTTCTTGGATCCAGGTTCGTTATGTCTCCAACGGATGGCACTCCCTGGAAGATAGTGAGGAAGGATTTGGTTACCCTTGCTCAAGCCTGGAGTGTCTTTACTTTTTTTAACCTTGCTTCAACATCTCACACCTCTGTCATTGTTGTGCAATGAGCTCATTGGGTCTATGGGCTCATGATGGGTTTCAATATGGATGTGGGCTCTTTCATATCTAACCAAATTGTTATCCTGGTGTCGGCCAAAGGAACCAAATTGGGTTTTCCAGCTCTCATCTCCGCCTTATGTGATGCAAAGGTGTGCCTTCAAAGACGATTGTCTTCCAACGGTTGAGTCCTCCGATCAACAAAGCTTTCATCTTCACTCACTGCTACAATGAAAAAGACCACGACAAGCCAATGCTTCCTCCCAACAATAGGAGGAAAACCTGCACCAGAGCAACAACCTAGCAGTCTTATGCGACCGAGGCAATTACCTTAGTCATGCTGTAGGAGGCTTTGGATGAGTTTCATCATCAACTTTCTCAATAAGTTGAAGAAATTCATTTTCAGATGAAGAGGCAAACTAATGCCCTTTATTGAGGGCAATGCATGCTAATGGAAAACCTCTATCGCCTCTCACTCCAACACCCGCTCAACTCTCTACCAGAGTTCCACGAAGAAGTTGATTGGCCTGAGGACAAGCCAATTTTTGCTGGGGGGGGGGGTGGCTTTGCTGAAAAGGAGGATGAAGCTAGTGACATGGAGGAGCAGGAAGGCAACCCCATGGAGATAGAGACGGGAGGAAGTGGCTTGGATTGAGGAGCATCATGTCTGTCTTCATGAGGCCAAGTGATTTTTAATTCTGAACAATTTAATTTTCTAGTTATTTTGAGTAATTTTGTAAGTTATATCTGTGTGGTGTTATTTTATATTTTTGTTAGACAACATGCATTGTTCTCTTTTTAGTGTTTAACTTGGAATGCTCGGATGTTGGTTATTGACTATTTAGGCAATCAAGTTTTCATTTTTCTCAATAAACCTTTGGCTCAAAAATTTGTTGTTCTCAAATTTCGAGTAAAGTGTGCGGTGGTTGTTTTTGGGTGATTGAGTTTGCATTCGTTTGAGTATTATGAATTTTTTATTGTGGGCATATTAGTTTGAAGAATTGTGAATACTTTGAAAACAATCGGTGAGAGTGTGAATCTTATGATTGAGAGAACCATTGGATTGTTTTACTAGAATTTTGGTTGATTCTCTGATTTTGCTGCATGAACATGACCATTAAGGAAAGGATCAAGGCCTTGTTTGTTTGAATTGATATGTTTGAGCCAAGGCCAAATAGCTAACCTTTGTAAATATCCAACCCTTTTTGCTACCCCTTTGAGCTGAAATGACAATTTGTTTGTTTTAAAACCTTGAGCTTGATAGATAACATCTTTGTACACCTTACCTTAGGGGATAGGAAGGAATATTTGTGGTTTTGAGCAAATTTGTTCCAAATTTGGGGGATTGATTGTTAAGAATTATTCATCAGGAAAAAGAGAAACGGGCAACTACCTATGTGAGCAAATGGTGCTAGGTCACACAAGGGCCAAGTAAAATTAAAAAAAAAAAATTCAAATCAAACACATCCAGAAAAAATGTGTTGCCTGATTGAGAAAGTGTGACCTAGTAATGTAGGGCTGCTACTGCCAAGTGATAAAAGGAATATGGGTAATAATTGAATGTTGGAACATTTTTGTTTGGAACTAAGGATATGCTTTCTTAGACTCTAAGAATTTGAATTCAAGAAAAACAAATGTTATTTTGAAGCCCAACCTCATTACAAGCCTGATGAAAGCCCTTAGTGATCCTCATGGTTTGTGCATGTGTAATTGAGTGAGAAAAATAGCAAAATTTGAAGTATGCAAGTTTGATGGTGTTGTGGTTCTTAAACTTGCTCCTATACACTTTGAATGTTGAGGGAAACACTAGCCCTGTAAGGTCATTGTATTCACTTTGATTCATTTGCAATATGTCTTGTTGATTGAAAACTCATATCTCTTGAGTGCACCTTGAGAGCCTTTGAATGCCATAGCATGTGTGATCTTGAAAAGAGAAGTGTTGCATGTGCCAGTTGGTTTTCTGAATTAAATGTTGTTCAATTTCACCATGCATCTGCATTGCTTGTTAAGGTCGAGTTTCTTTTTGCTTGAGGACAAGCAAAGCTTCAATTTGGGGGATTTTGATAATCGCTTTATAGATATAGTTCTTTGAGCACAATTTGTAGCGATTATCTTCTTTTTCCTTGTTGATAGCTTTATTTGAACTCATTTGTTCAGTGTTTTTAAAGTTTTATAGTCAATTAACATTAGATAGTTAGTCTCTAGGAATCAGGAAAAAAATTCATGTTTTGTAGGTGAATTTCATCATTTTGAGCTAGATTGGAGGTTTGGCCATTTTGGAGAGCTCGCTTAGCACAATTTCGCGCTTAGCAAGAGCACTTGGGTGAAGTCAAGGAATTTTGTGGAGACCTGGCACTAAGCCTACAATGGCGCTAAGCCTGAAGCCTTGAGAGCAAATGTTGAAGATTGAAGAGGTGCTAAGCTTGATTCGAGGCTTAGCAAATTTCCCTCTTAGTGAAAAAGAATTCGCTAAGCGCGATTTGGTGTTAAGCGCGATACCCATTTCTCGTTAAGCCTCATTTGGCTCTTAGTGCGACATCACTTATTGATGAAATATTTTGGCAAGCGTACCAAATTTTGCACAAGTAGTATAAAAGGGAAGATCCCAATATCGATTCCATAGGGAATTATCTGTATTGACTATTAGTAAAGTAATCAATTCCTAAACACTAATTTGGTTTTAGAAGTTGTTTGTGTTGTAGAACATAAGTAACAATAGAAAATAAACTAAACACTAACAAATAACACTAAAGATAACTAATAAAATGATAATGTTGATTTAGGACGATGATCGAACAGTTGGCGTGCTTGAGTGTGAAATGATAATGATGGATATGTTGAAGATTTGGTTCAATCGGTTTGCTTCCCATGTAAACGTACAAAATATATTCTCCATTCAAAGTAATATTTCATATTAACTTCGATCTAGAAGTGCTCAAAACGTGATGTCTCATCAAATCAAGCCTAAATTGCTCAACCTCACTTTCGATGTCTCGATAAGTTTAGTTGAGTGGTTTGGTGAAGCTCGGAGATCTTTATGAAGATAATGGAGTCTATCCTATGTTTAGAAATACACTCCATTAGAGTCCAAACTCAGCTCCAAGTTCAAAAGCATTTGTCAATGACATTTAAACTCTAAAACATGCATATATAACTGATCAAATCATATATAACAAGAGTAAAGATAGAGAAATGAACTTTAGACTGAATTTTTCAATGAATAGATATGAAGGAAAGTGTTTACATGTTAAGCACCTAGTTCTAAGTCCTTAACATTAATGGACTAGCCTCTCATTGTCATGAGAAGCCTTAAAAAGGGTTACAAAATGGGAGAGAAGAGTAGAGGATGAAGAAGCAGCTCAAAAATCTAATCAAAGTTTGAATGTCTTAAAAAAATTACAAGTGCAACTTATATACTATAAGTGGACCTTCGCTTAGCGCGCCATTCCGCTAAGCGTAGGTTCGCAATTCTATAGACTTCATCTCAGATACAGGGCTTCCACTAAGTGAGTATGTCCGCTAAGCGCATCTTTAGTTCGAAAGAACATTTCGCTAAGCGAGCTTGTCCGTTAAGCGAATCTTTAGTTCGAAAGAACAGTTCACTTAGCACTGCATAAACCGCCAGTCGCGTGCAACGCGATGTGGCGCTCAACGAGAGATGCACTTAGCGAGATGTGGCATGCAACGCTATTTGCCTTCATTCTTTGTGTTCTTCCCTTATTGTTGAACCTAGGCCTGCAAACATGAATTTGAGTATTTTTCTCACAAAATAGCTTCCTATTGTTAGAATTATCAAAACTATACAAATCTATATTAAATGAATTCAAACTAAGTAAGAAATCCTGAGAACATTGGATAATCACTACAAAATATGATGCAATATTTACATATATAAAACGATTATCACTTATGCAGAAAAAGACAAACACGAGATTCGCTGCTCTTAAGTGCGAAATAGCCAAATTAGGTTATTCTATTCATTATTGGTAGAGCCTAGGGATCTGAGCGCCATCATACTGTTCCATTCCATTTTTCATTTTGCTACTTCTTCCCCATTACTCATGTACCCATCCTCCATGGATCCTCCTTTCACCTTCATGTATAACTAAACTCCTCTAGTTAGGGTTTAAGGAAGCCATCTAAATCTCATGTAAACTTCTCCTGAGTTTCATACAAGTTTGAATTCGAATTTATTACTATATCTTCTTCTCTTAATGCTTTCTTGGGTGTGGCCTACCTTTGATTGTTGCTTAGGTGTATTAATTGCTGGAAAGCTTTTCTATACCTAGAAATGGAGATAGTAACTAATGACGTTTATGCCTAGGGATAGGATAAGGGTCATTAGCCATGGTTTTCCTAATCTCTGAGCTCCATGCAAGTAACTTCATCAATTGAATCAAGGTATTGATGAGTTGATGAAGCCACTTAGGCTCTCTCCATCTAAGGAATTAGGGTTAGGGTAATTTGGTAGATTTATGGTAAATTCATGAGTTCATCTTGTATAATTGCTTGGTTGGTTTATATGGGAGGATGATTGGGCGGAATTGAACCCTAGCTATTTCGTATCATTGCATCTCCATTTTTGCACACCAAGTGTTTGTTCTAAGTTATGAACCAAATTTACATTGTTTACATTCTAATTTTTAATTGAGTTCTATTGCTTTCCAAAGTTATTTTTCACATACCTTTTATTTTAGTAATATAACTTGCATAGTTGAATACATTACGTGAGTTCCTGTGTTCGATACTTGGTTTATTTACCATTTTTATTTACTTGAACGATTTTTGGTATGCTTGCCGAAATCTTATCCCTTATTTTTATTATTGACTTTTTATAATTGTTGAGGACTTACAATGCATAGGAACTAAGAATCTTCCAAGATGGATTCATGAGATGGTTTGTTTCTCTTACTATTGTTTATTATTATGTGTTTTTCAATGTTTTTTTATTATTATTTAATTGCTTAGTACAAATAGGGTGGCTGATTTTTTTTCTTTAACTATTGCTAGACATCAAAGGCTAAAAGAGTGCAACCTTCTCGAGCACAAATTTATATTGACACTCGAACTCGAACAAATGAAAGCATTGTTACATAAAAGGCTGCTATTGTAATTGTAAGAATTTTAATATGTTAGTCAAATCTTGAGTTTTATTTAATGATTCATTGATTTTTTTTCTCTGTTTGATTAATACATTGGGAATATCATGTTGAGTGATTAAGACTTTGATACACATTTATGCACTTTCCTTGTAGTAGTGAATCCATGAGAGTCATATATAACGTACAATTGTATGTTGGTCTTCGCAAATGTGACTCTTACAAATTTGTAGTTGTATATATTAAGAAGAAGAACTGAAGTACTTAACAAGCCTTGTTGTGCTATGAAGTAGGCAACAAGGAAAAATGAGTGTCTATAGGAAGCTATCACAAAAAAAAAAAAAGGTGTCTAAAGAGACATTGCAAGGACAAAGTCACCAAGTGAGGAAAGAATAAAAAATAAGTAAAGTATCAAAAGGAAAAGAAATTAGCTTTGAGAAAAGTTTCTTCATAAAAAGTAGCTTTGCTTAATTTTCTTTTTATTATTTCTGGTTTCCTAGATTTTTTTTATTCTTAATAATCATAGCCGCCATATATTTTATGTGTATTATTTGTTGTAATCTTTACTTTACTATCATTATTTTTTTCTTAAAAGTTTATATTAATTTTGTATGTGTTTGTTTTTAGGGATGATGAATGATATATATGCACTAGGCCTCTTTTGGTGATAATGTTCAATTTAAAAAGACATGTGTTGTCTACAAGAATTTTTTCTTAGATACATAAATAGTCTCAACTTATGTAATCATGTGTTTTTACTAGTAAAAGACGATTGTCCCCTTTACCTATGTCTATATTTGTACAAGTATTTAGTTTGTGGATTGAGGATGTTAAGAGAGGAATTTAATTCATGTTTGTCATGTTTCAATTTATATGTCAATGTTCTATCGTTACTAAAACTTTTATTTTGAAGTAAGACAATTACTTTATTCTATACATCAGTTGAATTAGTAGGCATTTGTGCATTAGTAGGTGTTTGAACGTACCAAATATTAATTAATGTTATTTTTAAGGCTTGAATAAGTTTTGGATCCTTATAAAATACCTCTTGTTTACTTTGGGTCCCTATAAAATTTTTGTTATGTTTTGGGTCCTATAATATATTTTTTTGGGTTTTAGGTCCTTACCAATGATGTGACATCATCTCAACCGTTAGTTAAGTGATGAAGTGGCACCATCTCAACATATATCAACAGTTGAGATGATGCCATGTCATCGGTAAAGACACAAAACAAAACAAAAAATATATTATAAGGACCCAAAACATAGTAAAAAAATTATAGGGACCCAAAACATATTTAAGCCTATTTTTAATTACAAAACAACATCATTAACACTTATATTATATATATATATATATATATATATATATATATATATATATATATATTCTTATTCGAACTAGTAAGTATTTGTGCACTCCAAATGGGCTAAGAGGTAATAGTCACCTAATTAATTTCCATTTGGAAATAATAATAATGACTTTCATCTACAATCAATCTTCAATTATAGGTATAAGTTTATGATTTTTATTTACAGTTGGAGGCTATAAGTACAAGTCAATGGCTTCTACCTACAACCTTTAACTCTACGTACAAGTTAATACTTTTACCTATGGTTAGAGACTGTATATATAAGTTATCAATAAAGATTTACAAGTCACAATAGAGAAATTTAAAGTTGTCTCTCTTTTTTCTCTTTGTTTCAGTTTTCATATATAATACTTTTTTAACTATTTTGATTCTAATTTTTTTTTTTTGTTACTTCACATTCTTATAGCTTAAATCAAATGGATTTTTCTTTGTCGGCAACTGTTAATATTGTAGATGCCTCTACCACTAAAGCTCCATTACCATGTCATTCAAAAACACCATCAAAGCGAAAAAGATTAGCAGTGTGGGAGCATTTTAATGAAGATCTTGAGGAAGAGCAAAGGGCAGCATGCAATTTTTGTGGTACCATGATTAAGTTTAAGGCTAGGCCAAGTTCTATGAAGAATCATTTATTGAGATGCAATGATAATCCTAATTAAGGACAAAAAATGAAAAGGTCAAATGCTTCCTCATCACAAATTGTAGAAGGGCAAGTGGTTGGTGGTTTTTTCTCTTCACTAAGTTGTTTTGAATTTGACCAAGAGATATGCCAAAAGGAACTTGTGAAGATGTTTGTGACTTCCGAGTTGCAATTTCGGTTTGTGAAAAATGAAGCATTTATCAAGTTTCTTAGAGTCTTACAACCAAGATTTAGTGCCCCATCATGTGAAATATTAACACGTGACATTTTTATTCTCTGTGACAAGGAGAAAGAAAAGTTGAAGAAATTTATTTCCAAGCATTGTGGGAGAGTTTGTCTTACTATGGATATATGGACATCAATTCAGAATTTTGTATACACGAGTTTGACTGCACACTTCATTGATAATAATTGGAAATTGCAAAAGAAAATTTTGACCTTTCGTCAAATCATGGGACATTCAGGAGAGAATATGGCAAAAAATGTTAAGATATGCTTGAATGAATGGGGGTTGAATCATGTCTTTTATGTAACTATGGACAATGCTTCATCTAATGACATCGAGATTCAACACTTCAAAAAAAGGTTCATATCTTGGTATATTGTACTTTTGAATGGGGATTATATTCATATGCGTTGTTGTGCAAATATCTTGTGCTTGATTGTGAAGCATGGAAAACATATAAAAGATTCTATTTTAAAAATCCGTGAAGTAGTCAAGTATATTACATCCACACCATCTAGATTGGAGAAATTCAAGGGTTGTGCAGAACAAGTGAAAGTTCTCTATAAAGGCCTCATTTACTTAGATGTTGAAGCTAGGTGGAACTCAACTTACTTGATGTTAGAGGTAGCTATAAAGTATAAAAAAGCATTTGACTTATTTGAAATGGAAGATCCTAAATATGCTAGTAAACTATGAAAGGGGCATGGTGTATGATAACTGCTGTTATTACTCATAATTGATTCTTAGTTCACAGTGGTTATCTCACTTTTCTCTTCTTTGACACTTTATTTGATCCCGATTAGTTAGGATTTAACTCATTTTTTAGGATTTAATTTCATGTCTTTATGTTGTTAGGATTTTATTATTTTTATGTTATTTTGTAGGGAATGAATACATTGAAGAATAGTTGGAGCAGTGTCACTTTCCCATCTTGCTTAGTGAGCCATTGATTTCTTAGCGAGCACAACCCTTTAGAACAACCTCTGAAAAAGCTGAAGAATTCACTAAGTGGGTACATGCTCACTTAGCAATAAAGTGCCTCTCTCTTGAAGTATTGGAAGAACTGAAGAATTCTCTTAGTGAGCAGTCGCTCGTCCAGCAAGTTGGGCTTTACACAAATAGTCCAAACAGACGAATGTACCTTATTTAAGTTGATCAACCACCTAGGATCAAACATGTTTTCAGAAGGAGAGTTCTACGCTACTAACAACTAAAGCTCAAGGGTGCAATTGGAATCAATTGCTTCAATCTTCCATCAACCAAACACCTCTTTTTACTTTTATTTTATGCCTCTCATGTCTATGAAAGGCTAATTTTCCAATTGTTGGAGGTTTGGTGAACTAGACGACTTTCATGTAATTCATTCTTATTATCTATTCAATTTTTATTCTATTGTTGATCATCTTTCTACTTTCAATTCTTGTTTTACGGTTAGGCCTATTACAATTGCATGTGTTATAGATTTAATTGTCATTGGAAAGTGATTTTAAAATACAAATTGAGAGTGGTTCCTAGTAGACTCTATTGCTAGACATAGAGAATAGCGTCTAATAGCCTTTTTTTTTTTTTATGAACCTCTATTATTGACCAAGTGGTTTAACCTGACTTGCTAAGGAATTAGGAGTTGATTTAAGCAATTAGGATTTTTCATGTGAAACATCACGGTTAAAGTATTATTACAAGTTAAGAAAATAATGTGTATGAATTATGAGTAGAGAAAATCCTAATAATTACATTGATTAGAAGTCTAGTGAAGCCAACCCCCCAATGATTTTAATCTTGATCATAATCTACATACTTACAATTATTTTTTTGATTGTCTTTAAATCTAATCTATCTTTTGCATATTTAATATTGATTTTTTTAATTTTGTAAATCATCCTTATCAAATCAATTAATTTCCATTTAGATATTATATTATACTGATGATTTAATACCAACAAATCTTTGTGGATACGATCCTTGGACTTTGTCCATTGTATTACTTGATAATTTGGTACACTTGTCAAAAGGTTAATAGTGTACCTTCTAAATTTGATTGAAATGAAGCTCATTTACTCCTACTTTTTTTGAAGATGTTTTATGATGCAACAATGCGGATTTTTGGTACTAACTAAGTCACTTGTAATATATATATATATATATATATATATATATGAAAGAAGTATTTACAATTGGAAGGAAGATCCGCAAGTGTCAAGAACATAGTGATGTTTGCATAAGCTCAATGGCTAATCAAATGAGAATTAAATATAAAAAATATTGGGGGACACCCAATGTAATCAACATTGTTCTATTGATTGTCGTTGTCCTTGATCCTAGGTTTAAGATGGAATATGTTCACCACTTTATTGACTACTTATGTAATGAAGACCAAGCAGATGGATTGAAGTTGAAGTTGTCTTCTAGTTTAAGATCACTTTATGACCAATACCAAGGTGTTGAGGAGGGTTCTCAAAGTAACCAAGTATAGTTGGATGAAGATGATGATGACGATATCCATGGTATGAATTTCTATCTACAAGAAAGTGGGCATAAATTTGATACAAAAATTGAGTTGGATAAATATTTGAAAGAAGATTGTGAGCCTTCCAATAAGTTAGTTGAGTTTATTATATTAAATTGGTGGAAAGTAAACTCAACCAAATTTCCTATTGTTGGAACTATAACTCGAGAGGTTTTAGCGATTCTCATTTCTACTATAGCATAAGAATCTTCATTCAATGTTGGAGGAAGGATTTTGATCCTTATCGAAGTTCTCTTACTCCTAAATTGGTGGAAGTATTGGTTTGCACACAAGATTGGTTGAAAGGAACACCTTTCTCAATGTTTACGATGAGGACTTTGAAGAGCTCAAGAAATTTGAACAAGGTAAGTTAATATCAATGTTCTACATTTGTTATGATTTTACAATAATCTTTAGAAAGTAACGCAATATTTTTTTTTTTTTTTGTAGAGATGCCTCCATATGAAGGGACTTCATTGACCGCTGACGGAGCACATCAAACACGCCGTCAAAAGCAACTAAGTTCCCCAATAAATTTTGCAATATAAGGCTAACTCAGGTCATTTTCTCAAAGATACAATTCATCAAACACCTTACATCAAATTCAAAATAGGGGATTTTGTGTAATTTTCATAAATTAAAGCAACAGAACAACTTTCTAAACAATAAACGAAAACGGAATCAAATAGATACAACTCAAGAACCTATGCTTATGGAGAAACAATCACATTTCCGACAAGGATAAGTCAAATTCATACTAATGAAATTGCCAACAATACGAAATTTAAGGCAATCACCTTACATTCATTCAAAAATATCCGGATTACTATCGCATTCCTAGCTTTCTCAAATTCAAGCACGTATCATATTAAATCACAATCAATCGATTGTAATTGACCCAAATTCAGATTTCAATTCCCTAATCTAATCATTATCATACATTAAACAAGGAAATTGAGAATTAGAAAAAGGGGGAAAAGGGTTTTCATGAGCAAAATTCAAAATTGAGAATAAAGGAACTCATATTTACCCACAAGCACATGATTCTTGGGTTGCAAAGGGGATTTAGCCCTCCATGAAATCTTCATTGTGGCTGCAAAGGGGCTGCACGAAATTGATGAAGGAGAAAGGGAAAAGAAGAGAAGAGAGAGAAGAGACCAAAGGTGAGCAAGCTATCACAAATGAGTTCACAATCAAAATTTCCAAGTCTACTCATAAAACTAAAGATGTAAAAGTGTATCCAAATCAAGTCATGAAACGTCTCAACCAAGAATGATGCAACTTCTCACAATCAAGCAAATCAAGAATCTAATGGAAAGCATGCAAACACACCCACTAAACAGCAAAAATTTCAAAACAGCAAACAAAACTCAAACTCAAAACCCACATTTTTTTTTCTCTTCTATTATATATATATATATATATATATATTAGAGCAAATGTGAGATTTTTATTCAATGTAGTAGTGTTGTGTAGTGTTATGTTGTCTTGCAAAAGGAGAAAAGCTAAAAACAAAAGGCCAAAATCGTGGTCCCCCCACAAGGTCTGAAACCCACTAAATAAAAGCTACTTGACCAATTACAATTACCAAATGGTCCCTAATTACAAACTAAAACGCGAAACTATTACAAGTACAGGATCGTAACATTGAATCCAAAATTTGACCCTTGAAATGTCAAAATTAAACAATCCTTGTGAGACACGAAATTGTAGATCTCCTCCTTAGCTTTTAAACAAGACAAGAATCATCAAAATCGGAGACCTATATTAAAAGTTATGGACTGCACAAGAGACAATGTCAAAAGCATCAATAAAACGTGACAAATGGCAATTTTCGACACTTGGGCCCAAAATGACCCAATCTCACAAAACTCAGCTAAAATGGTGAAGGAACCTTAGTTGGGTGTAGGTACTATTTGTATTTATCTTATTTGCTTGATCGGTTAATATGTTACAATTTATTTCTTACATATTATGTACAAAGGAAATGTTGTCATGTATAGTAATGTTGACTACAATCTATCTATATATTACATGGTAACAAGTTTTCCAAGCAAAAAACGTTTTGAAGGAAGCTACAAATTGCAATTCATAGAGCATTGCCTTAACACCAACAATTATAGCATATGCAAATAGGATCTTTTTGTTAATCAATAGGACCAAATTTGTTTAAAATTTTCTGTGTCTTGTTAGTTTTTTTAGTTCAACTTTTGTCTAGGTATATTGATTAGTGAAACTGTGTGTAACTATTTGTTTTAAACCTTTGAGAGAGCTTAATTGATGTTTCTTGTTATTTTATTATCTTTGTTCTCTAGTTTGTTAATATGTTTATGTATATATGCACTCTAGCTTGGTTGAATTTAATTTTTGGTATCCGTTTTAATATTACTTAAGAGACATTTGTAGATTGGATAGGGTCTCTTTTATGTTCATGATTCAGGAATGGATCAAGCTGTCATGGATGCTCTCCTAGTCTTCTTTTACAAAGACATAATATGTGAGTTCTTTTATTTTATAAGAGAAAGGGCTTTTAGATTGTCTTGTTTGCCTTTGTGAGTTCTTGGAACCATATTTTATCTTTGTTGCAGCATGGGAACGTTTCACCAAGGGAAATACGAAAGCCAACACTTATTTTCAGGTGATTGATAATTTATTGTTCAACTTATAATTATTCTAAAAATGTTGGATATCAAATAAATTACATGTTATAAATTGAGACTAGTTTTTGTTATTCTACTTCTATTAATTTACTCCACTTGTTCTAAAGTAAATGTTACCATTCTAACACTTTGTATCTGACTCCCAATTATCATTTTATACTTTTTCATGAGTTATTGCAGTTGAGAGTTGCTACTATTATGCTGAAGTTCTTAACTATTTTAGATGAGCATGTTCTACCTTGTCAAATTCTTTCCATTTAGTCTAGGGTAGAAAGTTTTAAAAATAATGAAATGAGATCAAATTGAAAGAAAATGAAATGGAATGTTTTCTCATTACAATTAAATTTATAAAGTTGAACTAATCAAATAGTTCAATGTAGAATTTACATAATTTAGTTCGGTTTTGAAAGATGAAGTTTTAGTTTAGTTTAAATTAGTTATATGAGAATTTATGGCTGTCATTATTTTGAACTAATCACTATAATGCTCAGTTTAATTTGTAGCTAATTTATGGCTGTCATTTATTTTGCTTTCTCTTCAAAGTTTTCCATATTAGAATGCAAAGAAAGACACCAAACCAACACTATTTCTTTCAAGTAGTTCCTACCCTTTTCCTCTGCCCAATTTCTTTGCATGTTATGAGTGACCATGTCCCAGTGTGCACATGAATCACATACCACAGAGAAAACATAAATAAATTTTATTCAGCTTCGATATGTTATATTTGCTTATTTTATCTTTTAATTTATTATATTTGCAACTCAAAGTCCTTTTGTTAAGCATAGAAACTGATGGGGATGATTAAGTTGTTGTCAAAGTCTAAGTGTCATGCACTAAGATAAATAATTTCAATTTTTCAAAAAATAAGATGCAATTAACTGAACAGCCATGTAAATTGAAATGTGTTAGGAATTAAACTCAACTATTGTTTTTCTTCGATTAACAGTTCAATTATTGAAAATTGTTTATATAGTTCAGTTTAGTTTATGACAAAAATTGAACTGAACTAAACTTTGGCCACCCCTAGTCACATGAGGATCTTCATTTCATGCATACTCATTCTTTATGATAAGTGAAATTTATCTATCAAAATCAAACACAATACATAAATGAAAAGGAAATATATCCTATTATATCACATATTAGTGAGGAAATAAAGGAGAAGAGGAAAGAAATACAAACCTTCATTAGAGGTTAACGGAGACCCTCCCAAAGTTGGTAGTGAGAATGTTGTTGCATTGTTGAATTCCTATTATCCCTTTGAGTTCCTACAAAAAAATCCCTATTATCCCTTTCCAAGAAGTAGTAACAAAGAATACAATAACAAAAAAATCATAAGAGAAATGCATTATACAATTTCTATAAAATACAACAAAACTATCATGACAATTTTGTTCATAGTCATATTATAATGATGAATTTAACACACTACAAAAAACAACTAAAAAATCATCTAACATCTACTCATCTTAGGCTTAATTGTTCTTTTGGTTTTCTAAGTTTGCAACTTTTGCGATTTTGGTCCTTCATAATTTTTTTTTTTGCAATTTTGATCTCCCAAGTTTTGAATTTGTATGGTTTAGTAATTTTGTTAAAAAAAATGCATTAATAGTTAAAAATTGACATTGACTTTCACTTAAAAGTGTGTTAATCAAATTTTAACCGTCAACGTACTTTTTTTTAACAGAGGTAGTAAAATTAAATAAATTCAAAACTTGAGGACCAAAATTACAAGAAAAAATTGTGGGACCGATCAAAATTCCAAAAATTAAAAAATTTGGGGACCAACAGTACAATTAAGCAAAAATCTTATAACTCAATCTAATATATATGAACAATATTTTATATAAAATATTCATAATTATAAATATTATAAAGCATTAACTATATTAATAATATATTAAAACATGTATTTTTAAATATTATAAGAATTATTGATGATTAAATTTATATTGATTTTTTCAGTAATTTATTTTCAAACTAAATATTTTTCTAATTATGACTTTGGTATAATAAATATTTTTCTAAACAAAAATATTATAACAAGTATTACTTTAACATATTGTAAATAAATATAGTTAAAGAAAAATATGCAAATTGTATACAATGTTTAAAACTCAAACCGACCCAGCCAGTCGGACCGCGAACCGGTGTTCAGTCCGAGCTGGGTTGCATATCTAACCGACCATGTAATTGGCCCGATCAAACTCGGTGTCACCCGGTCGGCTTAATGCTTAAACCGGTAATAGGTTGACCCGGTAAACATTAACAAATGTTAGACTTTAACTAAAAAATGTGAAATTGTTAGAGGCAAGGATCAAACTTGAACACTAAAGGTGAGATCACGGTTGCTTAACCACTAGAGCACAACATTTAATTGATAATTATATTATAAATAATATATATAATATATAATCGTTATTTATATTTGAATATTTAATATTATAGTAGTATAATATACTATGCATATAAGTAAACATAAATATATAAGTATTTTTTATTCTTATTATAATTTTATTATTCATATTTATTATTATTAAATGTTAATGATTAATTTTTATATAATTTTTTTGTTTAAAACATTATTATATCAATGAATTTAAGTTTAAAGAATAAATTTGTAGAGTTATATTAACTTGTGATGTGATTATTTTTTACTTTTTTTTACGGGAAAGTATAAACTTTAATTTTTTTAATACTGTCATTTTTATTAGAGACTGAGTCATTCTCATGCGGTTCAACCAGTGACCCTTTAGTTCGACCATTAACTCAATGACCCAATGCCTCAACCGGTTTTAAAAACTATGATTGTATATGCTAATTTTTTATATTCAACATTTCCCCTAATATTAGCATCATTAATAAAATAAGATATAATATACAATACATTTACACATAAGACAAATTAAACTTACTTTAAAAAAAAATAAAAATTAAACATATTTTAATTTGATAGTGTTGGAATAATAGCTGAAAACAAAAATTTCCTGAGGTGTGTAATGCACTGTCCTTAAGAACTTATCCGCGCTACTTGCGCAAGTTCCCCGGGGATTCAACAGGAACTTCTCAGATGATGCTTTGAGGCTACAGAACTAGCAACAAACAAGAACCCAGGAAGAGGAGAGAATGAAAATGAAGAGAAGATGTTCTTCTCAGGTGTGCTTGAACAATGAGCCAAGGAGCTCTTTATATAGTAGTCAAGAGTGGTAGGTAGATTGAAGGAGGGGACACAAAATTAATTAATAGCCATAAAATGAATTTAAAAGGAGATTAATTTCTTGTAACAACCAAAATGAATTTAAGGTGTAATGAATTTCTGTAATGGTCAGAAAACGTCTTTTGTAATAAATCAAAAAATACAACAATCCCCCACTTAGTACAAAAGACAAAGAAGAAACAATTCCTGGGTTCACATGAGATGTATTGCGTCGGACCTGGTGTAGCAATCTATATGAACCAGACCTAGATTGGTAATACTTAACACACAGTGTAGTTGGTGTAGCAAGCTATATGAACCAAAGACACTTGTTGTATGTTAGTGGCCTACCAATCACAATACACCCCCACAAGTTGTCGTTAATCTCTATGTTGCACCTTTAAGCCATGTGCGTGCCCGATTATTCATGAGTGCTCCAAAGATCCTGCCAAGGTCTCATACAAGCGGCCCTACTTGACACTCATATAAGTGATTTTTATCAAGTGTATGCTGTAATTTCATACACCACCCATGAGGGATATAAAAATCATTAAAAGTTTTATAAGATGTTAAGCTTTTCCAAAATTCACATAAAGCTTAACTATAAAACTTAACCTCCATATTTGCAGCATCTAGCACTTTCACCACACCATAGAATAAGACCGAAATTGATTGAAATCAATTTAAATGCTAGCATAACTAACAAGTGACTTCTTTTCACCTATATGAACCTTTTTCATGGGATCTCCAATCATGAAGGTTGGGTTACCATCACTTGTTTGTTTTCTAGTGGCTTAATAAAGTCTTATTTCCCTTGATGTTTCAATAATTTCCTCCTTAGTCTAGGTTTAAGTCAAAGGATTGGTCGAATCCATTAATGACTTCACATAATCAAAAGATTTCCATCTTTTAAGCAATTGTTTTACCACAATATCTCTTTATTTTTTAATTACAAAATCTTGTTATTTCCTTTTAGCAATCACACCATATAGAATATGTACTTTCCCATAAAGGGACACATTTGCTAAGACATTTTCTTAGCTAATCAAGCTCATATTCCATTAAGTTAAAGCTTAGTCTCCATAGTAGATCAAACTATACAGGTCTACTTGGTTGAATTCCAAATGACCACATTTTTGAAAATAAAATTAATTATCTCAAAAATTATTCTCATATATGAATCAAAGATTCAATTAGCATTATAGTGCCTTTGTAATATAGTGAGAAATCTACTATGATACCTTTAACACATGTACCATATTTAATAGTACTTCCTCAAAGATTTTATAATTGTGTACCAAAATGTACAACTCACATATGAAATAATAAGCACTATTTCAAAAGAAATAATGTCTTAATTTATATTCTAAAAGAATATTTGCTTAAGTGATTTCTCAACCACTAAGCCTCATAATCAACCAACTCTAGAGAATTCTCAAGTATCTCATGAGTTTAACAAGTGCATCTCAATGGTCCTCAATAGGACTACTCAATCTACCTTCTACATAAGCAATATCTGATCTAGAGAAATTCACCAAATGCAATAAGCTCCCAAAAATATGGGCATATTGAGTTTGATCAATAGATTCTCCTCTATTTTTCTTTAATTGAGTATTAACATCACAAGGGATACTCATTGACTTAGAGTCATAATATTCAAACTTCTTTAGAAGCTTCTTGACATAATGTCCTTGGGATAGTAATATACTATCTCCCTTCCTTATGATTTTAATTCTCAATATTACACATGTTTCTCCCATGTCTTTCATATCAATTTTAGATGCAAAAAATATTAGTTTTTAAAACTATATCAATGCATGTACCAAAAGTTAGCATGTCATCCACGTATATACATATAATAACACAATCACCATTTACAAATTTTGTGTACATGCATCTAACAACATCACCATAATAAAACCATTATCAAACAAAGTCATTAAATTTTTCATGACTAGAAACAACAAAATAATCATATATATTGATCCATGCATATATAAAAGTGGAACCCCCATTGTTTTCCAATTTAAAAGAAAAATAGTCTTTCAACAAATTTTTCGATCCAAAACCATTTTTGAAATTATGTCAATACATTATGATAAAACATCAATAGAAATTATCCTATATGTATACGAAACATAGAGATTCAATGCATTCATTTTTCTAATTTCAAAAATATAATGCCACATAACAATCAGAATCTCAATAAGAATTCATTTTACAAATTTATTCATGAAATTCACAACTTATCATATAGTTACTGCCAAACAATTTTTTTTTCTCATAATAGTATAAAATTATAGTCTTTATTATAACTATTTCAACATTATTCCTCATTCTTGTTCTCAAAACATTCCATTTTTCTATCCATATAAAGGCATGGTATATTAAAACCATTTAAAATCACAATCAATAGTTAACATTATAAAACAAATAACGTGTACCTTTTTAAAACACATTAAATCACATAAAGATATTTTATAACTCTCGCAATTAACTATATTCAAATCATACCAGACAATCAGTTTAATAGCTTTAAAAAACATTAAACCAAATTTAATTCACTTGTTAAAAGGTTTCAACCCGTTAAAATAAATTTGTAATTGCCTACATCATTCTTAAATGATGCCTCGCAAAATTATTATATCCAAAGTTTATATAACATACACATAATTTTGAAAATAAGGACATATTTGTATATTTTGATAAATACTCAAAAATTGAAATCTTATCAACTACATTATAATTAACTAATTATAATAATTACTCACACCAACATAGGCAATTACTGTTTATCCTCATCCTCAAAATTTAATAATAAAAAACATGAGAGGGTAGTCCAAATCTTCTAACATGAACCATTCTCATTAGCAACAATAGGCTCAATTCCTTATTAAAAAAAATTGTTTGCTATTTGGACAAAATAGATTATCAATATGAATTATAAGACATATTCTATTATCACAATCTCCTTGATCCAATTTAATTTTATTATAATCAGTTTTCATAGCGTACCTTTTTGGAGTTGGTTTATTAATACTAATGTCTCTCCCTAGAGTGGTAGCTATGAACGTTACCCCAAGCATGCGAAGTAATGCAGTGCCGTGCTCCAGCCAACGACAGATGTCCAACAACAGAGGCAACATCCTAACAACAATGGGCAACGGTATCAGGGGGGCAGGAACGCCACCATTAGTGTTTTTAGCGATAAGTTCTTAAGAATGTTGGAATAATAGCTGAAAACAAAATTTTCCTGAGGCGTGCAATGTACTGTCCTTAAAAACTTATCCGCGCTACCCGTGCAAGTTCCTTAGGATTCAATAGAAACTTCTCAGATGATGCTCTGAGGCTACAGAACTAGCAACAAACAAGAACCCAGGAAGAGGAGAGAATGAAAATGAAGAGAAGATGTTCTTCTCAGGTGTGTTTGAACAATGAGCCAAGGAGCTCTTTATATAGTAGTCAGGAGTGGTAGGTAGACTGAAAGAGGGGACACAAAATTAATAGCCATAAAATGATTTTAAAAGGAGATTAATTTCTTGTAACAACCAAAATGAATTTAAGGTGTAATGAATTTTTGTAATGGTCAGAAAACGTCTTTTGTAATAAATAAAAAAATATAACAAATAGGATGCGATAAGAGAGGATGGGATAGGATAACTATCTGTAAAGACAAAATAACACAAGAAGAGGGGTTGAGTTGTGTTTTAGCTAATTTTCGTAATCTTTTCGCAAGTTATTTTCAATCGTTTGTTCTAGTTTAAACAAAGAGTGAGCATGCGATAAGTTTCTTAGCTTAAAAACTTCTTCCTGTTAGTTTACAACAATAATAAATAATAAAGAAAACAAGGAGATCAACAAGAAAGAATTATATTGGTTCGTCTCACCTTGACACTATGTTTAGTTCTTGGAAAAACATTCAAGTTCTACTACTTTGCAAAGATACAAGTATTCTAAATCACTTATGGTTCTATACACAACTTTATTACAAAGTTATTCCTCACCAAGTATTGTTTACAGACTAAGCCACTCCTAACTCAAAAAAACAAATAGATTGTTTTTGTTTACAAGGGTACACAGACTTATGAACTATATCGTCTAATAGACGCATATTTTCTTAAGTACTCTAAGTCTAATTCTCTCAAGATATAAAAAGTGTTTTGAGAGCTTTTAAACTAAATAATATTTGAATACATACGAGAATTGATTACTTGAATATCGAAAGTTGTTAGCTTGATTTACATGAACAACAATGATTTACCAAGTCTCAATAAATGCTTTAAAAATAAATAAAATTAATTTAATATTTTTATGCAATTTCACATGTAAATAATTTAAAATTTATTTATTATTTTTTTTTTAATTTTCTTGTTTGATTTAAGGCTTTGAGATTAAAAAATTGATTCTTAGCGTGTGTGTGTGTGATCTTAATATATTTTTATTAAAGACTAATATATTATTCATAATGCTATTTTAAACTAATTTACATCTCATTAGATTTTAAATTAATTATACTTGTAGGTTGTCGTAATTAATATTATGTTAATTATAATAATTGAAATTTAAAATTTACATTTCTTTTTTGTTATGTAAGTATAATGAAAGTAAACATAAATTATTTATTTTTCTACTAATTAATATACTGTTATATTTTATTAATTGTACATAAATAATGATTGGAATATATTTATATATATTTTTATAATTTTTTAATTTATTTTTGTGACGGTTAAATTACTAAAATGATCATTAAATTTTTGGGGTGAAATTTTATACCAAGGTCTATTACTTTAAGTAATAAAAGATTTAATATATTTATGCAATTTTACATGTAAATAATTTAAAATGTGAAGAAACATATAATTTTTCCTAAACAAAAAAAATATCTTCTCAAATATGACATAATCCTTTAAATATATCATGGTATTCCACATTTATTGTTTTTACAAATATTTCTAAAATATATTATTAGCAAGATAAATATTTTTGATAAAAAAATACTTTTAATAAATGGTGGCTAAAATAAAATAGTATCTCACAAATCACAATATCACAATATGATGATAATCTCTCGTAGTGCGGTGAATCAAGATTTAATACTCTATAATATAAATATTCCATTAACATAAATAATTACTTTTTATTTAAATATTAATGTCTCTTTATATAAAGTTTTCAGTCCTAATAAATATAAATATTATTTCTTTTCATAAAATGGATTCAACTGGTTTCACGAAATTAAATGTTTAGGCTATTAAAATGTATATTTATTATTTTTTGTTTAATTTTATTTTGAATTTTCATGTTTAATTTAATGCTTTGAGATTAGAAAATTGATTCTAAAAATTTTGGGGATAAATTGTTACTTAGCGTATATATATTAAAATCCATTTATCATCTTAATATATTTTTATTAAAGACCAATATATTATTCTTAATGTTATTTTAAACTAATTTACATATCCTTGGATTTTAAATTAATTATATTTTATAGGCGATCATAATTAATATTACTATAGGTTGTGGTAATCTATAACAATAGATAAAGGCGATATGGATTCTAGTAACCGTTTTTTGGTTTCTACTTTTATTTGTCAATTTTATCCTCAAATGTCTTGCATGTTAAAAATAAAAATAATAATAAATATGTACAAATGAGTAAATTCTTATATGATCTCCCCAGTTATAATTTATTTTTAAAAATATATTTTATTTAACCATATAACCACCCACAATTCCTTTTTAAACCACCCAAAAAATTGATCAATTTTCGTCCAACCTCCTCCCCATAACCCACTACTCTATAAAATTATCTCATTTTCACTAAAAGTATAGTAACTATCTCAATTTTGGGTTTTCATATTTTTATCCATATCATATCTTTTCCTTTTCTTCTTTGTACGATTTTAGATCGACGACAATGATTAGTGAATTCTCAAGGTTAGGTTTCCGCTATCTACTATCTGTATAATAAAGCTTGAAAAAAAAAAGGTGTATTGTTGCACTGAAAAGGAGAGTATCGAGGGAGAAAAGAATGCTTGAAAGGGGGAGGTTAGAGCATCTTTAGTGGGTAGGGTCTTCAAGAGATCTTGATGTATTTTTTTGTGGGCCCCACAATGCCACATAAGCATCAAGATCTTCCACATTTTTTGCTTTAGTGGTAGATTTTATATTGAGATCTTTTAGGACACTTTTGTAGGTCTCGTTTTGGAAATTGAAAAAAAAAATGTAATAATTAATGCATAACATTGATAGGTAAATTGATAATTTAAATTTTTTTGTCAAAAAATTCATCTGTTGAATGTGTTATATTTCATATTTGTTCTTGAATCTATTGTTATAGATTATTTCCCGGTAAAAAAAAATGGTTAGTTATTTTCTATTTTATATTTTTTTTTTGTTGGAGAAGATCTTGGAAGGGTATTAGGGAATATCTAGATCTCCACTTGGAGATCTTGCTTTTTTCTCCAGTGAAAGATCTTGGGGGTTAAGAAGATTGCTCTTAGTTGCAGTCACCTCTCTCTCTCTCTCTCTCTCTTTCTTTTCAAGTCTCCATATTTGCTTTCGCCTCCATCCTATTAGTTTATTTTTTTATAAAACTCAATCAAAAATTGCAAACATTACTATTTGTCACGTTTTATTGATGCTTTTGACACTATCCCTTGTTCAGCCCATAACTTTTGACACAAGTCTTCGATTTTGATGATTCTTGTCTTTTTGGAAATCTAAGGAGGAAATATACAATTTTGTGTCTCACAAGGATTAGCTAATTCTGACGTTTTAGGGGTCAAATTTGGGATTTAATGTTACAGTCCTGCACTTGTAATAATTCTGTGTTTTAGTTTGTAACTAGGGACCATTTGGTAATTGTAACTGGTCAAGGTAGCTTTTATTTAGTTGGTTCAGACCTTGTGGGGGGGGGACCACTGTTTTGGCCTTTTGTTTTAAGCTTTTCCCATTTTGCAAGACAACATTACATTACACAACACTACTCATTGAATAAAAATTTCACATTTGCTCTCTTCTCTCTCTTCTCTTCTTTTCCCTTTCTCCTTCATAAAATTCATGCAGCCCCTTGCAGCCACCATGAGGATCTTCATGGAGGGCTAAATCCCCTTTGCAACCCAAGAATCATGTGCTTGTGGGTAAATATGAGTTCTTTTATTCTCAATTTTGAATTTTACTCATGAAATCCCTTTTCCCCCTTATTCTAATTTTCAATTTCCTTGTTTAATGTATGATAATGATTAGATTAGGGAATTGAAATCTGAATTTGGGTCAATTACAATTGATTGATTGTGATTTAATACGATACGTGCTTGAATTTGGTAAAACTAGGAATGCGATAGTAATCCGGATTTTTCTAAATGAATGTAAGGTGATTGCCTTAAATTTCGTATTGTTGGGAATTTCATGAGTATTAATTTGACTTATCCTTGTTGGAACTGTGATTATTTCTCCATAAGAATAGGTTCTTGAGTTGTATCTCTTTGATTCTATCTTCGTTTATTGTTTAGAAAGTTGTTTTGTTGCTTTAATTTTTGAAAATCACACAAAATCCCCCCTATTTTGAATTGAATGCAAGGTGTTTGATGAATTGTATCTTTAAGAAAATGACCTAAGTTAGCCTTATATTGCAAAATTTATTAGGGAACTTAGTTGCTTTTGATGGCGTGTTCGACGTCATTATAGTCTACTTGTATGGGTCTCTTGATACATTTATATGAAACTCCCTGAAGGATTCGACTTGCCCAATAAAGCATGTTCTAGAGAAGAACAGATCAATCAAGTTGAACAAGTCTCTCTATGAGCTAAAGTAATCAAGATGCATGTTGTGTAATCATCTTAGTGAGTATTTTCTAAAAGAAGGATATATAAATGATCCCATTTGTCCATGTATTTTCATGAAGAAATCTGATGCAATAATTGATGTTTATGTAGATGACATAAATATCATTGGAACTCCTGGAGAACTTCCAAAAGCCATTGATTGCCTAAAGAAAGAGTTTGCAATGAAGGACCTTGGAAGGACAAAATTTTGTTTGGGATTACAAATAGAATATTTAAAAGATGAAATTTTTGTGCATCAAGAAACTTATACAACGAAGGTGCTTAAAAGGTTCTATATGGATAAATCACATCCATTGTTTACTCCAATGGTTATAAGGTCTTTAGATGTGGACAATGATCCTTTTAGACCTAAAGAAAAGGATGGAGAACTACTTGATCTTGAAATACCATATCTTAGTGTTATAAGGGCATTGATGTATCTTGCCAATTATACACAACCTAATATATCATTTGTAGTTAACTTATTAGCAAGATACAGTTCTTCACCTACACGAAGACATTGGAATGGAGTGAAGCGCATACTTCGTTATCTTAAAGGCACTATGAACATGGGTTTGTTTTATTCCAATGCTTCAAAATTAGACCTCATCGATTATGCAAATGTAGCTTATTTATCAAACTCTCATAATGGGAGGTTACAAATAGGATATTTGTTTACATATGGTGGTACAGCCATTTCATGGCGGTCTGTGAAACAAACCATAACCGCAACGTCATCCAATAATGTAAAAATTATAGCATTACATGAGGCAAGTCACAAATGCATTTGGTTGGGATTTGTGATTCAACATGTGCAAGATACTTGTAGTCTATCTTTTGGAAAAATGGCATCGATGATCATATATGAAGACAATGTTGCATGTATCACTCAGTTGAAAGATGGATACATCAAAGGAGACAAACCAAAATATATTCTACCTAAATTCTTCTTCACTCATGATGATGGGAAAATCACTTGCTTGGTTTAATTTGGACTTCTAGGTTGGAATTCGCGCACCAAAAGGAAACACAGAACAAGTTTTAATTTGGATCGTATCTCAGTCTACAGAACTTGGATTGGAACGATTCCACATTGAGAAGAAAGCTGACTTTCTGAAATGCAATTTAGGGTCAAGAAACACCAAAAACGGATAAGAAAAACGTGCAGAACAAACTTGAGAAAATTGGTTTGAAGACACAATTTGGCAACACAGAAAGAACAAGGAAAAAGGAAAATGTGAAAGAGAGAAAATTAATTAGGCGCCACAAACAACGACGTTTGATAAGCCTAGAGGATCGCCACAAGAATTGAGTAAATTCTTGATAAGAACAATTGGTCCAAGGAAGAACCCTAGCAGAGACAATTCTCACGCTTATGATAAAACAACAACGTTATGCATTTTCATTCATTTCCAAATAATTTATACAAATTAGTTCTCAATCGCTTGGAGGCAAAATAAAAGAAATGTAAAATCCCAACACTACAAGCATAACTAATATGCCTTAGTGGTAAAGTGAGGCATAGTTAAATTTGAGGTTAAGGATTCAAAACCGACTACAAGCACTTTATTATTATTATTAAATGACTAAGTCAATAATTGGGCCTTCATTCCACGTAATACATGACTAGCAACTCTCCCTTGTGGGCCTCCAAGTGTTGGGCCCCTTCATGCATTTGGACTGCCCTCAGATTAGTCACCAAAGCTTCTTGGGCCTTTTTAGCTCTTGCTCTTGTCATAGGCCCTCCTATGCCTTGTATTAGGTCTTGGGCTTCCTTCTAGTCATGGGCTTGGGCCTAGTGGTTGTCATGGGCTTGGGCCTAGGCTTTGATGTCCGCATCATTCCCTCCTTCTTGAAAAGCATTTGCTCTCAAATCTCTCAAGTCATCACCTGCATCGAAAAGAGTTAGATCAGCCACATTACCCCATACTTTCCTGGCAAATCAATTTTGTAGGCATTATCATTGATCCTAGCCAGTACTTGAAAAGGACCATCTCCTCTTAGCATGAGCTTTGACTTCCTTTGAGAAGGAAACCACTCTTTCCTAAAATGTACCCATACCCAATCACCTGGTTCAAATGTTACCTTTTCCTTCCTTTGTTTGCATATTTTGCATACCCTTCCATTTTCTTCTCAATTTGGGACTTGAATTTCTCATGCATCTTCTTGACATATTCTGCTTTAACTTGTCTAGACTTATCTTTAAATTGAGAAATGTTAGGTAAAGGCAACAAATACAAAGAAGTCAAAGAATTAAAACCATAAACAATTTCAAAAGGTGACAATTGAGTAGTACTATGTACAACCCTATTATAAGCAAATTCAACATGTAGTAAACACTCTTCCCAAGTCTTAATATTTTTCTTAATAAGAGCCCTAAGAAGACTAGAAAGAGTTCTATTGACCACCTCGGTTTGTCCATCAGTTTAAGGATGGCATGTAGTTGAAAACAACAGTTTAGGACCTATTTTCCCCCACAATGTCCTCCAAAAATGGCTAAGAAATTTAGAGTCATGGTCACTTACAATACTCCAGGATAACCCATGCAATCTTACTACTTCGTTGAAAAATAATTAAGCAATATGGCAAGCATCATCCACCTTCTTGCAGGGTATAAAATGAGCCATCTTAGAAAACCTATCAACCACCACAAAAATTGAATCTTTTCCTCCCTTGGACCAAGGCAAACCTAAAACAAAGTCCATAGAGAAGTCAATCCAAGGATGTTCAGGAACAGGTAATGGGTATACAAACCATGTGGCTTGACTTTAGATTTAGCCTTTTTGCAAACAAGACACTTATCACACAATGTATGCACATCAAATTTCATGTGAGGCCAG
The DNA here is from genome assembly GCA_014843725.1 of Amphicarpaea edgeworthii. Taxonomy (NCBI): domain Eukaryota; kingdom Viridiplantae; phylum Streptophyta; class Magnoliopsida; order Fabales; family Fabaceae; genus Amphicarpaea; species Amphicarpaea edgeworthii. Next base: position 13,523,773 of record CM026321.1, read on the forward strand.
TAAAAATGCTCATGCAAGATATCATATGTCTTTTGCACTCCAAAGTGCCCCATTAACCCCCCTTCATGAGCCTCCTTAACAAGAACTTCCCTAATTGAACTCTTAGGAACACAAAGTTGAAGATTGATGCCTTGCCTCTTCATTTAGATATTTGGTATCTTCATACCTTAAGTCTTCTCCATTCTCTTAGTCTAGTATTTTCTTTTTATGTCATAATATGTATGGATGATGGCATTGTATTGTTTGTTATAGACTAAGCCATATTATTTTTGCTTAATGTTTTGATTTTCCCTGTTTTCTATTATCTCTAGCATCACTAGATGATTTACTTCTTAGGAACTAATTCTAAGTGATTGCAATCGATTACAAGTTGTAGGAATCAATTACCAGATGACCTAATCAGTTTTGAAACCATCTCTGGTATCGGGTTAATCGATTACCAACCATTGCAATCAATTACAATGTTAATTTCAGATATCATATATTGCTCTGTATCCATTGCAATCGATTACCATCGAGCTGCAATCGATTACAAGATAATCTCTGAGAATCAGAAATTGCTCGTTTCATTTGCAATTGATTACCATCTTGTGGCAATCGATTACCAGATGATCTTTGATATTCAGAATTGACTCTGTCTTGTTTGCAATCGATTACAAGTCCACTACAATCGATTACAATAGCTGACAGCAAGTGTAAATCATATTCTGATACACAGGATAATCGATTACATCTTATTGCAATCGATTATATCTAGTATATGGTCATTTTAAAAGATCTCTAAGACTCATTCTTTATCTAACTAACTCCAAATCTTTTTGTCCCCCATGTCATATATTTGAACCTATAGCATTCTGTGTAGAACAACCAACAATTACAATATCTTTTCATTCCTTCAATTGTCAAAATCCAAATCTTTGATTTGATTTTCAGATTTGATATTGCTTTGAACATTTTCTTTTGCACATTCTCTAATCTCTTGAGTTTTCAAAAAAACTCAATATTGCTTTTACTGCTATACCCATTTGAGATTAAACCTCTGAGTCTATACAGCTATATCCCTCTCTTGTTCTTTCATGAATTGAGGTGATTCAACATTTTTTCTTGACTGCTAAATTTGCTCGTATTGGAGTTTCTTGAACTGATCTCATATCAACTATATCAACACAACAAGGTGTTTTCGTTCTTTAATCTTTTTCATTGATCTTGTTTGATTTGCATTGTAGGAATTTCATTCCTTGATGTTGTTTTGAAATTAGATGGCGTTTCTAACTTTGTTTCTAGAATTGTGTTGTTCTATAGTTTAGAAATTGGATGGTGAATGGTGTTTTCACATTCAATTTTTTAGGTTCCTGTTTCAAGTTGTGAAATCAGGATTTGCTGTGAATTGTGTGTGCATGGTGTATGTAATCAAATTCATAGTGGAACCCCTTGGTGAAAGGGAGAACTGGATGTAGATCGGTGGTTGATCGAACCAGTATAAATCAACAAGCTCAATCTCTCTATCCTTTGATCTATTTCAATTTAGTATTTGATCTTTATCAAGATTATTTGTTCTAAATCATTTCTATCATAAGTTGAGGTTGTTTTTCTGGTTTTTTTAATCAATTTAATATTATCTGAAAACGCTTTTATTAAAACCTCAAGAGCGGTGGTGAAAAATCTTTTTGAGGAAAAGAATCTATTACTTTACATTAAATCAATTCACCACCCCCCTCCCCCCTCTTGATTGATTACCCGGCTGATCCTAACAAAAGTCTTTTATCCTTAACCAAATAACCATCATGTTTAAAATACCCATCAGATGTAGTATGAAAACATGTTTGGTAAATATGAGAAAAATCAACATCATGTTCATATAATTCCTTAATGCACTCAAAACCAAGAAACTTAGCTTCAAGAGTAGACAGTAAAGCATACCTGCGTGACAAAGCATCAGCAACCACATTGGACTTACCACTCTTGTGCTTGATCACATATAGGAATTGTTCAAGAAACTCCACCCACTTGACATGTCTCTTGTTCAACTTACCCTACCCTTTCAAATACTTTAAAGATTCATGGTCACTATGAATTACAAATTCTTTAGGCAAAAGATAATGTTGCCATGTTTGCAATGCTCTAACTAATGCATACAACTCCCTGTCATATGTGGGGTAGTTAAGGGCATCCCCATTTAGTTTCTCACTAAAATAAGCAATTAGGTGCCCCTCTTGCATCAAGACAACTCCTATTCCCACCCTAGATGCATCGCATTCAAGTTCAAAGGATTTAGCAAAGTTAGGCAAAGCAAGTATGGGTGCATGTGTTAATTTCTCTTTCAGGACAGCAAATGTTTTCTCTTGTTTCTCTCCCCATTTAAATCCCGCATGTTTCTTAACTAACTCATTAAGAGGTGCAGCAATAGTACTAAAGTCCTTTACAAACCTCCTATAGAAACTAGCTAAGCCATGGAAACTTCTCACTTCACTCACATTCTTAGGAATTGGCCACTCTTGGATTGCTTTTATTTTCTCTTTATCTACATGCACTCCACTAAAGTTAACCCCAAATCCTAAGAATACAACATGATCTTTACAAAATGTGCACTTGCAAATGCTCATCCAAATTTTTGCTATATACAAGAATGTCATCAAAGTACACAACCACAAATTTTCCTAAGAACTCTCTCAGAACATGATTCATTAACCTCATGAAAGTACTAGGGGCATTTGTCAAACCAAATGGCATTACCTTCCACTCATATAAGCCATAGTTGGTTTTAAAAGCTGTTTTCCATTCATCACCTTCTCTAATCCTAATTTGATTATATCCACTTTTCAAATCTATCTTGGAGAAGTAACATGATCCATACAATTCATCAAGAAGATCATCTAACCTGGGAATCAGATGCCTGTACTTAATGGTGATGTTGTTGATAGCTCTGCAATCTGAGCACATCCTCCAGCATCCATCCTTCTTTGGCACCAATATGACAGGAACAACACATGGGCTCAAACTTTCCTCTACCCACCCTTTAGTCATCAAATCAGTGACTTGCTTTTGAATCTCCTAGGTTTCCTGAGGATTACTCCTGTATGCTGGCCTGTTAGGCAACATAGCTCCTAGAACCAAATCAATTTGGTGTTCAATGCCTCTTAATGGTGGGAGTCCTTGTGGTATCTCCTTTGGAAACACATCCTAAAATTCTTGCAAAATAGATTTAACTCCACTAGGAAGTTCAAGGTCTGAATCAAGTGCAGAAATCTCCTTATTATACAGTATATACATATACTTCCTTGCCATTAAAGCTCTCCTCACCTCTCCACTTTTCACAAATAATCCATTCTTTTTCACTTTCTTTTCTCCACTTTTTTCTTTTCTCTCTTTTCTCTTTTTCTTTATCTTGTGTCTCTCTCTCTTTCTTTTTGCTATCTTTTTCACTTGATGGTTCAAAATGAAAACTCTCACTTGTGATTTCCCCATCATCTTTTAATATCATAACTTTCTTAGTAGGACACTCAGAAGCTATGTGTCTCTCTCTACCCAAACACTTGAAGCACTTTATGTCTCTAGATCGAGAATTGTTGGCCACTTCTTTGCCCCGATTTTGGGTGGGCTATGGTACAGCCCTTGGGGTCCTATTGGATGAAGTTCCCTCTTTCTTAAACCCCTCTTTCCACCTAGAGTTATCATAATTAGATGAACTCTTCCTCACACTTTTTCTCTTTAATTATTGCTCCACTTTCATAACATGATGGACTATATCCTTTATCTCCACATAATTTTGCAGTTCCACTACATCCCTTATATCTCCATTCAACCCACTAAGAAACCTTGCCATGGTTGCCTCCCTATCCTCCTCAACATTGGCTTGAATCAAGGCTATTTTAAGGTCTTTGTAGAACTCATCTACACTCCTACTCCCTTGGGTTATTCTTTGAAGCTTATTGAAAAGCTCTCTATGGCAGTGACATGGAACATACCTCCTTCTCAACACTCTTTTTAACTCCTCCCAAGTCTCCATCATAGGCTCTCCATACCTCCTTCTCTCCCTTTGGAATTGATCCCACCAAATTGGGGCATAGTCAATGAATTCCAAGGTAGCTAGCTTGATCTTCCTCTCTTTAGTTAGGGTGTGACAAGAGAAAATTTGTTCTACCTTCAACTCCCACTCAATATAAGCTTCAAGATCACTTTTACCCCTAAATGGTGGAATGGTAACTCTTACTCCCTCATCTCGGTTTCCTCTTGGTTCTTCCTCATTTCCTCTCCTTCTTCTCCCTTCCTACCTCTCATGTCTCCCCCTATCTCCATGTTGGTCATTCTCCCTATTCGGATTTTGGTTTTCTAAAATTTCAAGCCTCTCATAAATTCCCTCCGTATGCTCCCTCAAAACTTGGTTCATCCTTTGAGTTAAGGCATCTAACAACACCCTATGATCTCTAGTAGGGGATGGAGGTCCCTCTCTTTCAACCATGAATAGAATTTGAGGTAAAGAAGACCTCACCAAAGTGTTTCACACAAATAGGCTTTTAAGCAAATGTCCTCTCTAGCCTTTTTCCACTTGTTCTCTAACTTAAGGTTCTTACAAGAATCAACAATCTATGATCAAGAATCACTTTCAAGGGTAGCAATCACAAGGCTTGAAATAGAATTTTAACACCAACAAAAGGGAAGTAGCAAAGAACAATTTCACTACAAACAAACAAGAATTTTGTGGAAAACAAGGTTAGAGAAGACACTTGACACTTAGGAATTTTATCGAACAAGTGGGGTGCAAGGAATTTAATGATCACAGCTGCTGTACTTTGTTTTTTTTTCTTTTTTTTAAAAACTTCTTTTGCTACTAAATTCAATAAACAACAGCCACAACTTATGCAATTTTTTTTTTAACTCAAAATACTTCTAATAATGAAATTTGTAACCTTGGAACAAAGCTTTGAAGTTGCAGCAACTAAGAATGACACTAGACTAAAATTCCCCACAAAACAAGCTGATATTTAACACTCAAAAGAGATGACACCAAGAACACATATGTAGCAAAGTATGAACAAAACAAGAAATTGAAGACAACAAACAACCAAAGATTGGGAGAACAAATTAGGACAAACACAAACATTGAAATAGAGTTGCACAATCCAAATTTAGTGAACAGAATTTAGGGGTTTAGGGTTACTGATCCGCTGTCGCGCACGGATCAAAAACGAGTGATTTTGAAAATGTAGTTACGGTAATGACAACTCGAGTATCATTCTCAAGGATTCTTGTATTATTATTAATCAATGTAGTAACAATTAATGGGGGGTTTAGATTACGATTTCAAGAAAAAGGAATTAAAATAAATTGTGATTATCAAATAAGCTAAAGCGAATCAACCTACGACTTCCGACTTATCATTGATCCCTATAAATTCCAATTCCCTAAACGGGTCTGATCCTATTCGACTATAATAACCACTGCCAAGCGCAATAGAAATTATACGGCGTATGATCCTGAATTCCGAATTAAGCAAACGGATTAAAAACTATTGCGAATTAAGCAAACGCAATCTGATCAAACGTGATAATGTAAAAGCTACGTTAACATGAAATTGATTCAAGATCAAATAACCAATTGAATTTAATATTTATATCCTATAACAACAATCAAATTAAGCAAATAATTGAGATTATTGGAATAAATCAAAGGAAACAGATTGACATGGAATTTATAAAAGAACCTCAAAGTGGAATCCGATTGCAGTAGATCGATTCTTCGGAAATTAGTTCTCCATTACAATTGCTCAAAACTCTCCAAATAATTTCGTGAATAGTGAGTGAGTGAATAGTGCTGCATGAACAGTGAATATGTGCACAGCAACCGGCCATAGCGTTTTAATAGAATAAGAGTTTCACTAATAATCCGAACCGGGTCGGAAAATACAAACCAAGCCCATAAAATTGACCCAAAACAAATTATTTCCTAACATCTGCAACTTCAACGAATTATTCAAGCCTTCTACAATCCGAATCAGCTTCTGACTCCAACATGAAAGTTGTAGCTCTTTCTCTTATCTTTCCAAAGAATATTAGAAAGCCTCAATCCGATTCCTGTAGCTCCAGTTATGAATTTTCCATTGAAAGCTGCTAATGCTGAAAATAAAATACGAAAATTAAATAAAGCTAGAAACAAACTTAAATATGAAAACACACTAAAATGGTGAAACTAATGAAATAAACTAAGGAAATGCCTAAGAATAATAGTAGAAGAATGTGCATGAAGATGCACTGATCAAATTCTCCCACACTTAAACTTTTGCACTCCGAGCAAAATTAAAAAATTCAAAACAGAAAAACTTCAAAACAAAGACGAAACAAAGCATGCAAACTCAGAGGTTATCAGGATACAAAGTGCAAGCAAACTCCTAATTCTAAGCTTAAAGAATATGACATTAGTGAGTAACTCTTTTGTGACACTCAAAGTAAATATGAAAAACAGATTACCAAAAAGTACATCAAAAGCATCAAGATCCTCACAAGATAAACTGTTTCCACTCAACTCTCAAGTGTTTATGTTACTGTTTACACTCAAAGCATAACATGAGAGATAGTACTACCATAAGCTTGAAAAGACTCTAACATTCACAATTTGAAATACATTGCACACAAAGATCAAAAGGACTTTTATTATGGTTGTAACTTGGCCAAGATCAGGGTGAGATACATCCTAAAGGGGTACTAAGCTAAAATTCAAAGAGTTAAAAGAAAATTGAAAGAATTGTGGGAGTTGAACTAAATAATATCTCAATGGCGATTGAACAACAACCTCACAACTTATTTCTCTTCTCCTTTTCCTTTTATTCTTCTCTTTCTTCTTTTTTTTTTTCAGAAGGACTAGCATTGATATCCTTCTCTATTTTTTTTTCTTTTCTATTTTTTTTTCTTTTCTGCCAATCAACATCATAACAACAATGTTCAACCCCACACAACTCTATACAAGACCCTTTCAACCCTTTGAATAGGGTGATAACATTGTTTTTCACTTTTCGGCTTGTAATGAGTTTCAAACACAAAAAAGGATAATAGGCTCAAAGGGGCTTCCAAACAAAGGGATGATATTATCAAGGTTGGCTTTTTGGCTAACTAGGTAAAAAAAACAAAACAAAACAAGATGCCTTTATCATTTCAATGTGCACAAGTAAACAAAAAGCTTCAACAAGAGTCAATTCAAGTTCTAGAGACTAACAAACATGAGTGAAATCACACAAGAAAGAAAGAGATGGATTTTTGATGTTATCCATTATTAGGCTTAAAATCTCACAAGGGTTAGTGATCTTCCACTAGTGATGTACAATTTAGGGTTTAGTCAAACATACAAACTAAGAATGCGCAAAAAGAGTCAGTCACATCACACCACAAGTCTTTCGACAAAGAACAGAGAGAATACTCACAATTGTAGCAAGATAATCAACGAAAAAACATGCATTTTCCATTTTTTTTTAAACAAAAACAAAAACAAATGGTTTCCTCCCCCACACTTAAGACATACATTGTCCTCAATGAAAAGAACTCAATTATAAAGTAAGAGTGAGAGAAAGGAAAGGGTGCCCCCTGATCAAGTTGCAGTGTAGTTGGGCACTTCCAAAGAAAGTTGTTCTATGGTTGCATCTTCAGGCACTGAACTTTCATGGAATAGCTTTAGGCGCTGCCCATTAACCTTGAAAACTTTGTCAGTACTTGCACTTTTAATTTCTACTGCACCATAAGGGAAAACATTAGTAACAACAAAAGGGCCAATCCATTTGGATCAAAGTTTCCCAGCCATAAGCTTAAGGCGGGAGTTAAACAGTAAAACCTATTCGCCCACAGAGAATTCCTTCCTAGAAATCATTTTATCATGGAAGTGTTTGGTTTTCTCTTTATAAATCCTAAAGCTTTCATAAGCCTCTAGCCTAAACTCTTCAAGCTGTTGTAATTGGAGTTTTCTTTCAATACCTGCTTGTTGCATTTCCAAGTTACAACTTTTCACCGCCCAATAAGCACGGTGTTCTATCTCTACAGGAAGGTGACATGCCTTACCGAAAACAAGTCGATAAGGAGACATCACTATGGGTGTCTTGAAAGCTGTTCTTTGAGCCCAAACTGCGTCTTCTAGACGGCGGCTCCAATCCTTCCTGTTTGAGATCTCAGCTTGCCCATTTGTTTGTGGGTGATATGCAGTAGAGACTCTGTGCACAACTCCATACTTTCGGAGCAAAGCTTCCATGGTGCGGTTACAGAAGTGAGTGCCTTGGTCACTTATGATGGCTCGGGGTATTCCAAACCTGCAAAAGATATTGGACCTGACAAAATCTGCAACAACTCTTGAATCATTAGTCCTAGTGGGGATAGCTTCTACCCACTTTGAAACGTAATCAACAGCAAGTAAAATGTAGAGAAAACCAAATGATACAAGAAAAGGACCCATGAAGTTGATTCCCCATACATCAAATACCTCACAGAAAAGCATAGGTTGCTGAGGCATTTCACTCTTACGAGTGATGGTTGTACCTGCTATCTGGCACTCTTGACAAGTGCGGTAAGTCTCATAAGCATCTTTAAAAACAGTGGGCCAGTAGAAACCTGCTTGCAAGAGTTTGGTTACCTCTTTCTTCACCACATCGAGGATTAAAGGATTAAGCCTCCTTTGGGGCTGCCTTCTTTGTTTTTGCACCATCCTCAAGCAAAATCTTGTGCATACACATGGAAGGACTAATACCTGGGATGTCAGCTAATGTCCACCCAATCGCCATCTTGTGCTTCTTCAAAACCTGCAAAAGCTTATTTTCTTGATCGAAATCAAGGTTAGAAGAAATTATAACAGGGATTTTTTCATTACTCTCCAAATAAGCATATTTCAGGTTTTTAGGGAGTTGTTTCAACTCTAAGGACAGGGGCTACTCGATGGATGGAATGTTTGGGGTAGTCGAGATGTCGAGCGCATCAGCGGCATAAACAACTTCACCTGTAGGAAACATGTTACCCTGCAAGACAGAATCAATCTCAGCACATACAACACAAAGGTTAGTGTCAGTACAATCAGCACATGAGAAAACATCATCAAAACCCGATAAAGATGGAAAATCAAGTGAAAATAATTCAGAACAAGTGTCATCAACCAATTCAGAGATCAATTCAATATGAAAAACAGAATGCTCTTCCAAGGGATGTTTCATGGCATCGAGAATGTTAAATTTCGCGACAATGTCACCAAATTCCATGGACATGGTTCCATCGTCAACATCAATTTTTGTTTTTGCCGTTTTCATGAACGGTCTGCCTAAAATGATGGAAGCTCTGCTTGACTTAGTTTCTCCTTCCATGTCCAGAATGTAGAAATCTACAGGAAAAATCAAATCGTTAACTTGAACAAGGACATCTTCCACTACTCCCGCGCGGGGTGGGCATTGCTCCTGTTCGCCAGTTGAATGATTAAACCTGTATGCTGCAAAGGACCAAGACAAAGGTTATTATAAACAAAAGTAGGCATAACATTAATGCCCGCTCCTAAATCAAGCATGCAATTCTCAAATTTAGTATCCCCGATGGTACAAGGAATAGTAAAAGTTCCCGGGTCCTTACACTTTTGCGGTAAGACCTGAGTGAGGGCTGAAATATTTTGCTCGCCCGGTAACTTTTTCACATGAAGGCTTGGGCTGAATAAAAGTAGAAATATTTCTTCCCAAGTTGACTCTTTCACTTCCCTTCATCCTCCTCTTATTTGTACACAAATCTTTCAAAAACTTTACATACTTTGGAACCTGCTTAATAACATCAAGAAGCGGAATGTTTACTGCAACTTTTCTGAAAACATCCAAGATCTCTCTCTCTTTGTCTCCCTCCTCAATCCTTTTAATTTTTTGAACTCTATGTGGGAAGGGGATTGGTGGAACATACTCTTTTTCTTTATTTTTTTCAGTTTCTACCACAACAGAAGAAGGTGGAGAAGGTTCAGATGGAGAAGGTTCAGATGTTGCCTCAATAATTTTTTTATTTTTTTCGGGGGCTGGTTCTGTAACCTTTCCGGATCGCAAGGAAATTGCACTCGCATTGGCATTAGGACCTTTTGGATTCACAACTGTTTGGGCAGGAAGTTGGTTCTATCCTTGGGCTTGCATGGCATTCATTGAGGTGGCAAGCTGTCCAATCTGTGTCTGCAAGGTTTGAATGCTAGATTCTGTTCTTTGTTGAAACTGAAGATTGTTAATAGCTAGTTGCTTGACCAGGTCCTCTAATGAAGGTCCAGAAGGTACAGAGGTGGTAGCTGGTGGAGTGTTTTGTGGTTGCGGAAGGGGTAACACTAGGTTATTCTTTGTGGGCTGCTTGGTTTCCATATCGAAGGTTGGGATGGTTCCTCCAATTGGGATGGTATTTGTTGGTGGACAGGTCAGGAGTGTTGTTGTACCTGTTCTGATTGTTTCCATAAAGGGCTGTTGCATAAGCTTGGGGTAACTCGGTAATCGACTCATCTTGCAAAATAGGACATGTGTCGGTCGGGTGTTCGGCGGAAGTACAAATACCGCACAAGGTTGCTGGTTGAGGTTTACCTACTGCCAACTGTTTCACTAAGGAGGTGAGCTCGTCAATTCTGGTTTCTAAAGCTTTGTTGGAGGAAACCTGAATTTCGTTCACACTCTTCGTTTGGACCACAGAATTATTTCTGGTTGTGAACTGTTGGGAGTTGAGTGACATGTTCTGAATTAAGCTTTTGGCATCTGCTGGAGTCTTATCAACAAGTGCTCCACCACTAGTAGCATCAAGGATGTTTCTATCCATAGGTAGCAATCCTTCATAAAAGTATTGGATAAGTAACTGCTCGGTAATCTGATGTTGAGGACAACTGGATACCAACTGTTTGAATCTTTCCCAATACTCAGCCAATGTCTCATTACCTTGTCTAATACCACATATATCCTTTTTGATTGATACAACTCTGGAGGCAGGAAAGTATCTCTCTAGGAAGACTTTTTTCAAATCATTCCAAGTTGTGATAGAATTCGGTTCAAGATCGTATAACCAATCCTTGGCAACACCCTGTAGTGAAAATGGAAAGGCTCTCAGCTTGATATGGTCTTCAGTGATTCCTTCAGGCCTCAAAGGTGTAGAACACACAACCTGGAATTCTTTTAGATGCTTATGCGGATCCTCACCTGCAACACCATTAAACCTTGGCAACAAGTGTATCAAACCAGATTTTAATTCAAAAGGTGCAACAGCTTCAGAATACTCAATGCATAAACCATTGTAATTCACATCAGGGGTAGCCAACTGCCTTAAAGTTCTTTAGTCAGCCATATCAAAAACAATTTCAGAATCTGAATCAAACAAGTTATGCAAGTAATCGGAATCAGTGTCAGAATCAATTACGGGTGGTGAACTATTGCTAGCCTGGACTGCTCTACGTCGTGTGTGCAAAGTTCTTTCTACCTCAAGATCACAATCAAAAAGATCAGAACAAGAAGACCTAGTAGCCAGGACTAATGCAGCAATCCAGCAACAATTGTCAAAATGCAAAAACAAACAGAATGAAGGAAAATGATTAAAATAAATTCAAAAAAATATAAAAACACCTAAATTAATCTAATGAAGTGAAATTAGAATTTTGAGAATTTTTTTTGGATTTTTTCGACACTATGAAAACAATAAAAAATTAATTAAAAATAGAAAAAAGAGGAATTTGGCAATTTGATGTCAGAATCCCTTATTTTAGAGTAAGGGACTATTGATTGCACGATTTTTCTGGTCCCAGCAGGGAAAAAAGATTTGCAATCGAACATAATTTTTCCAAAAACCGATTTTTCGACTCTAAACGCGAATTGGCCAAAACCGTGGGGAAACTAGGGCCTAAACGCGAGAACACTAAATCTATGACTCTAATATTGATTAATAACAACAAGAATCCTCGGCAACGGCGCCAATTTTGATCCGCTGTTGCGCACGGATCAAAAACGAGTGATTTTGAAAATGTAGTTACGGTAACGACAACGCGAGTATCGTTCTCAAGGATTCTTGTATTATTATTAATCAATGCAGTAACGATTAATGGGGGGTTTGGATTACGATTTCAAGAAAAAGGAATTAAAATAAATTGTGATTATTGAATAAGCTAAAGCGAATCAACCTATTGTATCAACTTCCGACTTATCATTGATCCCTATAAATTCCAATTCCCTAAACGGGTCTGATCCTATTCGACTATAATAACCACTGCCAAGCGCAATAGAAATTATACGGCGTATGATCCTGAATTCCGAATTAAGCAAACGGATTAAAAACTATTGCGAATTAAGCAAACGCAATCTGATCAAACGTGATAATGTAAAAGCTACGTTAACATGAAATTGATTCAAGATCAAATAACCAATTGAATTTAATATTTATATCCTATAACAACAATCAAATTAAGCAAATAATTGAGATTATTGGAATAAATCAAAGGAAACAGATTGACATGGAATTTATAAAAGAACCTCAAAGTGGAATCCGATTGCAGTAGATCGATTCTTCGGAAATTAGTTCTCCATTACAATTGCTCAAAACTCTCCAAATAATTTCGTGAATAGTGAGTGAGTGAATAGTGCTGCATGAACAGTGAATATGTGCACAGCAACCGGCCATAGCGTTTTAATAGAATAAGAGTTTCACTAATAATCCGAACCGGGTCGGAAAATACAAACCAAGCCCATAAAATTGACCCAAAACAAATTATTTCCTAACATCTGCAACTTCAACGAATTATTCAAGCCTTCTACAATCCGAATCAGCTTCTGACTCCAACATGAAAGTTGTAGCTCTTTCTCTTATCTTTCCAAAGAATATTAGAAAGCCTCAATCCGATTCCTGTAGCTCCAGTTATGAATTTTCCATTGAAAGCTGCTAATGCTGAAAATAAAATACGAAAATTAAATAAAGCTAGAAACAAACTTAAATATGAAAACACACTAAAATGGTGAAACTAATGAAATAAACTAAGGAAATGCCTAAGAATAACAGTAGAAGAATGTGCATGAAGATGCACTGATCAGTTACCAATGGTGTGACCAAAATTGATGAAGAGAATGGAGAAAAGGTAACTCAATTCCAATCTTAGAACTGAGCTCTAATGCCAAATGATGGGAAAATCACTTGCTTGGTTCAATTTGGATCTTCTAGGTTGGAATTCACACACCAAAAGGAAACACAAAATGAGTTTTAATTTGGATCATATCTCAATCTACAGAACTCGGATTGGAACAATTCCACATCGAGAAGAAAGCTGATGCTCTGAAATGAAATTTAGGGTCAAGAAACACCGAAAAAGGATAAGAAAAACGTGTAGAACAAACCTGAGAAAATCGGTTTGAAGACACAATTCGGCAATGCGAAAAGAACAAGGAAAAAGGAAAATGTGAAAGAAAGAAAATCAATTAAGTGCCACAAACAACGACGTTGATAAGCCTAAAGGATCGCTACAAGAATTGAGTAAATTCTTGATAAGATCAATTGGTCCAAGGAAGAACCCTAGCAGAAACAGTTCTCACGCTTATGATAAAACAACAACGTTTTGCATTTTTATTCATTTCCAAATGATTTATACAAATTAGATCTCAATTTCTTGGAGGGAAAATAAAAGAAATGTAAAATCTCAACACTACAAGCATAAATAATATGCCTTAGTGGTAAAGTGAGGCATAGTTAAGTTTGAGGTCAAGGACTCAAAACCGATTGCATAAATGTTCAACAAGTTCGTTCATGGGAGAAATAAATACGTTCTACACTCTTTTTCCCTTCACCATGTTTTTTTCCGGTTGGGTTTTCGTGGCAAGGTGTTTAACGAGGTAGGTGACAACGTATTGAGGGATGTGTTCTCTTTTTCCTTCATTGGGTTTTTATCCCATGAAATTTTTCTTAGTAAAATTTTCACGATACACATGCTCAAATAATAAACGAGGGGGAATATTATGAATAATATATCTATGGCTGTCCATATTAATTAGAGATATTTTATAGTCTTTTCTTATTATTTTATTTATCTCTTTGTACTTATAAATAAATGACTCTTGTTACGAATAAGAACAACAATTTTGATTCTCTTTATTTCTCTTTCACTCTCCCTACTTCTTTCATATTATATTCAACATAATAAAGTTTGATTTTAACCTTATTTTTTAAATATCAAAGTCTTGTTTTTACTGTATAGTATTATTCGACTTTGAATGTTAAAAAACAAAGAAATGTTTAGCATTTAATTTTCTAACATATTCTTATGGACATAGTACTCTTTAATACGACTTTGATTCATTAACATTTTCTTTGACTCATTTTTAATCTTATTGACTAGTTTTAAAATATTTTTTAATTACTAAATTTTTTAAAAAATTATAGAATTATAGAATTTGTTTTTATTTAATGATGAGTCTTACTTATAATTTTATAATCCGTTATAAAGTTTAACCAATATTAAATATGATACTATGTTATTAAAAGGCGTGTGTCAAAAAGTATATGTTGTGAGGGATAAAAAAAAAAAATCAAATCAAGTTTAAATTCAAATACTATTAACTTCAAAGTTTTTCGTTTATTGGATCTATATTTTAATTAGTACCTTTACCATTCTGTTTACCTTTTGCTTTATGATTGCTTCAAGAACTTGCATGAGGATCCACACCTTGCTTCCTATAGTAACAAAAGAATCTAAACTATTTAACCATAAATAAGAGGACCAAATACCAAATGAATTTGCATATCAACTCACTATTTCTAACTTATCAACAACAATGGCCACTTCCACAATTTTCTCCCTCTCATGCACTCCCCGCAGCACATTGCTATCCACACCGAAGTCACACACACTATCCCCATCCATGTCATTGTTGTCACCCCAAGTGGGACAAAAAAGCCTCTACAACCCTCTAAGAAACAATATTGTATCTCCAATTTCCATGAAGCCTAAGAGAAATCATGTGGGTGGTGGCTTAGTGAAGGCATCAATGGATAACAAGAACGTGGAGATATTCTCCAAAGAACATCTTGCTGTGTCTCTGGCCAAATATGTTGCTGATCTGTCCAATAAATTCATCAAAGAAAGAGGATACTTCGCTATTGCTCTTTCTGCTGGGTCTATCAAGTACCTCAGGTAACATAATGCTAGTTTTTTCTTCTATCATCTTACTCTGCCAATAATGATTTGATACCAAAACAAATGTTTCCCTTTTTAAATTCCAAATCTATAATAGTAGGTTTAATACCCATTTTACTTTCCAAATTATAATTAATTAATAGATTTGTTCCCTAAGTTTTTAAAAGTTTTAATTTGGTTTATAAATTAATAAATAAATCATTTGATCATTATTTCATCTCATTTTTCTATTTACACCTTTCATTTTACTTAGTACACCTCTCATTTTTTATATTTTTAGGAGAGTGTATTTAATAAAATGAGGATGTAACTAGTAAATTTGATTAAAAAAAAAGACCAAATTAACACATTTTAAATAATTTATGGACTAAATTTAAAAATTTTAAAACTTAAAGGACTAAATGGAACAATTAATTATAATTGTAATAAAGTGAATATTAAACATAATAGTATGGGGATGGATTGTTAATTGGGAAAAGGTTTTGCAATAAATTATTGGTGTTAAAATTTCAGGAAGCTAGTGGAACCTCACTATTCTAACACTATCATGTGGTCTAAGTGGCATATATTTTGGGTGGATGAGAAAGTGGTGCCAAAGAATCACGTTGATAGCAACTACAAGCTTGCTTATGATGGATTTATCTCCAAGGTACACACATATACTAGATCCTGTTAACCATTTAAAATACTGAGTGATTTTCTATAATTTCGATTCGATATAATAAATGCTTTCTTGCGCAACAATTTTTATTTTTTTTTTAAGGATAGTTAATTTCTGAAAAAAAAATCTTATTTAAGTTTTGAATACTTAAAAAATGAGACAATTTTCTCTTATCCAATTACAGTGACAGTATAAATTATGAGATAATCATAATTTTTTTATGACTTTTAAAATAATTTTATAAAAATCAATTAACTTATATATACGTGTGTTTGTCTAACAATTTTACAGTGCATTATCCATATTTTTTTTTTTTTTTACTTTCTTAACCAATGTCCAAAGGCACTAACTTAAAGATATTGATTTGCTAAAGGTTAATTTATTGAAGCTTGGTCTCATTTTCCTCTCTTTGGCAGGTGCCAATTCCTCCACTCAATGTCAACACAATTGATGATGCCTTGCCAGCTGATGGAGCAGCTGATGTTTACGAAACAACTCTCAAACGCTTGGTTGCGAGCAATGTGATAGCAAAATCACTAGTCACAGGGTTTCCAAAATTCGATCTTGTGCTATTAGACATGGGCCATGATGGGCATGTAGCATCTCTGTTCCCAGGGCACCCTACACTGAATGAGACCAAAAAATGGGTAACTTTTCTCAACAATGCACCAACTCCACCACCAGAGAGGATCACCTTCACCTTGCCACTGATCAATGCTTCTTCAAACATAGCAATGGTGGTGACTGGTGCTGGTAAAGCAGATGCGGTCTACTCTGCACTGGAGGTAGCAACCAGTGATTATAATAATAAGCTCCCTGCTCAATTGGTTTCACCCAAAGAAGGAGAGTTGAAATGGTACTTAGACAAGGGTGCAGCATCAAGGTTGTTGTAGATCGATCCAATTACTTTAATTAATGGATTTCTATATCAAAGTATTGTTGTAAAAGAGAAAAATAAGGCATCAAGATTGGACTGCTAGCCATGATTAATTCATACTAAAGCAAATTTTCTACATACAGATATTGGTTTGCTTCACAAGATTCTAAGTTTAGAATAATATTGGGCTTTTCTTCTTTTTGAATGAAGATGGATACTGGTTATGTATGATACTGGTTATGTATCCTCATACTATGTTTAATATTCATTTTAGTTATGATTTAATACAATAATATGGTATTTATTTAATTAAAATTCTTTATGTTGTATCATTTATTCTTTTCTAGTTGTTACAAAATAAATAAATTATTTTCTAGTTTTATAATTTGTGACATTATTGATAAAAGGGGGAGAACAAAATCATAACAAAACTCAACCTTAGTAAAAGAAGACTTGAAAATAAATCAACTGTAAAAATGTTTTGTGCAAACTCAAACCTAAATCGTAAATTAAATAGTCAATGCACAACGATAAGATAAATTAAACAGCTTGATCGTGACTATAACTAAACACTTGAGTAACAGAAAGTGATACAGATTATATATATATATATATATATATATATATATATATATATATATATATATATATATATATATATGTGTGTGTGTTTGGATACACTATTTGATTTTTAGGAAAAGAAAATGTGAAAAAAATAAAATTACATATTTTAGAAGTTAAAATTATTTTCTTCTATAATTAGTTAATGGAGACTCCCTCACATAATTTATTTTAAAAGATGTGAGAGTTTTACAAATTAATTATTAAAAAAGATAATTTTAATTTTTAGGTAACCGTTAGATATGTTTTCCTTCCTCTGGTTTGTTTCTTTCTTCTTTGAAGAGTTGGGTGATAAATAGGACGAATTAAGGACATTATAGAACCTTATAAAGATTTTGGAATGTTAGAATATGAAAAAGAAAAAAAGAAAAAAAAAAAAAGAATTGTTGGTGTTATAAACCAACTAAAGTTTAAGTTATAGACAATGTTATAAAATAAGGTCAGACCCAATCAATTTAATTAGTCTGTGAGGTGAACTTGTTAGTATAATTTTATACTCATTTAATTTTTTTAAGATTCATCTATCTTATAAGAAATTTTATTATAATATCTTACTTCAATTATACTTTTTAAAACTTTTTAAGAGAGTTCAAGAAACTTTTTTAAATTCTTAATAATTATATAAATATTTACTAGAGTTTTTTCCTTCTATGATTTCATTGATCTCTTCTATGATATGAAAATCTTTTTGATTACTTTTTATTTTTCCTTAATTTTTTATAATTTTCTGAGACTTTTCAAAATGTTTATAAGAAGTGATGAAGAAGTATTAAAGAATAAGAAGAAAAGGAAATCTTCTTTTTATATGGTTAAGACAACAATAATTTTTTTAACTTTTATAACTTTTTTTTATTTTTTTAAATATAAAAGATAACTCATAAGAAAGAAACTTATTTTAATAACTTAAATAATCTAACAGGGCAAGACAAGTCATATTTAATTTGGATTGGCCATGCTTTAGCCCGGTGTGGCTCGGCCAAGTTGCTAGTTGGACTATTGAACTCTAGTCCTTAATCTATCACGTACCGATTAGGCGCGTCATTGAAGAATTGTCGTTCCACCGGCGTTGTCCCTAATCTGTCTCTCTGTCGCAGTCATCTGCACACAGGACCAACATTACCGTATTCATCGCAGCCTCAGCACCGCTAGTAACTACCAAGGTATGAATGTTCTTCTTATTACTTGCTTTTCTTAGACCATCTCCCATGCGCAAAATTTAAACAATCCATTTTACTCTTTTATCTCATTTTACTCTTTTATCTCAGCAACCGATACACATTTTATTCCCATGCTATAATTTTAAATAATGTTTAAATGATTCATTTTAAATGATCCTTAACGGTAATAAAATATTTTTTTTGCTTATAAACCACGATTGCTTATATAAGCAATTGAAGCTTAAGATTAAGAAACTCAACATGTCACGTAAATCATCTTCAATGGTAAAAGAAAGTTAAACAGTATAAGTAACTTGATTAACAACTAGCGTTAGAGATGCTATAAGTATAAGCTCTTAATCGGTGCCGTGGTTTGATAATTGGTATTGTTGACTTTGGGATTGATATTTAATCAATCCTCTTCTTAGTAACTTAATATATGGGGGTGACAGTGCATTCTGCTATGTAATTAATTTGTTTTTGAGTTTTGTTTTATGCTTGACTAATATGTTCGAGTTTTGAGTTATGTATAATATGCTTGACTCTTATATTAGTATGAGTGTATGAGACTTAAGAGTGCATTATGAACTCTGTAATTTTCTTTTTAATTCTTGATTTTGTTTATACAATATTTACAATAATTCCTGCATCATGTAGGCTTAATTAAGGACCCAATGATTCGACCACTTACCCAATAATTTAGTGTCTTTATAGAATTAATCGTCGAGTTAGTTTTTAAAACTGAATTTAGGCTTTAGATCCATAAATATTTTTTTAAAATAATAAAAAAAAGATCCATAATATTTTTTTTATAAAACAAAAAAGTCCACCCATTCTTATGAAAGCCATGTCTAAATTAGTATGTTCTAATTTAATTTGGGATATAATATCAGAAGATAAGATATTTTTCTCATTAGCTTTTTAGTTTGTAATTGAAATTTTAATTCGTCAATCCATTTTTCTTTTCTTCTTTTAGCAAATTGAAAATTGAAAAAATTACACTAACAATCGCTCTAATTTACTGTTTAACTCTTATTACATGTGCATGCTTCCATTTTGAACCATTACTTTAGCACCCATCAAGTGACAATATTAAATAATAGTTTCAATTTAATATTGAATGAATAAGTTGCCCTTTAACCTCATGATCAATGTATCTTCATGCACATTCTTCTACTGTTATTTTTAGGCATTTTTTTAGTTTATTTTATTAGTTTCACCATTTTAGTGTGTTTTCATATTTAAGTTTGTTTCTAGCTTTATTTAATTTTTGTATTTTATTTTCAGCATTAGCAGCTTTCAATGGAAAATTCATAACTGGAGCTACAGGAATCGGATTGAGACGTTCTAATATTCGTTGGAAAGATAAGAGAAAGAGCTACAACTTTAATGTTGGAGTTAGAAGCTGATTCGGATTGTAGAAGGCTTGAATAATTCGTCGAAGTTGCAGACGTTAGGAAATAATTTGTTTTAGGTCAATTTTATGGGCTTGGTTTGTATTTTCCGACCCGGTTCGGATTATTAGTGAAACTCTTATTCTATTAAAACACTAGGGCCGGCTGCTGTGCACATATTGACTCTGCACTCATTCACTCTTCACTCACTCACTATTCACGAAATTTCTTGGAGAGTTTTGAACAATTGTAATGGAGAACTAATTTCTGAAGAATCGATCTACTGTAATCGGAGTTCACTTTGAGGTTCTTTTATAAATTCAATATCAATCTGTTTCCTTTGATTTATTCAAATAATCTCAATTATTTGCTTAATTTGATTGTTGTTATAGGATATAAATCTTAAATTCGATTGGTTATTTGATCTTGAATCAATTTTGCGTTAACTTAACTTTTACATTATCGCGTTTGATCAGATTGTGTTTGCTTAATTCGCAATAGTTTTTAATCCATTTGCTTAATTCGGAATTCAGGATCATACGCCGTATAATTTCTATTGCGCTTGTCAGTGGTTATTATAGTCGAATAGGATCAGACTCGTTTAGGGAATTGGAATTTATAGGGATCAATGATAAGTCGGAAGTCGATATAATAGGTTGATTTGCTTTAGCTTATTCGATAATCACAATTTATTTTAATTCCTTTTTCTTGAAATCGTAATCTAAACCCCCCATTAATCGTTACTACATTGATTAATAATAATACAAGAATCCTTGAGAATGATACTCGAGTTGTCGTTACCGTAACTACATTTTCAAAATCACTCGTTTTGATCCGTGCGCGATAGCGGATCAAAATTGGCGCCGTTGCTGGGGATTCTTGTTGTTATTAATCAATATTAGAGTCATTGGTTTAGTGTTCTCGCATTTAGGCCCTAGTTTCCCCACGGTTTTGGCCAATTCGCTTTTAGAGTCGAAAAAATCGGTTTTTAGAAAAATTGTGTCCGATTGCAAATCTTTTTTCCCTTCTGGGACCAGAAAAATCGTGCGATCAATAGTCCCATACTCTTACTCTAAAAGAGTTATGGGATTCTGACCTCAAATCGCCAAATTCCTCTTTTTTTCTATTTTTAATTAATTTTTTACTGTTTTCATAGTGTCAAAAAAATCCAAAAAAATTCTCAAAATTCTAGTTTCACTTCATTAGATTAATTTTGGTGTTTTTATATTTTTTTGAATTTATTTTAATCATTTTCCTTCATTCTGTTTGTTTTTGCATTTTAGGGACATTGTTGGCATTTTGACAATTTTTGCTGCATTGTTGCATTAGTCCTAGCTACTAGGTCTTCTTGTTCTAATCTTTTTGATTGTGATTCTGAGATTGTTTTTGATATGGCTGACCAAAGAGCTTTAAGGCAGTTGGCTGCCCCTGATGTGAATTACAATGGTTTATGCATTAAGTATCCTGAAGCTGTTGCACCTTTTGAATTAAAATCTGGTTTGATACACTTGTTGCCAAAGTTTAATGGTCTTGTAGGTGAGGATCCGCATAAGCATCTGAAAGAATTCCAAGTTGTGTGTTCTACACCTTTGAGGCCTGAAGGAATCACTGAAGACCATATCAAGCTGAGAGCCTTTTCGTTTTCACTACAGGGTGCTGCCAAGGATCGGTTATACGATCTTGAACCGAATTCTATCACAACTTGGAATGATTTGAAAAAAGTCTTCCTAGAGAGATACTTTCCTGCCTCCAGAGCTGCATCAATCAAAAAGGATATATGTGGTATTAGACAAGGTAATGAGACATTGACTGAGTATTGGGAAAGATTCAAACAGTTGGTATCCAGTTGTCCTCAGCATCAGATTACCGAGCAGTTACTTATCTAATACTTTTATGAAGGATTGCTACCTATGGATAGAAACATCCTTGATGCTGCTAGTGGTGGAGCACTTGTTGATAAGACTCCAGCAGATGCCAAAACCTTAATTCAAAACATGTCACTCAACTACCAACAGTTCACAACCAGAAATAATTCTGCGGTCCAAACAAGGAGTGTGAACGAAATTCAGGTTTCCTCCAACAAAGCTTTAGAAACCAGAATTGACAAGCTCACCTCCTTAGTGAAACAGTTGGCAGTAGGTAAACCTCAACTAGCAACCTTGTGCAGTATTTGTACTTCCGCCGAACACTCGACCGACACATGTCCTATTTTACAAGATGAGTCGATTACCGAGTTACCCCAAGCTTATGCAGCAGCCCTTTATGGAAACAATCAGAACAGGTACAACAACACTCCCGACCTGTCCACCAACAAATACCATCCCAATTGGAGGAACCATCCCAACCTTCAATATGGAAACCAAGAGCCCACACAAAGAAACGACTAGTGTTACCCCTTCCGCAACCACGGAACACTCCACCAGCTACTACCACTGCACCTTCTAGACCTTCATTAGAGGACCTGGTCAAGCAACTAGCTGTTAACAATCTTCAGTTTCAACAAAGAACAGAATCTAGCATTCAAACCTTGCAGACACAGATTGGACAACTTGCCACCTCAATGAATGCCATGCAAACCCAAGGATCGAACCAACTTCCTGCCCAAACAGTTGTGAATCCAAAAGGTCCTAATGTTAATGTGAGTGCAATTTCCTTGCGATCCGGAAAGGTTATAGAACCAGCCCCCGAAAAAAATAAAAAAATTATTGAGGTAACATCTGAACCTTCTCCATCTGAACCTTCTCCACCTTCTTCTGTTGTGGTAGAAACTGAAAAAAATAAAGAAAAAGAGTATGTTCCACCAATCCCCTTCCCACATAGAGTTCTGAAAAATAAAAGGATTGAGGAGGAAGACAAAGAGAGAGAGATCTTGGATGTTTTCAGAAAAGTTGTGGTAAACATTCCGCTTCTTGATGTAATTAAGCAAGTTCCAAAGTATGCAAAGTTTCTAAAAGATTTGTGTACAAATAAGGGGAGGATGAAGGGAAGTGAAAGAGTCAACTTGGGAAGAAATATTTCTACTTTTATTCAGCCCAAGCCTTCATGTGAAGAAGTTACCAGCGAGCAAAATGTTTCAGCCCTCACTCAGGTCTTGCCGCAAAAGTGCAAGGACCCGGGAACTTTTGTTATTCCCTGTACCATCGGGGATAGTAAATTCGAGAATTGCATGCTTGATTTAGGAGCGGGCATTAATGTTATGCCTACTTCTGTTTATAATAACCTTTGTCTTGGTCCTTTGCAACATACAGGTTTAATCATTCAACTGGTGAACAGGAGCAATGCCTGCCCCGCGGGAGTAGTGGAAGATGTCCTTGTTCAAGTTAACGATTTGATTTTTCCTGCAGATTTCTACATTCTGGACATGGAAGGAGAAACTAAGTCAAGTAGAGCTCCCATCATTTTAGGCAAACCGTTCATGAAAACGGCAAAAACAAAAATTGATGTTGACGATGGAACCATGTCCATGGAATTTGGTGACATTGTCGCGAAATTTAACATTCTCGATGCCATGAAACATCCCTTGGAAGAGCATTCTATTTTTCATATTGAATTGATCTCTGAATTGGTTGATGACACTTGTTCTGAATTATTTTCACTTGATTTTCCATCTTTATCGAGTTTTGATGATGTTTTCTCATGTGCTGATTGTACTGACACTAACCTTTGTGTTGTATGTGCTGAGATTGATTTTGTCTTGCAGGGTAACATGTTTCCTACAAGTGAAGTTGTTGTCGATGAAGTTGTTTATGCCGCTGATGCGCTCGACATCCCAGCTGCCCCAAACATTCCATCCATCGACTAGCCCCCGTCCTTAGAGTTGAAACAACTCCCTGAAAACCTGAAATATGCTTATTTGGAGAGTAATGAAAAACTCCCTGTTATAATTTCTTCTAACCTTGATTTTGATCAAGAAAATAAGCTTTTGCAGGTTTTGAAGAAGCACAAGAAGGCGATTGGGTGGACATTAGCTGACATCCCAGGTATTAGTCCTTCCATGTGTATGCACAGGATTTTGCTTGAGGATGGTGCGAAAACAGTAAGGCAGCCCCAAAGGAGGCTTAATCCTTTGATCCTCGATGTGGTGAAGAAAGAGGTAACCAAACTCTTGCAAGCAGGTATCATTTATCCTATCTCTGACAATAAATGGGTAAGCCCAGTACAGGTTGTACCTAAGAAATCTGGACTCACCGTGGTGAAAAATGAAAAGAATGAATTTGTTCCCACTAGAGTTCAGAACAGTTGGAGAGTTTGTATTGATTACAGGAGGTTGAACCAAGCTACTAGAAAGGATCACTTTCCTTTACCGTTCATTGACCAAATGCTTGAACGGCTTGCTGGTAAATCACATTATTGTTTTCTTGATGGTTTTTCAGGTTATTTTCATATTCATATTGCACTTGAAGATCAAGAAAAGACCACTTTTACTTGCCCATTCAGTACTTTTGCTTACAGGAAGGACTGGAGCCGCCATCTAGAAGACGCACTTTGGGCTCAAAGAACAGCTTTCAAGACACCCATAGGGATGTCTCCTTATCGACTTGTTTTCGGTAAGGCATGTCACCTTCCTGTAGAGATAGAACACTGTGCTTATTGGGCGGTGAAAAGTTGTAACTTGGAAATGCAACAAGCAGATATTGAAAGAAAACTCCAATTACAACAGCTTGAAGAGTTTAGGCTAGAGGCTTATGAAAGCTCTAGGATTTATAAAGAGAAAACCAAACACTTCCATGATAAAATGATTTCTAGGAAGGAATTCTCTGTGGGCCAACAGGTTTTACTGTTTAACTCCCACCTTAAGCTTATGGCTGGGAAACTTCGATCCAAATGGATTGGCCCTTTTGTTGTTACTAATGTTTTCCCTTATGGTGCAGTAGAAATTAAAAGTGCAGGTACTGACAAAGTTTTCAAGATTAATGGGCAGCGCCTAAAGCTATTCCATGAAAGTTCAGTGCCTGAAGATGCAACCATAGAACAACTTTCTTTGGAAGCGCCCAACTACACTGCAACTTGATCAAGGGGCACCCTTTCCTTTCTCTCACTCTTACGTTATAATTGAGTTCTTTTCATTGAGGACAATGTATGTCTTAAGTGTGGGGGAGGGAACCATTTGTTTTTGTTTTTGTTTGTTTTTGCTTTAAAAAAAAATGGAAAATGCATGTTTTTTCGTTGATTATCTTGCTACAATTGTGAGTATTCTCTCTGTTCTTTGTCGAAAGACTTGTGGTGTGATGTGACTGACTCTTTTTGCGCATTCTTAGTTTGTATGTTTGACTAAACCCTAAATTGTACATCACTAGTGGAAGATCACTAACCCTTGTGAGATTTTAAGCCTAATATTGGATAACATCAAAAATCCATCTCTTTCTTTCATGTGTGATTTCACTCATGTTTGTTAGTCTCTAGAACTTGAATTGACTCTTGTTGAAGCTTTTTGTTTACTTGTGCACACTGAAATGATAAAGGCATCTTGTTTTGTTTTGTTTTTTTACCTAGTTAGCCAAAAAGCCAACCTTGATAATATCATCCCTTTGTTTGGAAGCCCCTTTGAGCCTATTATCCTTTTTTGTGTTTGAAACTCATTACAAGCCAAAAAGTGAAAAACAATGTTATCACCCTATTCAAAGGGTTGAAAGGGTCTTGTATAGAGTTGTGTGGGGTTGAACATTGTTGTTATGATGTTGGTTGGCAGAAAAGAAAAAAAAATAGAGAAGGATGTCAATGCTAGTCCTTCTGAAAAAAAAAAAAAAAAGAAGAAAGAGAAGAATAAAAGGAAAAGGAGAAGAGAAATAAGTTGTGAGGTTGTTGTTCAATCGCCATTGAGATATTATTTAGTTCAACTCCCGCAATTCTTTCAATTTTCTTTTAACTCTTTGAATTTTAGCTTAGTACCCCTTTAGGATGTATCTCACCCTGACCTTGGCCAAGTTACAACCATAATAAAAGTCCTTTTGATCTTTGTGTGCAATGTATTTCAAATTGTGAATGTTAGAGTCTTTTCAAGCTTATGGTAGTACTATCTCTCATGTTGTGCTTTAAGTGTAAACAGTAACCTAAACACTTGAGAGTTGAGTGGAAATAGTTTATCTTGTGAGGATCTTGATGCTTTTGATGTACTTTTTGGTAATCTATTTTTCATATTTACTTTAACTGTCACAAAAGAGTTACTCACTAATGTCATATTCTTTAAGCTTAGAATTAGGAGTTTGCTTGCACTTTGTATCCTGACAACCTCTGAGTTTGCATGCTTTGTTTCGTTTTTGTTTTGAAGTTTTTCTGTTTTGAATTTTTAATTTTGCTCGGAGTGCAAAAGTTTAAGTGTGGGAGAATTTAATCAGTGCATCTTCATGCACATTCTTCTACTGTTATTCTTGGGCATTTCCTTAGTTTATTTCATTAGTTTCACCATTTTAGTGTGTTTTCATATTTAAGTTTGTTTCTAGCTTTATTTAATTTTCGTATTTTATTTTCAGCATTAGCAGCTTTCAATGGAAAATTCATAACTGGAGCTACAGGAATCGGATTGAGGCGTTCTAATATTCGTTGGAAAGATAAGAGAAAGAGCTACAACTTTAATGTTGGAGTCAGAAGCTGATTCGGATTGTAGAAGGCTTGAATAATTCGTTGAAGTTGCAGACGTTAGGAAATAATTTGTTTTGGGTCAATTTTATGGGCTTGGTTTGTATTTTCCGACCCGGTTCGGATTATTAGTGAAACTCTTATTCTATTAAAACGCTAGGGCCGGCTGCTGTGCACATATTGACTCTACACTCATTCACTCTTCACTCACTCACTATTCACGAAATTTCTTGGAGAGTTTTGAGCAATTGTAATGGAGAACTAATTTCCGAAGAATCGATCTACTGTAATCGGAGTCCACTTTGAGGTTCTTTTATAAATTCCATATCAATCTGTTTCCTTTGATTTATTCCAATAATCTCAATTATTTGCTTAATTTGATTGTTGTTATAGGATATAAATCTTAAATTCAATTGGTTATTTGATCTTGAATCAATTTTGCGTTAACGTAGCTTTTACATTATCGCGTTTGATCAGATTGTGTTTGCTTAATTCGCAATAGTTTTTAATCTGTTTGCTTAATTTGGAATTTAGGATCATACGCCGTATAATTTCTATTGCGCTTGGCAGTGGTTATTATAGTCGAATAGGATCAGACCCGTTTAGGGAATTGGAATTTATAAGGATCAATGATAAGTCGGAAGTCGATACAGTAGGTTGATTTGCTTTAGCTTATTCGATAATCACAATTTATTTTAATTCCTTTTTCTTGAAATCGTAATCTAAACCCCCCATTAATCATTACTGCATTGATTAATAATAATACAAGAATCCTTGAGAACGATACTCGAGTTGTCATTACCGTAACTACATTTTCAAAATCATTCATTTTGATCCGTGCGTGACAGCGAATCACCTCACTTCTATTTCATCTTCCTCCTTCCTTTGCTCTTCAGTCATGGCCGCAATAGAAGACTGTAAGACTTTTTGTCTCATGTGAAAGATATATGACTTATCAATGACTAATAAATAAATAATTAATAATTAAGGACTAAATTGTAAATAGATCATAGTCTTAAGTGAAACATTTTCCAAATATAATTGTTGCTTGATGAAAGTAGTAGATATGAAGGGTTTAAGTGGAACATTTTCTTAATACTAACTAACATGAAACAAGGTTCCCTTCCTAACATTGGAGTATTCTCTCAACCCTAGCCACCATCACAAACATGAGAAAATAGAAAGGAAGAGTCAAGAGAGCGAAATCTTGTTTCCTTCTTCTCTAAAGGAAATCACAGTACATCGTAGAGAAGTATTTTTCCTATAGAGAAAAGCTACGGAGAAAGAGGTATATACACACTATCTCATGTTTATTATGAAGATCTTTGGTTTCAAGTTCCTTTTATGGCTTACTATAATTGATGTTTAGAAACTCATATAACTTATATATGGTATCAGAGCATGTTGCTCCCATTAATGATGTTGCTCCCCAAATTAATGATGTTGCTCCCCAAATTTGTGAAACTATATGATTTTCCCATTAATGATGTTGCTCCCCAAATTGTATGAACCTTAATTTTAAAATTAGGAATTATTGATGGTATGTTTTTCCGCTATAAATATGTGTATATGTGTGATTATTGATTTCACTCTTCAATTATTGTATTGTTTGATGACATTATTGATATTTATGATTTGGAATAATTTTTTATTTGTGATGAGTATTGGTTTTTAGAATTGAAATTAAAGGCCATGTACGATAACCCTGTATGTAACTAATTTATGTTGAGGAAATAAAAGTTACAAGGTGTACGTGGCTTAATTGTTTTCAAACTAGATTTTATTGATTTATCAGTTAAATAAGGCAATTAAGTTTTGCCTTTTTGAACGGGACTTGCATGCGATAACCTGGACGCAATGTTTAAGAATTTTCATATGGAAGAGTCTTTAAGTCAAAACCTTACTTTCCAATCCTTTGAATTGTGTTTGTTTGGAATTAATTAAGTGTATGATAGATTTGTTAGTCACCAAAGTGGCTAAATCTTTAAGTTGATTTAATTTCAAATTAATGCAATTTGTAAGTGATTAGAGAAAGAGAAAGCAAGCGTGTGTAAACGTGTGCAGAGACAATATGTTTGTTTGGAATTAATTATATGATAGATTTGTTAGTCACCAAAGTGGTCAAATCTTTAAGTTTATTTAATTCCAAATTAATGTAATTTGTATGTGACCCGTTGAAGATATGGACATGTACTTGTGCGGAATTGAGTGTAAAGTGGATTTGTTAGTCACCAAAGTGACCAACTCTTTAAGCTTATTCAATTCCAAATTAATGATATTTTTCTTCAATTACCCATAGAATAATGGATGCTGAAATATATAATCATTGGTGTATGGGTACATTGCAATTCATTATTATAAGGCATTTATGTATTGCCCAAAGGTTGATTAGTTGTCCATATAACTAATGAATATAATTGTAGGAGATTTGTGTGTACCATTAGCTTTATTTATATATCCAAAGGCTAATATATGTTTTTCGTCCCTTTAAATATTGAAAAGTTAAGTTTTAGTTCCAACTAAAATTTTAGTCACTTTTTCATCCCTACATTTTTTTAATTTATTATTTTTTTGCTCAAATCTTGGTTTTGACAACTTCAGACCTACATGAGTGTTGACTATGCTTCAAACCTAATGACACATGTCGACATTTGATTGACTATAATTAATACACACTTAGAGTAACTCAAGAGGGTCATTTTACTCCAAATCAAAAGGCAAAGTGTGTCGTTTTGGCACCAGAGACACATTGAGCACAAATAGAAACTTGGTTGATCATTTTTCTAAGTGTTTGGAGAGAGCTCTTTCGTGTAGTGGGAGGAAGCAAGTTTTCGTGAGAGAAGAAGGTTTCGTTGTCATGAGAAGAAAGTTTCGTTGTCGTGAGAAGGTGAGTTGTCATGAGAAGAAGACGAGTTGTTGTGGTCGTTGTTGAGAACGTGGTCCTTACTGAATGTGCATGTCTTGTGGTCCCTAGTGAAGGCTAACGAAGGTGAGTTTTTGGGTGGGTCAATGTTCGAGTGTGGGTCCTAAGTTTGGTTTGCTTCAAAGTTAAAATGGGTTGGGTTAGGGTCCACTCATGATTAGGGTTCAATCAGGTTGGATGAAAATTGGGGTTTTTGTTAATGGGTTAAGGTTTATGTGAGTTAGATGAAATTGGTTTTTTTGTTAATGGGGTTTGGGTTTATGCATCTGAAATTGGGGTTTCTCTTAATGGAGGTGTGCTTTATGCATTTGAAATTGGGGTTTCTATTAATGAGGGGTAGGGTTTATGCATCTGAAATTGGAGTTTTTGTTAATGGGGTTAGGTTTATGCATCCGAAATTGGATTTTCTGCTAAATTCTAATGTTTGTGGTATGATTTATTAAATTCTACATGATGAGTTTTTTTGTTTGCTTTCATTCCTTGGGTTCTTGGGTGAAGAAACCCACTTTATACTAGGAGGGCAAAGAGGAGACCGTGTATCACAATCTAAATATTAACATGTGGAGCTACTTTGAAGTATTGGTATTGATGAAGGACTTGTCTTATGATGTTACTAGTGTGGGTAAAATGAAGTGGAAAGGGGCAAATGTTAGCTTTCAGACCTTACATGACTTGCTGACAGATAAAGACGTGTTAGTGTTGGCAAACTATGCTCTAAGGCATCAATGCGAGGCTCAAGTTTATGTGGAATGCGGAGTGTCGAAGCATGAAGAAGAAACTATAGTAAAGTTGTTAGAATATGGGGAGGCATCTGGTGTTCAAACTAGAGAGGCAGTTGGAACACAATCTGGGGAGGCAACTAGTGTTAAATCTGGGGAGGCAACTAGTGTTCAAAATGAAATTTAGTTTATGGACTATGGAGGTTATGGTTATAATGAAGATTATGATGCATTTGTGAAGAAGAGCCCAAAACGGAAAACAAAACAAAAAGCTAAAGCCAAAAAAAAGGCGATCCGCTGTCGTGCACGGATCAAAATGAGTGATTTTGAAAATATAGTTACAGTAACGACAACTCGAGTATCGTTCTCAAGGATTCTTGTATTATTATTAATCAATGCAATAACGATTAATGGGGGGTTTCGATTACGATTTCAAGAAAAAGGGATTAAAATAAATTGTGATTATCGAATAAGCTAAAGCAAATCAACCTACTGTATCGACTTCCGACTTATCATTGATCCCTATAAATTCCAATTCCCTAAACGGGTCTGATCCTATTCGACTATAATAACCATTGACAAGCGCAATAGAAATTATACGGCGTATGTTCCTGAATTCTGGATTAAGCAAACGGATTAAAAACTATTGCGAATTAAGCAAACACAATCTTGATCAAACGCGATAATGCAAAAGCTACGTTAACGCGAAATTGATTCAAGATCAAATAACCAATCAAATTTAAGAATTATATCCTATAACAACAATCAAATTAAGCAAATAATTGAGATTATTGGAATAAATCAAAGGAAACAGATTGATATGAAATTTATAAAAGAACCTCAAAGTGAAATCCGATTGCAGTAGATCGATTCTTCGGAAATTAGTTCTCCATTACGATTGTTCAAAACTTTCAAAATAATTTCGTGAGCAGTCAGTGAGTGAACAGAAGCCGGCCCTAGAGTTTTAAGTAAGGGTTTCACTAACAATCCAAACCGGGTCAGAAAATACAAACCAAGCCCATAAAATTGACCCAAAACAAATTATTTCCTAAGGTTTGCAACTTCAACGAATTATTCAAGCCTTCTACAATCCGAATCAGCTTCTGACTCAAACATGAAAGTTGTATCTCTTTCTCCTATCTTTCCAACGAATATTAGAACGCCTCAATCCGATTATTGTAGCTCCAGTTATGAATTTTCCATTGAAAGATGCTAATGTTGAAAATAAAATACGAAAATTAAATAAAGCTAGAAACAAACTTAAATATGAAAACACACTAAAATGGTGAAACTAATGAAATAAACTAAGGAAATGCCTAAGAATAATAGTAGAAGAATGTGCATGAAGATGCACTGATCAAATTCCCCCACACTTAATACTTTTGCACTCCGAGCAAAATTAAAAATTCAAAACAGAAAAACTTCAAAACAAAAACGAAACAGAGCATGCAAATTTAGAGGTTATCAGGATACAAAGTGCAAGCAAACTCCTAATTCTAAGCTTAAAGAATATGACATTAGTGAGTAACTCTTTTGTGACAGTCAAAGTAAATATGAAAAACAGATTACCAAAAAGTACATCAAAAGCATCAAGATCCTCACAAGATAAACTGTTTCCACTCAACTCTCAAGTGTTTATGTTACTATTTACACTCAAAGCACAACATGAGAGATAGTACTACCATAAGCTTGAAAAGACTCTAACATTCACAATTTGAAATACATTGCACACAAAGATCAAAAGGACTTTTATTATGGTTGTAACTTGGCCAAGGTCAGGGTGAGATACATCCTAAAGGGGTACTAAGCTAAAATTCAAAGAGTTAAAAGAAAATTGAAAGAATTGCGGGAGTTGAACTAAATAATATCTCAATGGCGATTGAACAACAACCTCACAACTTATTTCTCTTCTCCTTTTCCTTTTATTCTTCTCTTTCTTCTTTTTTTTTTTTTCAGAAGGACTAGCATTGACATCCTTCTCTATTTTTTTTTCTGTTCTATTTTTTTTTCTTTTCTGCCAATCAACATCATAACAACAATGTTCAACCCCACACAACTCTATACAAGACCCTTTCAACCCTTTGAATAGGGTGATAACATTGTTTTTCACTTTTCAGCTTGTAATGAGTTTCAAACACAAAAAAGGATAATAGGCTCAAAGGGGCTTCCAAACAAAGGGATGATATTATCAAGGTTGGCTTTTTGGCTAACTAGGTAAAAAAACAAAACAAAACAAGATGCCTTTATCATTTTAGTGTGCACAAGTAAACAAAAAGCTTCAACAAGAGTCAATTCAAGTTCTAGAGACTAACAAACATGAGTGAAATCACACAAGAAAAAGAGATGGATTTTTGATGTTATCCATTATTAGGCTCAAAATCTCACAAGGGTTAGTGATCTTCCACTAGTGATGTACAATTTAGGGTTTAGTCAAACATACAAACTAAGAATGCGCAAAAAGAATCAGTCACATCACACCACAAGTCTTTCGACAAAGAATAGAGAGAATACTCACAATTGTAGCCAGATAATCAATGAAAAAAAAACATGCATTTTCCATTTTTTTTTAAAGCAAAAACAAACAAAAACAAAAACAAATGGTTCCCTCCCCCACACTTAAGACATACATTGTCCTCAATGAAAATAACTCAATTATAAAGTAAGAGTGAGAGAAAGGAAAGGGTGCCCCCTGATCAAGTTGCAGTGTAGTTGGGCGCTTCCAAAGAAAGCTCTTCTATGGTTGCATCTTCAGGCACTAAACTTTCATGGAATAGCTTCAGGCGCTGCCCATTAACCTTGAAAACTTTGTCAGTACCTGCACTTTTAATTTCTACTGCACCATAAGGGAAAATATTAGTAACAACAAAAGGGCCAATCCATTTGGATCGAAGTTTCCCAGCCATAAGCTTAAGGCGAGAGTTAAATAGTAAAACCTGTTCGCCCATAGAGAATTCCTTCCTAGAAATCATTTTATCATGGAAGTGTTTGGTTTTCTCTTTATAAATCCTAGAGCTTTCATAAGCCTCTAGCCTAAACTCTTCAAGCTGTTGTAATTGGAGTTTTCTTTCAATATCTG
Source organism: Amphicarpaea edgeworthii (assembly GCA_014843725.1). Classification (NCBI taxonomy): domain Eukaryota; kingdom Viridiplantae; phylum Streptophyta; class Magnoliopsida; order Fabales; family Fabaceae; genus Amphicarpaea; species Amphicarpaea edgeworthii. The sequence goes on from CM026321.1 coordinate 13,556,894, forward strand.
CTTGTTGCATTTCCAAGTTACAACTTTTCACCGCCCAATAAGCACAGTATTCTATCTCTACAAGAAGGTGACATGCCTTACCGAAAACAAGTCGATAAGGAGACATCCCTATGGGTGTCTTGAAAGCTGTTCTTTGAGCCCAAAGTGCGTCTTCTAGACGGCGGCTCCAGTCCTTCTTGTTTGGTTGCACCATTTTCTCTAAAACCTGTTTGATCTCCCTATTTGAGATCTCAGCTTGCCCATTACGTAAAATGTAGAGAAAACCAAATGATACAGGAAAAGGACCCATGAAGTCGATTCCCCATACATCAAATACCTCACAGAAAAGCATAGGTTACTGAGGCATTTCACTCTTACGAGTGATGGTTGTACTTGCTATCTGGCACTCTTTACAAGTGCGGTAAGTCTCATAAGCATATTTAAAAATAGTGGGCCAGTAGAAACCTGAGTCTAGGACTTTTCTTGCAGTCCTTTGCGGACCAAAGTGTCCCCCTACTTGAGATGCATGAGAAAAATGTAAAATAGATTCAATCTCATAGTTAGGGACACATCTCCTAATCACCTGATCACTACCAAACTTCCAAAGATATGGATCATCCCAAACATAATATTTGGCATCACTCTTGAGTTTGTGAATTTGTGCCTTGGATGCACCTGTAGGAAAAATACTAGCAACAAGATAATTAACAATATCAGCAAACCAAGGAGTAACTCCATGCAAAAGTAAAAGCTGCTCATCAGGAAAGTCATCCTAAATCGGAAAAGGATCTTCATCCCTCTCTATCCTGCTCAAGTGATCAGCCACTAAGTTCTCAGCTCCACTTTTGTCTTTAATCTCTACATTAAACTCTTGGAGCAACAACATCCACCGAATCAATCTCGATTTTGCTTCCGGCTTCTTCAACAAGTACTTTAAAGCTGCATGGTCAGTAAAAACAACAACCTTGGAACCTAGCAAATATGATCTGAATTTATCAAGAGCAAAAACAATAGCTAGAAGTTCTTTTTCGGTGGTGGTGTAATTTGACTGTGCGAGAATCTAAAGTCCCCGAAGCATAATAAATAACATGGGCAGCCTTGTCAACTCTTTGTGCAAGGACCGCTCCAACAGCATAGTTAGAAGCATCACACATAATCTCAAAGGGGAGGGTCCAGTCAGGGGGCTGGATGATGGGAGCGGAGGTCAGTGCTTTCTTCAAGAAGTCAAATGCTTGTTTGCATTTGTCGTCGAAGTTGAAAGTGACGTCATTCTTCAACAAGTTCGACAGCGGAAGAGCTATCTTGCTGAAATTCTTGATGAAACGCCTGTAAAAACCTGCATGACCAAGAAAAGAACGAACCTCAGGAATGCAAGAGGGGTAAGGCAGTGTAGAAATCACATCAATCTTAGCAGGGTCAACTGAAATTCCTTTTTCAGAAATAATGTGACCCAAAATAATTCCCTGCTCAACCATAAAATGGCATTTTTCATAATTCAAAACAAGGTCAGTTTCGATGCATCTCTCTAAAACCATATTCAAACTGTTCAAACATGCATCAAAAGAAGAACCATAAACAGTGAAATCATCCATAAACACTTCCATGAAATTTTCAATAAAATCAGCAAAAATGCTAATCATGCATTGTTGGAAAGTGCCAGCAGCATTGCAAAGACCAAAAGGCATCCTCCTGTAAGCAAAAGTACCGAATGGGCAAGTAAAAGTGGTCTTTTCTTAATCTTCAGGTGCAATATGAATCTGAAAATAACCTGAAAAACCATCAAGAAAATAGTAATGTGATTTACCAAGAAGCCGTTCAAGCATTTGGTCAATGAACAGTAAAGGAAAGTGATCCTTTCTAGTAGCTTGGTTCAACCTCCCGTAATCAATACAAACTCTCCAACCTGTTCTGAACTCTAGTGGGAACAAGTTCATTCTTTTCATTTTTCACCACGGTGAGTCCAGATTTCTTAGGTACAACCTGTACTGGGCTTACCCATTTACTGTCAGAGATAGGATAAATGATACTTGCTTGTAAGAATTTGGTTACCTCTTTCTTCACCACATCGAGGATCAAAGGATTAAGCCTCCTTTGGGGTTGCCTTACTTTTTTCACACCATCCTCAAGCAAAATCTTGTGCATACACATGGAAGGACTAATACCTAGGATGTCAGCTAATGTCCACCCAATTGCCTTCTTGTGCTTCTTCAAAACATGCAAAAGCTTATTTTCTTGATCGAAATCAAGGTTAGAAGAAATTATAACAGGGAGTTTTTCATTACTCTCCAAGAGTTGTTTCAACTCTAAGGACGGGGGCTGCTCGATGGATGGAGTGTTTGGGGCAGCCGGGATGTCGAGCGCATCAGCGGCATAAACAACTTCATCTGTAGGAAACATGTTACCTTGCAAGACAGAATCAATCTCAGCACATACAACACAAAGGTTAGTGTCAGTACAATCAGCACATGAGTAAACATCATCAAAACCCGATAAAGATGGAAAATCAAGTGAAAATAATTCAGAACAAGTGTCATCAACCAATTCAGAGATCAATTCAATATGAAAAAAGGAATGCTCTTCCAAGGGATGTTTCATGGCATCGAAAATGTTAAACTTCACGACAATATCACCAAATTCCATGGACATGGTTCCATCGTCAACATCAATTTTTGTTTTCGCTGTTTTCATGAACGGTCTGCCTAAAATGATGGGAGCTCTGCTTGACTTAGTTTCTCCTTCCATGTCCAGAATGTAGAAATCTGCAGGAAAAATCAAATCGTTAACTTGAACAAGGACATCTTCCACTACTCCATGGCGGGTGGGCATTGCTCCTGTTCGCCGGTTGAATGATTAGACTTGTACTCTTGCAAAGGACCAAGACAAAGGTTATTATAAAAGAAGTAGGCATAACATTAATGCCCACTCCTAAATCAAGCATGCAATTCTCGAATTTACTATCCCCGATGGTACAAGGAATAGCAAAAGTTCCGGGTCCTTGCACTTTTGCGGCAAGACACGAGTGAGGGTTGAAACATTTTGCTCGCCAAGAACTTTTTCACATGAAGGCTTGGGCTGAATAAAAACAGAAATATTTCTTCCCAAGTTGACTCTTTCACTTCCCTTCATCCTCCTCTTATTTGTACACAAATCCTTCGAAACTTTGCATACTTTGGAACCTCGCTTAATTACATCAAGAAGCGGGAATGTTTACCGTAACTTTTTCTGAAAACATCCAAGATCTCTCTCTCTTTGTCTCCCTCCTCAATCCTTTTATTTTTCAGAACTCTATGTGGGAAGGGGACTAGTGGAACATACTCTTTCTCTTTATTTTTTTCAGTTTCTACCACAACAAAAGAAGGTGGAGAAGGTTCAAATGTTGCCTCAATAATTTTTTTATTTTTTTCGGGGGCTGGTTCTGTAACCTTTCCGGATCGCAAGGAAATTGCACTCACATCAGCATTAGGACCTTTTGGATTCACAACTGTTTGGGCAGGAAGTTGGTTCGATCCTTGGGCTTGCATGGCATTCATTGAGGTGGCAAGCTGTCCAATCTGTGTCTGCAAGGTTTGAATACTAGATTCTATTCTTTGTTGAAACTGAAGATTGTTAATGACTAGTTGCTTGACCAAGTCCTCTAATGAAGGTCCGAAGGTACGTGAAGTTGTAGCTGGTGGAGTGTTACGTGGTTGCGGAAGGGGTAACACTAGTTTATTCTTGTGTGGGCTGCTGGTTTCCATATCGAAGGTTGGGATGGTTCCTCCAATTGGGATGGTATTTGTTGGTGGACAAAGGTCGGGAGTGTTGTTGTGTACATGTTCGATTGTTTCCGTAAAGGGCTGCTGCATAAGCTTGGGGTAACTCGGTAATCGACTCATCTTGCAAAATAGGACATGTGTCGGTCAGGTGTTCGGCAAAAGTACAAATACCACACAAGGTTGCTGGTTGAGGTTTACCTACTGCCAACTGTTTCACTAAGGAGGTGAGCTCGTCAATTCTGGTTTATAAAGCTTTGTTGGAGGAAACTTGAATTTCGTTCACACTCTTTGTTTGGACCGCAGAATTATTTCTGGTTGTGAACTGTTGGGAGTTGAGTGACATGTTCTGAATTAAGCTTTTGGCATCTGGTGGAGTCTTATCAACAAGTGCTCCACCACTAGCAGCATCAAGGATGTTTCTATCCATAGGTAGCAATCCTTCATAAAAGTATTGGATAAGTAACTGCTCGGTAATCTGATGCTGAGGACAACTGGATACTAACTATTTGAATCTTTCCCAATACTCAGCCAATGTCTCATTACCTTGTCTAATACCACATATATCCTTTTTGATTGATGCAGCTCTGGAGGCAGGAAAGTATCTCTCTAGGAAGACTTTTTTCAAATCATTCCAAGTTGTGATAGAATTCGGTTCAAGATCATATAACCAATCCTTGGCAGCACCCTGTAGTGAAAACAGAAAGGCTCTCAGCTTGATATGGTCTTCAGTGATTCCTTCAGGCCTCAAAGGTGTAGAACACACAACCTGGAATTCTTTTAGATGCTTATGTGGATCCTCACCTGCAAGACCATTAAACTTTGGCAACAAGTGTATCAAACCAGATTTTAATTCGAAAGGTGCAACAACTTCAGAATACTCAATGCATAAACCATTGTAATTCACATCAGGGGCAACCAATTGCCTTAAAGTTCTTTGGTCAGCCATATCAAAAACAATTTTAGAATATGAATTAAACAAGTTATGCAAGTAATCGGAATCAATGTCAGAATCAATTACAGGTGGTGAACTATTGCTAGCCTGGACTGCTCTACGTCGTGTGTGCAAAGTTCTTTCTACCTCAAGATCAAAATCAAAAAGATCAGAACAAGAAGACCTAGTAGCCAGGACTAATGCAGCAATGCAGCAACAATTGTCAAAATGCCAACAATGTCCCTAAAATGCAAAAACAAACAGAATGAAGGAAAATGATTCAAATAAATTCAAAAAAATATAAAAACACCAAAATTAATCTAATGAAGTGAAATTAGAATTTTGAGAATTTTTTTGGATTTTTTCGACACTATGAAAACAGTAAAAAATTAATTAAAAATAGAAAAAAGAGGAATTTGGCGATTTGAGGTCGGAAACCCATACTCTTTTAGAGTATGGGACTATTGATCGCACGATTTTTTTGGTCCTAGCAAGGAAAAAAAATTTGCAATCGGACACAATTTTTCCAAAAACCGATTTTTTCGACTCTAAACACGAATTGGCCAAAACCGTAGGGAACTAGGGCCTAAACGCGAGAACACTAAACCTATGACTATAATATCGATTAATAACGACAAGAATCCCCGGCAACGGCGCCAATTTGATCCCCTGTCGCGCACGGATCAAAACGAGTGATTTTGAAAATATAGTTACGGTAACGACAACTCGAGTATCGTTCTCAAGGATTCTTGTATTATTATTAATCAATGCAATAACGATTAATGGGGGGTTTCAATTACGATTTCAAGAAAAAGGGATTAAAATAAATTGTGATTATCGAATAAGCTAAAGCGAATCAACCTACTGTATCGACTTCCAACTTATCATTGATCCCTATAAATTCCAATTTCCTAAACGGGTCTGATCCTATTCGACTATAATAACCACTGACAAGCGCAATAGAAATTATACGGCGTATGTTCCTGAATTCCGGATTAAGCAAACGGATTAAAAACTATTGCGAATTAAGCAAACACAATCTGATCAAACGCGGTAATGCAAAAGCTACGTTAACGCGAAATTGATTCAAGATCAAATAACCAATCGAATTTAAGAATTATATCCTATAACAACAATCAAATTAAGAAAATAATTGAGATTATTGGAATAAATCAAAGGAAACAGATTGATATGAAATTTATAAAAGAACCTCAAAGTGGAATCCGATTGCAGTAGATCGATTCTTCAGAAATTAGTTCTCTATTACGATTGTTCAAAACTTTCAAAATAATTTCGTGAACAGTGAATGAGTGAACAGCAGCCGGCCCTAGAGTTTTAACAGAGTAAGGGTTTCACTAACAATCCGAACCGGGTCGGAAAATACAAACCAAGCCCATAAAATTGACCCAAAACAAATTATTTCCTACGGTCTGCAACTTCAACGAATTATTCAAGCCTTCTACAATCCGAATCAGCTTCTGACTCCAACATGAAAGTTGTATCTCTTTCTCTTAGCTTTCCAACGAATATTAGAACGTCTCAATCCGATTCCTGTAGCTCTAGTTATGAATTTTCCATTGAAAGCTGCTAATGCTGAAAATAAAATACGAAAATTAAATAAAGCTAGAAACAAACTTAAATATGAAAACACACTAAAATGGTGAAACTAATGAAATAAACTAAGGAAATGCCTAAGAATAACAGTAGAAGAATGTGCATGAAGATGCACTAATCAGGGTTAGTGGGAGAGCGCTCTCAAATAGTTGATAAAAGTCTCTTACTAGGACACTAATGAGTGCGCTAACCACCATGAAGTTTGATGGTTCACGTACAAGTATTGTAGCAAGACTTAAAGATCTTATGAATGGTTGTGAATTATGTTAGAACCAAGACATTTGATGATGTCTAACCCTTAATACCTTGATAGGTTTTGATTATAACAAATGTGATAATATTTTATCTACTATTGATTTCAAATTAAGTGATTTCAAGAAATAAAGTAAGAACAGACGATGATATAATCACTCTAACTCTCACTTTCGTCTTAATTGTCCCTGATAACTGATGATGATTAAGTCACACACTATAAATTCTTGAAATTAGACTAAAATAAAGTTCTCAAAAAGACGATGAATATCTTGGAAGGACTCATGCAAGTCTAAGACCAAAAAATACAACAGTCCCAGACAGACTATGTGAAGTCTAAGACTAGACTATGCATATGTACTGGACCAGACCATGTATGGAACACGGTTAGACAACATGATGCTAAGCCAGACGATGTCTAATGCTAAGCCAGACGATGTCTGAAGCTAGACCAGACCATGTCCTTCATTCCAGAATGTGTCTGTTAAGCCAGATGCTGTCTGTGCACGAACAGACCATACTTAATCAAGACCAGACTATGTCTGTTAAGCCAGACATTGTTTGTGCAGGAACAGAACATAATCTGTTATATGTGCTAAAGAATATATGTTTTATAATTAATTCTTTACTCAAATAAAGGCACTGTTGTAACAGAAAGAAAGGGAGACTCTCTTTGACATTACTTTCTTTGATTCCTCGTATTGCTTGTATGTCTCGAATTATATGAAGTGTGTAGGTACATCTAAAGGATAAATCAGCATCGAGATGCACGCCTTATGCTAAAAGCTAAGTATGATAGAGACAAAAACTTGCTCCTGTCACATCAAGCACAGTCAAAGCTACTTCAACATTCTACTATATGAGACAACGAAAAGAAGTATTCTCCAACGTTCAAATTCATGAAGCTTACTATATAAGGATGCCTCCATGCAAGAGAAGACTAATGAACTAGAACAGAATAACTCAAATCAATCTAGACAACAAGAAAAAGCATTCTAAGAAAAGGTCTTGAACACGAGCTGAGAGAAAAAGAGAATATCCATCCTCTACAAGCTCACATAGATTCAACATTTGTTTATATCCTCTCTTTGAGAGTTATCTGAATCTTATACATATTTGTATAGAAAGTCAGGAGTGGCTTAGTGATAAAAGAATACTTAGGAAGTATAATCTCAGGGGGAGATTCATACTTGTAACCAGAAGTGGTTTAGAATACTTGTAGCCAATGGTGGCATAAAGAATACTTGTAGTCAGGAGTGGCAGTGAAGAATACTTGTTTTGTAATCAATTGATTATAGTGGAACCCTTTAACAGTTGTTAAAGGAGAACTGGATGTAGCTCAAGTTGAGTGAACCGTATAAGAACAAGCTCTCATTTGCTGACTTGTGATTACATATATTTATCTTGCCCATTGTGCTCTTTTGGAATTTTCCTTGCAAGGATATATTTGCTGATTTAAACTAACATATATCCAAGAAGGCAAATTGTGAACTAATAGTATTTTCGAAAAAGTTTTAATCCACTATTCAACCCTCCCCCCCCCCCCCCCCCCCTTCTAGTGTGTTCTTGTGTATTTTAGTTGGTATCAGAGCGAGGTCTCTGATAACTATCTTCACAAATACAGAGCTAAAGATCCTACACAAAGATAGAGAAGGGTCTAGAAGTAAATGTAAGGTTTGGTTCAAAAAGAAAGGTAGGCTTAATACTTATGTATATTTCAAATCAAATTTAATTAAAGTTTTCCCATAACACATGGTGGATTGATTATGGAGGTATGACTTATGTTTTTAAATAATGTAGGGAGTAAAGCAATAGTTCCAATATAAGTAGTTGAGACTCATCATTTAATTCTTATGTTAGACATCATTTAAATTTATTGGAAACTCTTTATGTACCTAGTTTATCTAGAAGTTTAGTTTCATTATCTAAAGTTGATGTCATTGAATACTTTTTTAATTTTTCAATTTACTTAAGCAATATAAATTGAATTGGCATGTTCAAATGTTTTGATCCTACAATGCTACATCATAATGTTGAGACTAAACGTAGTTTAGTGGATGAACGTTGTGCTTTGTCAATGATGTTTGAGTTACATTTCTATAGAAAGAATGGAAAGATTGATAAAGAAAGAAATCCTTTCAAATCTATATTTTGTTGATCTAAATATTTGTGTGAATTGTATTAAAAGAAAATGAACAAAACACATGGAAAAAACTACAGGAAGCACTCAACTTCTTGAAATTGTGCATACTGACATTTGTGGGTCCTTTTAATGTTAATTCTTTTGGAAAGGAAAGGTACTTCATCACCTTTATTTGTGACCTTTCACATCATGGTTATGTCTACCACTACATGACAAATCTCAAGTAGTGAATGCCTTGAAAATTTATTTGAATGAAGTACAAAGGCAGCTAGACTGAAAGGCAAAAGTTGTCAAGTCTAATAAAAGTAATGAGTATTACAAAAGGTATGATGAAACTGTGAAATACCTAGGTCTATTTGTTAAAATCCTTTAGAGATATGTTATTTGTACGCAATAAAATGTTCTATCAGAAAGGTGTACAACATTATTAGATATGATTAAGATTGTGTTGGGTAACTATAATTTACCGTATGGTTGTGCATGTATGCATTGTTTGTTTGGTATTGTCAAACAATTATAAACCACAAGAAAAGAAATTGAATGCAAGAACAATCAGTGAATTTCTCATTGGTTATCTAGAAATTAAACAAAAACAAAGGGTATATGTTTTATTGTCCTAATCATAGTATGGGTATTATTGAAATTGAAAATGCAAAGTTCATTGAAAATGGTGAAATAGTGGTAGTATAGTTTCACAGAATGTGGAAATTAAAAAATTTAAAATGCAAGTCCACTTGACTTGTGTCTCTAACATTAAAGTGAATGTTCCTTTAGAAGTTGTTCCCAACAACAATGAAGAAGCATAACACAATAATGAATCCATGATTCAGAATGAAACCATGGTAAAAGAACCACAAGAAGTAGCATTAAGGAGTTCTTAGAGAGAACAAAATGTTAGCTATTTCGAATGATTATGTGGTATATCTAGTTGAGTTTGAAATTGACTTAAGTATTAATGATGATGTTCCAGTTTCGTTTTCACAAGCCATAAGTAATGATAATTCAGAAAAGTTGTTAGTTCCCATGAAAGAAGAGTTGAAATCCATGGAACAAAATGATGTTTGGGACCTTGTAGAATTGTCAAAAGGTTGCAAGAAAGTTGGGTGTAACTGAGTCTTTAGGACTAAACATGACTCTCATGGCAACCTTGAACATTACAAGGCCATACTTGTATCTAAGGGTTTTACTCATGAAATAATTCTTTTAGAATTATCCTGGCATGCACTAGTAGCACATTATGATTTGGAGTTACATCAAATAAATGTGAAAACCATAATTCTAAATGTAAATATAAAGAAAAATGTTTACATGGACAATTAATATGTTTCTCAATTGAAAGAAAGGAACATGTGATGTGCAAATTAAAGAAATCAATATACAAACTTAAAAGATTTCCCGCCAATGGTATCGGAAGTTTAATGGTACTATTGTTTTCTTTAGATGTAAGGAAAACACTATTATCAATGTATCTGAAGATTAGTGGTAGTAAGGTTATATTTCTTTGTCTGTATGTTGATAATATCTTACTTGCAACTAATGATCTCGGTCTCCTTCTAAAGACTAAGAAGATTCTCTCTAGTTTGAAATATGGACAAGGCAAACAATATTTGTGATAGAAATATAAATATTCAACAATAGGTCACAAGATTGCTATGCTTGTTTCATAAAGCATATATCAATAAAGTACTAGAGAGATTTAGGATGGAAAAGTGTTTAACATAACTCATTCCAATTAAGAAAGGAGACAAATATAGTCTTGTATAAAATCCTAATAATGTTTTGGAACGTAACAAATAGAAGCAATTCTATGTGTTGATTGTTGGGAGTATTATGTATGTTAAAACTCAAAATAAGGATTGTTGTAGCATTTGACCATTATGTGAAACTCAAAATACTAGTGGGAACAAAAGGTCACATGCCTACATATATAGCATTTGACAATTATGTGAAACTAAATTTGTAGCATGTTTTGAGACTACAATTCAAGCTAATTAGTTGCAGAACTTTATTTCAGGACTTGGAATTGTCGACAATATTGTCAAGCCGTTGAAAATATATTGTGATAACTCTACAACAATGTTTTTCTAACCACGACAAGTACTTTGAAGGTGCTAAGTATATGAAATTAAAGTACTTTGTTGTAAAAGAAGAAGTTTAGAAAGAATGAGCATTCTTGTTAATAACGATTGTTGTGTGTGACGTTACTGAAGATTGACACCTCTCCATCTAGATTTTTGGTATTTTCATACCTTAAGTCTTTTCCATTCATTTGTCTTAGTCTTTTCTTTTCTTAAGCCATAACATGTATAGATAATGGCTTTGTATTGTGTGTTTTAGGCTAAGTTAGACATTTATGCTAGGATGCTTGCAATCTTTTTATATCTTCTATCTCTAACATCAAAAGATAATTTGTTATCTTAGAGAACATATTCTGAGCTTTGCAATCAATTACACAATCTTGGAATCGATTACTAGATTGCCAAACTCTTTATAGAACTATCTCTGGCAGCGTATTAATCGATTACCATAAGTGCAAATCGATTACAATGCATGTTTTCAAATCTCAAAAATTGCTCTGTTTCAATTGCAATCGACTACCATTTTCCTACAATCAATTATAATGGATGACAGCTATCATAAATCATCTTCTAATACACGAGATAATCGATTACACTTGTGAACAATCGATTACACCTAGTATAACGGTTAATTTGAAAGATTTCCAAGAACTGATCTTTGTCTAACAACCCATGAATCTTTTTGACCCAATCTTTATATTATAAACCCAAGTCATTTTAGTGTAGAGAGAGATCTTATTCTCAATATCTTTTCTCATATTCCTCTACTTGTTACATCCAAATCTTTGATTTGATTTTCCAGATTAGATAATTTCTCAAAACATCTCCTTTGGTTCTGCATCTTTGAAATTCACTCAGTTACATAAAACTCATTCTCTCTACACAACTATATTCTTCTAAGTTCATATCCTTGAGCCTACACAGCTAAATCTTTTTTGTAGAGAAAGTTTCTTTCTTCTTCATCTGCACATTGAGTTGTTCAAAATCTGATCTTTACCTGCTACATCTGCACACATTGGTGATTTCTAATTGATCTCTATATCAGCGATAATTTACACATTCCAAGTGTTATCGTTCTTTAAATCTTTTCTTGTTTGATTTTGATTTCTTGGCATTTTAGGAAAGGGTTTCCTAAGTGTTGTATTGTGTTAGGAAAAGGGTTTCCTAAACGTTTGATTCTAGGATGGGTGTTTCCTAGAGGTAGTACGTGAATGGTGATGGTGTTTCACATTCTCGTTTAGGTTTCTGTTCATGTTGTGAATCAGGATTTCTGTGATTTGTGTGTGCATTGTGTTTGTAACTCAATTCATAGTGGAACTCCTCATTGTGAGGAATAACTGGATGTAGATCGTGGTATGATCGAACTAGTATAAATCTTCAAGCTATATTCTCTTTCCTTTCATCTCTCTATTACAGTCTTGAACTTTATCATTGGTTGAAATCATTCTAACAAAAATTTGTTTTCGTTGAGTTTGTATTGTAATTTTCCTTCAACTACATATATCTAAAAACTCTTTTGTTAAAACTTCAAGAGAGGTGGTGAAATTTTTTTATTGGTGAAAAAAAATTTGAAATTTTATGAAACATCAATTCACCCCCCCCTTGATGCAACCGGCTGATCCTAATAGTTACTTGTAATGTGGTATTAACACTTTGAGCTTATTTATGATATGTTTTTGAATATTTGTTCTCTTTGTTTGTGTGCATATTTGTATAGGAGTAATGTAAATAGGTGTTGTCTTAAATGAAGACATTATGTTGGACCATTAGGTGCTCCTATTTATGTTCATATTAAGGAGAAGTCTAATTTGTGGTACATGGAAGAGACTATATCGATTAGGTGATGTACAACCGTCATGGCCCAAATTAGTTCCTATGCTTAATTATGATGTGCCCAATGTATAAAACCATTTAGTCATTTCAATGCACATTATGTATGTTTAGTTTATTTAATTATTCGTCTATGATGTTAGATAATGTCACATGAGCCAAATGAGAGAATGTAAGACTTTTTGTCTCATGTGAAAGGCGTGTGACTTATCAAGGATTAATAAATAAATAATTAATAATTACAGACTAAATTATAAATGGGTCATGTGCTTAAGTGGAGCAATTTTTAAAGATAACTGCTATTTGATGGGAGCAGTGAATATGAAGGGGTTAATACCCACTAACGTGAAACAAGTCCCTTCATGACATTGGAGTATTCTCTCAACCTTAACCACCATTACAAATGTGAGAGAATAGAAAGGAAAAGTCAAGGGAGCGAAATCTGTTTCCTTCCTCTCTAAAGGAAATCATAGCACACCATAGAGAAATGTTTTCCCTATAGAGAAAAGCTATGAAGAAAGAGGTGCGTACTATCTCATGTTTATTGTGAAATCATTGGTTTCAAGATCCTTTTATGACTTTCTATAATTGATTTTAGAAACCCATATAACTTACAAAGACTGCACGCTGGAGGTTGTCATCTGTGTCGCTTGCAGTTGCCATTGTCACCACAAGGAGATCGACAACGAGATAACCTCCTTCCACAATCGCGAGTAGTTTTCGCTGCATGCACTGCACCACCACCATCACCATGCAGCATCCTACCGCCACCAAATACCTACAATATCACCTCGCAATGATGTCGTTGCACTATCTCACCCTCTGGTCATCACCTCCGATTGCAACCTCATCTATGAAGAAGACATGTCAGCTTAAAGTGTTAATGTACTAGAATAACATATAATATTCTTGTACATTAAGTGCGAATTAATTCTCGTTGATTAGATTTTTTTATGGTTAAATGTTACTTTTGGTCCTTTATGTTTTGGTTTTTATTCAATTTAGTCCTTCATGTTTTAAAAGCCTCACTTTAGTCCTTTACATTTTTTAAATGACTCAATTTGGTCCTTTATGTTTTAAAAATGAGTCAAAATGGTCATTCTAAAAACAAACATGATTTTCAATTTTGTGACACGATTTTAAACCATTTTTTGACTAATTCAAGACGTAAAAATTATTTCATTAGATTCACTTACATGAGAACTATGAAACCTAACTAAGGTTTGAATAAAAAAAGACAATAAACATAGTGAAAATTCCATGAAAAGTGTATCCAACGAACAACTGAATTAATGAAAAATATAATATTAAGTTTTTTTTTAATTGTTCATGAGACTTATTTTTTCACACGATTTTTATTATGTGTTGACTCTCTTTTGATTCGTACATCAGTTGAGTTTCATAGTTTTTATGTAAGTGAATTTAATAAAATAATTTTTACATCTCAAATTTTTTAAAAAGTGATTCAAAATCGCATCATAAAATTAAAAACGAACATTGTTTCAAAAGAACCATTTTAACTCATTTTAGAAATGTAAAGGACAAAATTGAAGCTTTTAAAACATAAATGATCAAACTAAAATATAAAGAACCAATAATAACATTTAACCTTTTTTTATACATTGATTAGTTTGTCGGTAAAGAGACAGTAGAAAATGCGTTAAAATAAAATAAATTGTGGTTTTAATGATCATTCACATTATCGTATTTGTTGGTTAGTATGGTGTGAAAAGAAGAATTTTTTTCCTACAAGATCAGGAATTCAATTATTCAATCTCATCTTCCTAAATGAAAAGGCATGTGGTCCAAATTTGGGTTTCTTCATATCTGTTTTTATTTTCTTCTCCGCTCCTATTCATGAATAATAATAGAAGGTTTGGATTTGGATTTCAAATTGAAAATCAGTTGAGTTATAATCTTTGGCTGATTGTTTTGATTGAATGAAAAAAAAAAAAATAGTGAAACATGAGTATACAGTATGTATGTGCAATTTGAAAGTCATATTATTGATATAAGTTAGTTATATGGTAATTAACTATATAACTCATAATGAATAATTTCATTTTTCTCTCCTTTATCATTTTATCTTTTTTATCTTCTCTAAACCATGAATAATAAGTGATGTGAAACTTCCCAAATCAAATAAAGGGTTGGCATTGTAAAAAGTAACCAAGAAGATGAGGACATCTTAGAGATAATTATTTTTAAAAAAACATGTACCTATCATGTGACAAAAAAATATAAACGGAGTTAACCTTGTTTAGGGGAAGAGGGGATGCCAATAAAACAAAGAATATATGATTATAGAATTTTGTGTAGAGTGAAATAAATCAGGAGATGCATATATAATTAATTAGATCAAATTACAGGGAATGTCCCTGTAATTTGTTGTTGCTCTTAAAAATAACATACAAGTAAAACGCACGTGTGTTTATTGTAAGCTTATAAAAAAACATGTGTTTATCATACCACTATTACTAACTATTATCATTACAATAAAATTTGAAAAATAAAAATAATATTAAATTATTATTATTATTATTAACAACATTTTTTTAGGAAAATACTAGTTTTTACGAATTCGTATTGTACGAAACAGTTGTATATAAAACCACACTTCCTGTTTTTCAGCAAAGATCTACTTTTATTTATTTTTTTAAATTTAATATCTGGCAAATGAAATTAAAACAAGTAAATTCTTACTGTTTCGTGCAAAATCCATATTCGTACTATATATCATCGCTCTTTTTCAACATCATTGAAAACTAATAATTGATACAATAATTTACGTTTTTCAAATTATGCTTATGACTAATGCATGGTATGGTATGTAATTGTACATCATTAATTTTTAAAAGTTTGTAATATTAAATTATTGACTATATAACATTAATATTTTAAAATAATTATATTATCTAAATTGTAGTTTTTAAAAGAGATAAAAAGGATTGGAGTGCTGAAAATACACTTTTTATCGCACTTCTGTCAATTCAAAGTCTGTCATTTGATTAAATTTATTAAAAATTAAAAAAAATCATTAAATAAGAGGTGAAATATGAAACTTGTGATTTTTAATAAATCGAAAATCATTATATTTTGAATTATGTTACTGAAGCAGATGTGAGTATAATATTAATGTAGGAAAATGACATCTAACTAATTGGCAATGTGCATAGGTATGGGGTGGGGTGGGTCCTCGATATCTCAAATCATCCTGATTTTTGTTTTTATTTTCTTTTTGGGACTTAAAAATTTGATCACTCCCGTTCTTATTGGGGGACTTGATTTCTCAACCCCACTCCGTCCTCAATACATATAATCAGTTTCAAATCATAAAAAAGTACATAAAGTCTCAAATACTACATATGACATTCTCGTATAATACACTTCTATTTCTCATAATAAACTAAATTATTTCATTTATTTTATCAATAAAAATTTATTTCATAATAAACAATAAATATTGTGTCAATCAAACAAAAAAAAATATTTTGAGTACTAAGTACCAAAATATAATAAAAATTAAACAAGTTCTAATTTCCAAATTCCAATCTAACAAAATACCTCACAGCTTAAGCTTATGTATAAAATTATTATACAATGAGTTAAGAATATTATTTTATAATAAATATAATCAAATTAATGTTTAATATAAATTTTTAAATTTATGATTTATATCATAAATAAATAGATTATTTTAGGATATTTATATAATTTACAATATCAATAGCGAGGACGGGTGTGAGTACAGGTGCAAGACATGGATCACAATTCACAACCCCAACCTTAATCCTGACTTTCTTAAACGAAAAAAATTCAAATCCACACCCGTACTCAATCAACTCGATTTTTTCTTATAAAAATTGGGGTGGTGATAGGGATATCCCACGGTTGCATAGGTTCAATTACCATCCCTAAGTGTGTATGCATGCGTGGATAATATTTTTGATAAATTAGTATGAATGCGTGTGCGTTTATGGCACATGTTTGATTCCTGCCTTGAGCCTTGTACTATCAAAAAGGATCCTTACCTTTTGCTTTCCTTCTACTCCAAAACAAGAACAGAATATCGAGCATAAATACTATAGAAAGAATCTAAAAACAAAAGTATCCAAGCATGAACAAGATAAGAAGTGCAAATTAACATTAAGGTATGACGAACTATAATTGGAGAATAAAAGTTGTGTGCAAATATAATTAAAAATCAGTTTCATTATTCAATTTCTGTAATAAAAAAAATATGATACCGTATATACCGTGTACATTTCTATTCTTTTTTATGTACATGTTGATGGAAAATTATAACATAATTGCATATAAATATAAATTAATGATAAAAAAAATATAAATATAAATTATAGCATGTAAATATAGTAATAAAATATCGAAGGTAAAGGCAAATCTGAATTTGTGCATTCATCTCCATAAGTGTCGGTTGATGATAGAAACACTTAATTACTTTTAAGGGAATTTTTGTCCACTTTCTAAGGAGCTGTCTTGTCTTAAGAGAGTGTGAACGAGAGTGGTAAATTTATTTAGTGACATTCTAAATTTATTATAGAGATATGTTATGGAATATTTCTTTTTATTAGTGTTATTAATACATTTTAACATACTTTTTTTTATTGATTAAAATTTAGAGAATGGTTAGAAACATATTTCATAACACACTATTTTCAACCAGGGACAGATTTAGAGGGCAAGGGGACTTTAACCCCCCTTCTAGAATCATTCATGAACATATAAGAAAAAAAATAAAGAAAAATACTAATAAAAAAATTCATAAGAAAAATAGGATTTTAAACTTAGATTTGTTTAATTTTTTTCCTAGTAGAATATTATATGTCTAGTTTTATATCTAAAATTAATAACAAATATTTTTATTAAATTTATTATTTATTAAAAAATATATAAATAAAAATAATTGTGTAAAAAAAAAATTTAGCCCCCTTTTCATGCATTTTTGGATTTGTCACTATTTTGAACACACTATCAAAAATTACAAAATTGGATGGTTTTCATGTCAAATTGAATGGGTCCCACATCTATTTAATTACTCTCTCTTGATTTTATAATTTTTAATTAATGAATTTTGACTAATCTAAGTAGAGAGTGTATTTGAGAGTGTGACGTAGCACTCCTCTAAAATTTATTAAAAATTATAAAATTACGATATAAAATCGTCGTTAGATAGGATTTGAGACCCATCAAAATATACAATTTTTCAATAAATTTTCACCAATAAAAAAACTTATTAACAAGAGTCTATTCATAACATTTATCATTATTCAATAATTGATCCAAATCGTTTGAAATATGTATAATCTCCATGTGATTAATGGTGAATAATAAAAATAGTTAATATAATATTTATCGATGGATATTATGTTTTTTTTAGGAAAATTATATTTTTATTACGTTAATTAACATAATAAGTAATATAAATTTTCTAATGTAAAATTATTCAAAATTTTAAAAAAATCAAATATTACAAATATTTAAAATAAATAATGTAATATAAAAATCTATTGGAGAATAGCAAACAAAAATAAATAAATAATAAAATCTTAATTTATTTAAAAATGTTTAAATATGTTTTTAGTCCTTTAAATAAGAATAATATTTTTTTAGTCTATTAAATGAAAAACTTTTTTTTTAGTCTCTTAGAAATGAAAAAAATGTTTTTTTTAGTATTTCTCCTAATAAGTGTCATACAAGGAATATGAAATTTGTAATTTATGATAGTTTTTAACCTCCATAATTTATTTTGTGACATTTTTATATATTTGTGACAACTAAAAAATATTACAAATTATAAAACTTTTATTCCTTGTTTTCCTACTTATAAGTGGAATGACTAAAAAAAAAAATTTCAATTTTTAGTGACTAAAAAAATCTATTAAACAAAGAAGTTAAAAGCTAACATTTTTGAATATTCAAACAAACTAAAAAAATCTATTAAAAAAAACAAGAAACTGAAATGACTTGAGCTTAACATTTTATTATATCATTTCAATTTTCAAAAACTATTTTCTTGAATAAAACAATTTATGTGTCCATATATGGACAATATTATTCAAATTCAAAACTATTAAAAGCATAATGTGTGGTTGATTCTTGCCGTGTAATCACGCTCATAAAGGGATCCGTATCGTTGGCTTTACTTGTAATATCCAAAAAAGGATCTAATATCAAGCATAAATAATGTGCCAAACAACCAAATGAATCGAAGGTTTGTTTTCACACACCCAAATCCAACACACCATATAATGGCCTTCTCAGCAGTTCTCTCTACTTGCCACAGTACTTTCCAAAGCAGCATATTATGTTCCCAAAAATCAAATCCACTATCCCTAAAGACCTCGTTATTATTCCCACCCCAATTTGGGAAGAAACTCGTTCACCAACCCCTAAGGTACAAAGGGTTTTCTCTCAAGAAGAGAGATGTTGGCAAAATCATCAAGGCATCGATTAAGTGGGAAAAGGGCTACAAGAAAGTTGAGATCTTCAGTAAGGAGCATCTTGCTGTGTCATTGGCTTATGATGTTGCTCAGCTCTCTAACAAATTCACTAGAGAAAGAGGTGCTTTCACTGTCGTTTTGTCCGGTGGGTCACTCATCAAGTACCTCAGGTGATTTATTATTATTATATCTTGATTGATTGATTCGTGGGATGGGACACGTGTCGTTTTTTATGAAAATAAATAAGATAATATAAAATTATTAGAATTGGAGATCTAAAAATTATAACTTAATATAAATGATTGTTAAATTATATGTTTGATTATAAAATTAATAATATAACTGACAAAATAATTTATATTTACGTTAAATCTTTAAATATATATTTTTAATTAAATTACAAAAATTTATTCAAACCAATTTTCTAAACTAGTATTTTACTAGTTTAACTATTTCTCACCGAGTTTTGAGATGTTTTAAAATTTGGGATGGTTTAAATATGTTTTCTCTCTTCAAATATAAAGTATTTCGATTTTAGTTTTCAAAATTAAAATTAAAATTGCATTTTTTAGTCTCAAGAAAAGTAGAAAACTCTTAAAATGCATTTTTTAGTCTTAAAATTCTTAAAATATATTTTTTTAGTATTTTTTAAAATAGAATTTTTTATTGTCAAAATCAAATTGTAATGATAAAAATCATATAAATTACAAATTAATATTCCTTATTTGATAAGTTTGGATGAAAGGATTAAAAAAAACATTTATAAGATTTGAAGAACTAAAAAAATAATTTTTAATTTAAGGCTAAATACATATTTAAATGTTTAGGAATTAATGAATATTACCAGATCAGTGTCTAGTTGAGCTGATTAGTAATTACTAGACCAGATTCTAGTTGGATCGGTTACTAATTTACTATAACGGGGTTTCGGCTAGATTGGTTGAAATCAGTCAACCCAATTATGTATATAAATGTATATATGCAAGTAACATGACCAGGACTCAACCTGAATTGCCACCTCATTTCTATTTTCTAATATGTAACATGAGCAAAGTTTTATCATGTTTTTATGCTGGGATCTCAGGAAATTGGTTGAACCTCCGTATATTGATTCCATAGAGTGGTCAAAATGGCATGTTTTTTGGGTAGATGAGAGAGTTGTGCCAAAGGATAACTTAGACAGTAATTACAAGCTTGCCTACGACGGATTTCTCTCTAAGGTATTTGACTTGACTTTCATGCATGCCAATGCCTATTGTCTCAAAATTGATTTATTTTGATTGCGATGCTCAATTTCCAACTTATATAATTTATCTTTGTTCTCGTACTGTTTCATCCAGTTTATTTTTAATTTAAAAGTTATTTTTAAGTTAAAACTAAAAAATAAAAACTTTTAAAAAAATAAGAAGTTGTTTGTCAAATTTTTTTTAGCTTAAAATCTCATTTTAAGTTAAATGTTGTTTGATATATATTTTTTTTAAAACATGTTACTTATATTTAAAATTAATCATTTCTCTAACAAAAATTAAATTTATAAAATAAAAATATTGTGCAAATTAATAAATAATATTAAATAAACAACTTACAACTGAAACGTAAATGTTGATTAAGTAATTAATAAAGTTTTGGAAGGAAGAAATATCGTCTCTTCCAACAAGAATCCCTCTTGATTATTAAGGGAGGAATCACGTGTATAAAAAGCGGACAAAAGGCCTATGAAATAGATGTTAAATAAAATTAAATAAAAAGGAAAAAGAATGGTCCTGGGGAGTCAATAACAATGTATGTAAAAAACCTCTGCATAAGTTAACTTTAAGTTTTATGTAACTTTTCTTACAAACTTATTTTTAAGATTTATATGTAAAAAAAAAGTTCCTTAAAATTTAAAAACTTTATGTTTTTACTATTTAGCTCAGCTTTTCCTTTTAAGGAGAAAAAAAGTTGGGCCAAACACACCTTTATTAAGGGTTAAATATGTTTTTGATCCTCATAAAATTTTCCAAATATTAGTTTCGTCCTTAAAAAAATTTTGTATTTGTTTCGTCCCTATGAAATTTAAACGTATTTGTTTAGTCTTTCTGCCTAACTCTGTGATCATCCTTGCTGACATGGCTAACGGACATATTTTTATGCTATTCACATCATCTGTTAATTAAATTATTTATTGTAAAATATTTTTTTGGTCTTTATAAAATTGACCAAATATTAGTTTTGTCCTTCAAAAAAATTTTGTATTTGTTTCGTCTTTATAAAATTTAAACGTATTTGTTTAGTCTTTATTCTCTCTACTGCGACCGTTAGACACCTTGGTGAGACTGGCTGAAAGAACTAATCGACAACAATTTACGCCCTTGAATCATTTGAGGGTGAACAAACATTTGAAAGAATAATTGACGCATTGGAATGTGTAGTTACTCCAAGATTACTAAATGAAACATTTTTGTTGCCTTCGTTGAGATCCAAAAGGAGATCTCAACAGCCTCCACCAGGTGAAAACAATTGCAACAACAAAACAAGCAACTGCCACGATAGAGCGTAAGTTCTAATACTAAGCATATAATTTTCTAAGATCTTTAAAAGAGACAAGCTCAAAACAAAGGCCAAATTGGATTGAATAATTGGTAACAAACCTGACCAATTTTGCATTGAACATCTTTCATTTAAGTTATTAAACAATTATAAAGTAAGGTTTCATTAAATAATAGATAAGATTATAAGTCATACTAGGTCAAATAGGCACTTCAATTTATGTCACCAAGGTGTCTAACGGATTAAAGCAGGAGGAATATGGACTAAATAAATACGTTTAAATTTTATATGAACGAAACAAATACAATTTTTTTAAGGAAGAAAATAATATATGATAAATTTTACGAGGATAAAAAAAAATACTTTACCCAATAAATAATTTAGTTAATAGATGATGTGGATAACATAAAAATATGTTTGTTAGCCATGTCGACAAAGAGGGTCACAGAGTTAGACGAATGAACTAAACAAATACGTTTAAATTTTATTGGGATAAAACAAATATGAAAACAATCTAGAGGACGAAACTATATTTCGAGAATTTTACGAGGAACAAAAACATATTTTACCATTAATTTAATAGTATAATTTTGATATATTATAGTATATTGACTTTTATACTTTTAATTATTTTAGAAAAAATAAGTTATGTATCGATAATGTTTTACATTATCATCCAATTACAAAAAAATATTTAGACTCCATTTGATCCAACTTATTTTTAGTTTATAAGCTATTTTTTAAGTAAAAGTTGGGCCAAATACCAATTAGTAAAAACTCTTTAAAATAAAAGTTACTTATTTTTAATAAAAAAAATTAGAAATAAAGAGTTTTATAATAAGTTACCCAGAACTACTTATGCGGACTTTATTTTCATGTTCTTTCTTCGAATCCTAATAAGGCCAAATTACAATGTATGTATAACAAATTTTGAAATTTTGTTTTTTTATTAAGTAATGTGAATTATTTCGATTATTTAAAATAATTATTTTTTATACTTTTATTCATCTTGTTTTGTTATAAAGAAAAATATTGTTAATTTTAATAAAATAAAAATAATATTCTAATTAATAAAATTACTAATCAATTATTTAAAACATTACTGAACATTATGTTAGTATTAAAAGTTTTATTTATATAAAATTTTCATTATCCTTAAAATATTTTTATATAAATAATTTTTTCTACAACATTTTATTTTATTTTATAAATATACTTTTTCATTATACAAAATAATTAATATTTTTTTATAAAAAAATATTAGTGATTAGTTTGTTAGTTTTTGTTAACAGGACAGTCGAACTCAAGACTTCTCAATCTGATTATATTTTAACTTTAAGGAGCTTTTAAGTTAAAAAATAAATAAATATTAACAAACAACCTTTTACTTATTTTTTTAATTTCTCATTTTTAATTTTAACTTAAAAATAACTTATAAGTTAAAAATAAATTGAGACAAGAGAGAGTTGTAATTAATTAATAACATAATTAATGATTTATAATTAAATTAAAATTTAATCGTGATACACGACAATGTAAAATAGTAGTTTTACATTATTGTTTAAGTTCAATTACACTTTAACTAGTTGCATGACTTTTAAAATACTTTTATAAAAGTTAACCCACTTAGTATATATGGAGGGTTTTGTAATTAAATGAAACTATAGAACTATTTAAACTCATTAAGTTATCATTAAGATAGCAACCTAACACGGTAAAGAAATTAAAAACTTAACTTTTTCATTGTTACTGTGCAAGGTGCCAATTCCTCCGGCAAATGTTTATGCCATTGATGATGCCCTAGCAGCTGATGGAGCAGCTGATGTTTACGAAACAACCCTCAAACGGTTGGTCAAGAGTAATGTGATAGATACATCAAGTAGTAAGGGATTTCCAAAGTTTGATCTCATGTTGTTGGGTATGGGCCCAGATGGACACGTGGCTTCTTTATTCCCTGGGCACCCCCTTCTGAAGGAGGATCATAAATGGGTAACATTCTTAAAGGACTCACCAAAGCCACCGCCAGAGAGAATCACTTTTACCTTCCCAGTAATCAATTCATCTTCAAACGTAGCAATGGTGGTGACTGGCGAGGGTAAAGCAAACGCTGTTAACTCTGCACTTGAGGACGATGATAAGAAGTCTGATGAATTGCCTGTTGAACTGGTTTCACCTGAAGGAGAGTTGAAATGGTACCTAGACGTTGGTGCTGCTTCAAAGCTGTTTAAGGAATAGATGCATGAACCGGCCCAAATGATAAAGTATTTAAGATTTTGGTTTACCAACAATTTTTTTTTTCTTTTATAAAACAAAAAATCTTACATGTTGACCGATATTAATTAAGCTTGATGAGATGGTAAGAAATAATTGGAATGAAAGTATTTGGTTGAAGCTAGTTTGGAAAGGATGGGTTAAAGAAGATCATTTAACAAAAAAATGTCCATATTATTGGATTAATATACATTTTAATATCTAAGATATAATTAATTGTTCAATTTGGTTCTAAATTTTAAAAAGTTCCAATTTGTTCTCTAAATTATTTAAAATGTTTTAATTTGGTCATTTTTTTAATAAGACTTTGCTATTTCCTCTCCTATTTTATTTAATACACTCTCTAAAAATATAAAAAAAGAAATGAGAGGTGTACTTAGTAAAAAAAATGGTTGTAAGTAGAAAAATTTGATGAAAAATGATCAAATTGAGGTGTTTTAAATAATTTAGGGACCAAATGACTAAAACGTATATTAAGACTAGATTTATTTGTTATTTGGTCTTTTATTAATTTGTGTACTTATTTAATTAAAATGTGTTAAACGTATAACCTAATATATTTGTCTCTGTGAGCTCAATTAATAATTAAGCAATCTAATTTGGGCTTTAAGAATCACCATGTGTTTATATATTTATTGGGATAAGTTTAATAGAAGTGAGCTGAGTTTGACTAGGGACCTAATAAGCCTAATATCCATGATGGTTGGATGTTAGGATACTTGTCTATTTAAAGAAGGGAATGATCCCCATTTGACTCATGTTCTCTAATGGCTAATTGCTCCGTTCAAATAGTCAAAAGAAAGTGTTGAGTACATAATTATGTGCTTTAATTATGACAAACATACTAAACATAAATCATAAGTCTTTTGAGTTTAAACTTACTAATGAGTTTCTTTTAAGTGTTTCAACAAGACAACAATCATCATACCAAGGTTCACTAAAATAATAAAAAATATTATAAGACTTTTGTTATAAGGATAGTCAGGTCATTTCCTTCAAAATTTTCTTTGCTTACTCTAAAAAACTATTAGAATATATTAAAAAAAATCATTGAACACAAGCCAAAAGAGATTGTCACACTTTCTCTTTGTCTTATATATATTTTTTCAGAAAAAAAAAAAAGAAGTGTAATATGAGGACATCCAAGGAGGTCACCATTTCTAGTAGTACTCTTACCCAAGAAAAATAAACTACAGTGTTGGGATGAGATTTGGTGCATTATGGAAAATATAATCCCACTTAATAAGTATAGAACAATCAATTACTAAGTTTCTTGTTCCCAACCTAACTTTCAATGTTTTTTTTTTTAAGGAAACCAAAATTATGACATTTCATTGAGGATTAAAGACTCGATACAAGTAAGAATACTGTTAAAAACATGGGTACAAGCAAAAAATATTAATGCCCTCGCAAGCGAATGGATAATATGATTGGCTTGTCTCCTAATAAAACTCACTAGAGTTTGTAATTTGAGAATTTGAGAATTTGAGGCTCTACAGTTTGCTAGTAAGTCATGTAAAACAGACATGCCAGTTGATGAACTATTAAATTGGTCTACAACTGACTTACAATCAGATTCAATGACAACATTTTCTTCTATCCAAAGTAGTTCCTGTAGGAGAGCCCAACATTCGGCTTCGGATGGCGATGGAATGCCGCTGTGTGTCATTGCTTTTGCTGCTATAAAAGATGCAAATTCATCTCAAATGCAAATGCCAACGCCAAACATGTTAGATTCTGAAAAAATAGCACATCAATGTTGCATTTTAGATGTCCGGTGGTTGGAGGAGACCAAGACGTGGCTTGGTTATTGCGTTCATCCCTAAGTGGCGTTGCCACTCCACGAGATATTGATTTGTGAGGCCAAGAGATGTTGCTGGTGGGATATCATTTTGGTTCCATATCATCTCATTTCTATTCTTCCAAATAGACCAAAGAATTGTAATCTTGCAACGCTACTCATTGTTGTGGTGCTGTAGTAAGTGAAAAATGAGGCTAGCAACACTTTCTGTCGTGTTCATCTCCGCCTTGACTTGGGTCCAGAGGCCTGCAACTATCCAAAACTGTTGCATCTTTTTGCAGTCAAAAAATAAATGCCAGTCGGATTCCGCATAGTTTAAGCATGAAACACATTGAGTTTCGCAATTTACTCCCTTAGATAAAAGTTTCTGCCGAGTTGGTAACCAACCACGAAGCATTTGCCAAATGAAGTGCTTGAAATTTGGAGGGACTTGCATTTTCCATATTAAATTCCAATTGCTTGTGACTTTTAAGTGTTCGATGTCTAGTAAGTCACCCATGATAATATTGTAATCACTTTTGACGCTATAAAGACCATTATGGCTACAAACCCATATGATTTTATCTTCTGCATACAGATGTAAAATGGGTTGTTGTTGCACCAAGTTGGTGACATCTGTACCTACTAATTCATTTAACAACTCCAAGTTCCAAGTACTTGTATTATGGTGAATAAAATCCACAACTGTCAAATCATGTAACGCACCTGCATGGGGGTTGTGAAGACGTGGCTCCTCATTTGAAAGTAACCATGGTTGGTTCCAAAATTTTATAGAGTGGCCATTTCCTAATTTCCATTTCAAACCTCTACCTATCACTACCTATGAAGCATGGATACTACGCCAAACAAGACTTGGATTTTGCCCAAGGTGAGCTTCCAAGAAGTTCCCTGAAGGAAAGTATTTAGGTTTGAACACTTTATAAATTATAGTATCATGGTTGGTCATCAATCTCCAACCTTGCTTCCTTAGCATGGAAAGATTAAAAGCTTGCAGGTTCTTAAAGTCCATGCCTCCGAATTCCTTTCTCATGGTCATCTTTTCCCAGTTTGCCCAATGAATTCCTCTTCTCTGTTGGTTGTTACTACCCCACCAGAAAGAGTTCATCATTTTCTCAAGATCATCCTGTAGAGTAATTGGTAGCATGAAGGCACTCAAACAATAGGGGGGAATTGATTAAGCAATAGATTTGAGCATGATCTCCTTGCCCGCCTTCGTGAGCTTCTTAGAGGTCCAGTGGCTGATGCGGTTCCATAGCTTATCTTTAAGGAAGCCAAAAGTGGCTCACTTCCTTATGCTTATGATAGATGGTAGGCTAAGGTATTTTCTAGAGCCAATTTGTTGGGTGACCCCTAGAATGGAGGAGATGTGGAGCCTTAACGTGTGGGCCGTGTTGGAGCTGAAGAGAATTTCTGACTTTTGGAAATTTATGCATTGGCCTGAGGCATGGCCATAAGTGTCAAGAATAGTTTTTAGAGTAGAGGTCTCTTTGTCATCTGCCCTGCAAAATAGAAAATAGTTGTCAGCAAATAAGAGGTGTGTGAGGATGGGAGCCCCTTTAGACACCTTCACTGCATGTATCTCACCTCTTTGCTCAAAGTGTTTAAGAGTAGAAGAAAGTCCCTCTGTGCATAATATGAAAAGGTAAGGTGACGGTGGGTCGCCTTACCTAAGTCCCCTCCCTAGAAAATTTTTCCCTACAAAGTCCCCGTTTAAGGCAATAGAATAATGGACAGTACTGAGGCAAAGTTGAATTCATCCTATCCATTTTTCATGAAAACCCATTTTACTCATGACACTCAGAAGATAAAGCCAATCTACTTTGTCAAATGCTTTGCTAATGCCAATTTTCAGAGCAACTTTACCAATTTTACCTTTCCTTTTGCCTTTCATGTGATGGATGACTTTAGATGCTAGAAAAACTTTGTCCATGATGGAGCGGTTCTCAACAAAAGCTGATTGCACTTGAGAGATACAATGTGGAAGGAAATTTTTGAGGCGGTTGGCAAGGACTTTAGAGATAATTTTATAGAGGATGTTGCAACGGGATATGCATCTGTAATCATGCATGGATGTTGGGTTGTTTTTTTTTGGCAATGAGGACAATAGATGTTGCATTTATCTCAGTTGGGAAGTGTCCATTTTCGAGCCAAGATAACCTCGAATGGAAAACTTCCGGACCACATAGATGCCAAAACCGCTTATAAAAAGTCGAGTTCAAACCATCGAGACTCGGTGATTTGTCTGAATTCATATAAAAAAGCACTGCTTTGAATTCATCCATGGTAAAAGGGTTGAGGAGAGAGTCATTATCATAAGTAGAAATGCATGGGTTGATATTATTGATAATTGGGGAGAGCAAAGCGTTACAACTATTGCTAGGAGAGAACAAGTTATTAAAATAAGATA
The DNA here is from genome assembly GCA_014843725.1 of Amphicarpaea edgeworthii. Taxonomy (NCBI): domain Eukaryota; kingdom Viridiplantae; phylum Streptophyta; class Magnoliopsida; order Fabales; family Fabaceae; genus Amphicarpaea; species Amphicarpaea edgeworthii. The sequence continues at coordinate 13,584,945 of CM026321.1, forward strand.
TTGCTACATCAAAAATTTTGTGGAAAATTTCTCCATCCTCACGCGTAAGGGAATTGATGGTGTTCTTGGACCTTCTAGCATTTGCAGAGGCATGAAAGAATTTGGAGTTGGTATCGCTGTCCTTGAGCCAAAATTTTTTCGATCTTGTCTCCAGAAAGCCTTTTCTTATGCAGTAATCTTGGATAGATTTTCTTGCAACGTAGAAAACTTTAATGCATTGGATGCGTCATTAGAGTGGCGCAAAATGTCAAGTTCTTTCTTGCATTTATCTATTTTAGCGCAATATTTCATGCCCAGCTTTTGGCCTTAAATATTCATCTCTTTCGTGCAGTTATTAATCTTTGATAACACATCATTAGATGGGGATTGCATCCAACCTTTGTGGACCGTGTCAAACAGCTCAGGCTCGAGGAGCCATGAGTTCTCGAATCTAAATTTTTGCTTGGGGAAGTGCCTCCTTGCCACGTCAAGATGAAGTATTAAGGGAGAGTGATTCGATTTTGCAGCGACCCCGTTTAAGAGCCTAGAGTCAGGGAATAAGTTCATCTAGTCTAGAGTAATAAGGCCTCTGTTAAGCTTCTCTTCGATGGCATCATGTTTGCCTCTACGACATGCCCAAGTGTATTGGTATCCTTCTAATGGGAGATCATGTAAATTACAGTCATTAACACAATCATGAAAGCCACGAACAAGCCACGACGGATGATTGACAAGGCTTGTTTTTTCATTGTTGGAGAGGAGGTCATTGAAGTCTCCAAGGATTAGCCAGGGGTAGGAAGTATTAGTAGCCAGAGTACGCAAAAGGTCCCATGAATCCTTCCTTTTGCCTCTTTCCAGATAGCCATAGAAACCGGTGAGGCGCTAGTCGGGGCATCTCGATTTGTGAACAAGAATGTTTATGAAATTTGAGGAGAAATTAAGAAGTTGATAGTCGAAAGGAGCTTTCCATAAAAGGGCCAAGCCCCCGCCATGGCCAATAGGGTCGACCGTGAAGCATGTGTCAAAATGAAGCTGAGAACGGATTTCTTCAATTCGATAGGAGGGAGAGAGGGTTTAACATAAGAAGATTACGTTTGCATGGTACGTTCGAACTAGGTCTTGAAGAATGGGAATTGCACTCAGGCTACCCAAGCTTCAACAGTTCTAACCGAGGAGACTCATTGACCCTAGCGGGCTTGGTTGCTAGGGCCCACCTTTAAAAAAGTATCAGGGTTGTTTTGGTTAAGGATAGTTGAGGGTTTGTGGGTATATGTTTAGGTTCAATGAGTTGTTACTTTGGGTTGCATGCTAGTTGCTTAGGGGTGCATGGGTTGGTTTAGGGTTTGAGGGGTATGTGTTTGTGTTTAAGTTTAGAGGGTTGCTATTTGGGGTTTTGTGGGTAGGTTTTAGTGTTTCAGATGGGGTAGGGTTGGTTTGTGGGCTCATTGTTGAAGTGTTTCTTGTTATGGCAGTTTGGTCAAGCCGTCGTTTTTTTTCACCAATCGCCATATCATTCTCCTGATTTGTTTCCATATTCATTGCATCCATCATTATGTTGCTGCTTTCCATTTTTACATGCTTAATTATGGGGATTGCATGTTTTGATTTTTTGAAGATATCTGCCATGAAATCAAAGTGTTGATTTATTCCATCAGTATTGGCATTCAATGCGTTCGGGACCATGCAGTTAATGCTCGTCTGGTTTCTACAATTAGCCGTTGGAGATCTCCAAAGGCCATCAGCTTTGCCCTCATGTAACCATTTCAAAGCACCTACACCGTTATGGTATCTCAGTTCCACATGAATGTCAGGCCCCCAGCCACGAGCTCCACTATCTTCTGTCATGGTGAGGAGGGTAAGGCAGAAATCATCAAGGTGGCCCATGAGACTGTATAGGTAGCAGTACGGCTCGAGCCTTTCATATTTGAAAAAAACTTCCTTTCCTTCACCTCTCGATCTTTTGATCTTCTTTGATTTCTTGAGTGGTTTTCGAACGTCCAGGAGAACACGCACACACATGAAGGCACGGAGATAGTTACTGTTGTTTTTCTCGTCATATTCTAGGGACTTTCCTATGTAATTTCTGAGGTTTTCAACAACCATGTGAGACATGAAGCCCACTGGTAGACTATGGATTTGAATCCAAAAAAGGCATAGAGACAAGCAGCACCTGAGCAGGGTCTTCTCCATCTTTGATGACTCCAAGGATGAGCAGGTTCTTGTCAAAACTCTGGGGTCCACCATTCAAGACCCATTGGTAGTCTCGGTTATGATAGAAACGAAATAGAAAGATTCCTGATTCAAGTTTTGATATGGTCACTCCTTGTAATGGCCTCCATATGCTCACCATTCTTTCCTTCATTATGGGCACTCAAATGTACTTGTCTATCAAAAAATGACCAATGAGGCAAAGAGAGAAATCAATGGATTCTTCTGTAGAGGGCTGGAAATTTATTTCCAACTCTGTTTTGTCATCCTTGATAGTTAGGTTGTCCATACTGGGTGTTGCCATGGGGAGATGGGTAAGGATCAGGGGTGATGTGTTAGGGGGAGGGATAAAGGTCAAGTGGAAGGTCACTCTAGGGAAGAAAGGAACAAAGAAAATGTAGGGCAAAACATCTCACAAGGAGAGAGCTCTCACAGTGGGAGAGAAAAAAAACTCAAATAAATTTTTATTTTAGGGCATAAGATTCATAGAACTTTTAATGTTGAATTACCTACACGGCTCACTATACATCACTAGAATACTTGTTCCGACTCGGCCGCCACAAAATTGTTAGATTTTTTATTTTTGGAAAAAATAATCAAAATTATTATTAGACTTTTGTAACGACCCAAAATTATCAATTTTTTTTATTTTGTTACTTATATATTATACTATTTTTTTTATTTAACACACTCATGTAAATGTGTACAAGCCTTCACATAATATACATCATCATAACATAAAGGTTCTTAAGAGTGACTTTACAAAACATAAATACATAAGTTCATACAATACCAAAATGGTCCTCTATTAGAGGGCATCCACAACAACATTAGTAATTACACACATGTCTTAAGCTAATCCCCCTACTATATACATATATATAAGAACTCAACAAAAGTGGGATCTTGTCCTGCACGTATCATCTAAATCCACTTCACTCGTGAGATGCGCAACTGCATCACTATCTGCTTCCATGCCAACCACACAATCATCATAGTCAGACAACACAAATACAGACACAAAGTGCAAAGGTAAGCTTATTTATATAAAATAAACATAATTATATGAAGTTTTAAACTAAGGATAGATTTAGTTTAATAGAGAATTGAATACATTAATTATCATAAGTCATGTAACTTTAGTTTTCAATTCACATTTCAATCTCAATTCACATTTCAGTCTAAATTCACATTTCAATTTGTAATTATATCATGTATGCCATGCTAACTTAACTCCATGGAGGTTTCTACAAATTTTGGGCGGTCCCCATAGGCCCCATCCCCTACCATGGTCTCACTCTCTTACCATTTGGGGAGTCCCTTGAGCTACTTTGTGGAGGATTTGTGGTTTTATTGAATATAGACAAGTGTTGGTATTGGCTTACCTCTGTAAGGTTTGCATGATCATACATCTATAGGGATTTGCCCACTTATCTATTCTATAGGCCATTCTTGTTAGCCACCATGAAAACCCCTAGCACTAGGTTGAGAGCCCACCTAGCACTCTCAACTTACGTGCCTACCCATTTGCACTACCATCTAGGCATGATGTATAAATGTGTATGCATAATCAACTACATAGTACACTTTAGGTAGGCAAACATTCATAAACTTTGCTACGACAAGTTCACCATGTTATAGATTCACCATTCATATAGCACACATAAAGAACCCATCTAGCAATTCTATAAGCATGGTGAGACATTCAACACCACGAATCCTCATAATAATTACACCAACGATCTTATGAACGATGAATTTCATAACATTAATAGAAAAATGTACTTTTCCATTATAATACATAAAACAATTATATATATACACTTTGGATTGATCATAGAACCATTGAGAAAGTGATTAGGGTAAAATAAGACATTTTAACTTAATTTAGCTTAAGCTAGAAAATTTAGCCTTAGCTAAAAATATATCTTAAGCTAGAAATCATGGCTCTAGCTAAATTTATATAGATCTAATTATTATCGAAATTTAGCTCAACCAGAAAATTTTGCCTCAGCAAAACATTTAGCTCAAGCTAAAAATTTTAGCTTAGCTAAAACAACAGATCCCGTATCATAAGTTCTTCATGAAAAACTGAGTTTTAAGCCTATTAATGACTATCCAAACATCCAATTTCACAATAAACATGTCAATAATTAACTTTTAAGTTTATAAACCCTAAACCCCTAACAAAAGAACCCAAGATTTAAACCAAACAACTCAAAATCATCTTGAAACAAAGAAAAGGGGTGAGCTTCCCTTACCCTAGGAAGTGACCCAAAATCTTGAAGAAGAATCTATGGAGGGAACTTGATGATCCAAGAATGACCTTACTCAATCTATGATATGAAACCAACTAGAGGGAACCTAGATCAACACCAAAACAAGCTTTCATCAATATTTCATCTAACCTTCAAAATCTTAAACAATACTTATTTGAGAGCTTCTTGATGGGAGATGAGAAAGGAACAAACAGACTAAGAAGAAGACAAACATGAGCTTACCAACACCACAACAATTTAGGAAGCTTCAAAGAAGGATGATCAAGTTGCCAATAATGAGAAAGTTTCAATTTTTCACCATGAGAGAAGGGAACAAATAAGAAAGAAGGAAAGTGAAGGAGATAAGGGAAAGGAAGAAGCTTCCCACGTATAAGTTTGAGAAAGATTCAACCTTTTGCTCTTTGCACCCCTTCAACCCTTCAACCTCTAACTACACACCCCTCATATTCTACAATTAATCTCAAATACAAGGCTCTAAGAACTTATCCCAAAATAGTATAAGCCCACCAAAAGATATATACCAAAAACGTAGAACTAACTAAACATCTAACAAAACACCTAACCACACATATATAAATCACTTCATTTTATTTATTATATCATTAAATAACAATTTAAATTCACTTTCTATTGCATTTTAAATCAATCACTTGCTCACGGAATTAAAAAAAAACTATGACGTTACAACTTTCACTAGAACAAGGTTTTTATGGCATCAAGTGCATTAGTACTGGTATGATCATACCTAATGAGTATAACACAATCAATTACTATGTTCCTTCTTCCCAACTTGACTTTCAAAGGCAAATGAGTCAAGAGGCCCACTATACATCAACAAAAACCTCATTCTAACTCTGTCGCCACAATTTCTTACATTTGTTATTCCTCTCTAAAATAGTCAAAAATATTATGATAGGATCCAATGCATTAATGTTGGTATGATTGTTCCTATCCTAGTACTAGTCTCGCCCAAGGACGCTTGACTGCGGAGTTCTTGATGGGATTTGATGCATTAATGTTGGTATGATCACACCTAATGAGAATAGTGCAATCAATTGCTATATTCCTTCTTCCCAACCTAACTTTCGATGTTGGACAAGCCATGAGGCCCACTATACATAAACAAAAGCCTCGTTCTAACTCTATCACCACAAAACTCCTACATTTGTTATTCTCTCGCTAAAATAAACAAAAATATTACTGGGCTTTCTCTATATGGGTAGTTCGATCTGTAACACCTCAAATTCTAAATTGATATTAAACTGTTAATTATATTTACAAAATGAGTTAATTTATTTATTACATAATACTCTTAGTGAGAATTTAATGTATTTATAAAAGTGATAGGAATTTTGTGAAAATTTAAAAACTAAAACGTTTTCATTTATATTTAAATGGAAGGATAAAATATAATAAAAAGCGTTTCTTGCAATTAAGAAAATATGGATTGTAATCGTGAAATATTAAATAAACACATACTTCCAAGGATTTAATAAAATAGAGATATTTGACAAAGCCCCTATGGCTATTTATATATAAAAGGAAGTTTTAAAAGTACTAACTGGCGTGTACAATATTAACATGACGTTCCCATAAGCAATGTAACTTGAGTAGCCTTAAAATAAAAGAAATACATGTGATAGGAAGAAGATGACTAAATACATACAAGATATCTATGAATCTAGGCCTATCCACCTATGTACAGGAAATGAAACCTATATGTAGAGCAGTCACCTTTATAACCCAACCCTTTGTGGACCACACCAAAAAGGTAAGCAAAAGGAGTTAGCAGATCAAGGATCTAACAACTAGACCTTTGAGAAGAAGCATCTTCCTCGGGGTCTTCTTCTTCAGAAGTCTTAACTAGCTGACTTGGTCCTCCACGAAGCACTTCTCTAAGGACTTCCACCGCTATGTCTGATATAACTTGGTCCCCATTAGTAAGGACCTCCATCTCTGTGGCCAGTGTTGCTATAGTTATTGGCTCCTCTTCCACATCTAAGGAATCTTCTATCTCCACAATAGAATGAGTCATGGTAGGCTCTGACTCCTCATCTTCCGTCGTAGCCTGCGACGCATGTTCTAGTACGTCAAAGGAAGATGATGAAAGCTCAATGAGGTCCATAGGTGTGGCATAGCGGTAGTAAGGTGGAGTTGGTTAGGTCCACCACATCAAAATCTTGTATGCCTTCGGCTCTCTGTTAGGTTGCATAAGGGATGTTAGGGTGAAACCAAGGTAGCCTACACAATGGTCCATGCCTAGATCCACGTTGTGGTACCACCTTCCGTCTAGTGCCTAAATGCTCAAGTGAACTTTCGGCTCCACCATCTAAAAGGAAAATGTAAGGGTGAGACTTCCTCACTTCGTCAAAGCACAACAAACATAATTAACAAGAAAACACAACTATAGAACATGATAGTATAGTTATCTATCGAACACTCTCGCATCCTATATTGTTCTTGCGACTAAAACTTGTCATTTATTCTTACTAGCCAGCCGCCACTGGAACATCCAAGACTCAGTGGACTTACACATTTAAGATCGGGATGACTGAAGGGAGTACACCTTTTGCCACGGTAGAGTAGTAAGGCTCTCACCAACTGAAAATGTCTCACATGCAATAGGGTCGCCAAGTCTAGAATGGGCCCAAATGGTCTAACCTAGCGCCACACCCCTTAATACAAAAGTGTCCTTGGGATAATCTCCTAGGTATCAGTTGTGGTCATCCAATCTTTGAGGATTTATTCCTCAACACTCCTCACCGGTATTTATTTTCTTTGCCACTATAGGGTCTCCACTGCACTTGGTACTAACGATGACAATTTGGAGAAAAAGGGTCAGAGACCCTGCCACCACTCTATATAATACTCATTCTTGAGAACATCGTCCTCTTGCACCCTTGGTGCAAACTTCTCCAATTGTCTCATCCATCGAGGAAAACGATTCAGCTTGCCACCCTATACGACGTCTCAAAGCCTCGTACTCCCGGTGTCTTGTTGTGTACATGTGTTCTTATATGCGCAAATCGATGTATCATAAAATTTAACATGAATATAAATATATTCATGCATATATTTATATTCACCGCTACCACAAGGATTCATACCAAGATCCTTATGACTATCACACAAATAAACACACTGACAATTTAACACCGACAATTTCACACTGACAATCTAACATAGAATTTTTACACGTTCGTGAGTCTAACCTAACATACTTGTTCATACAACTAATATTGTATCAACATGTCTCTACTTAGTTCTAGGGTTCAAAATCACATAATTACAATCACAAATTATCATGCATCCCACACACATAGCTACTTTTTATCTTAGTCAAATTTCCATAAAACTTGCTTTCTAGACAAGCCATATAGCTGAAAACAAAGCAAATTGTGAGCACGATTTGAGACTCTAAAAATATTCAAAAATTCATTTTGTTTTTATATATTTGAAGCATGTTACCTCAGATTTAAAAAGAAGTATATTACTCTGCAAACAAAAATCTATAAAAATTATTAAAATTCATAGAGGGAGGATGAATAATCAAATTTTATTAGACCTTAGCCTACTAACTTGGTGTTTTCTCAACCTTCAGAGATCCAAACTTTGCAAATATTTTTACCAATTAAAGAAAATACAATTATTTTTAAAACAAGGTATATTTAGTTAAAAAAAATATTTTCCTATCATTCTTTATAAAATTTATATAGAGCTCTATTCCAGCACTTAAAAATCAGTATTTTGTTTCTCTGATTCACTAACAAAGACATAGTAAAATTATGAGTTACATTCAAAAAATTTTGCTTAATACATGATTAGAAATATTTTTTTCCCTAGTTTAATAAATAGTAATCACATTTCCAAAACTATTACTACATAAGTACAAAATTGAATAAATTCTAACATTGCCAACTGATAATCGCTTTATATACGTAAATATTGCATCATATTTTGTAGTGATTATCCAATGTTCTCAGGATTTTTAGCTTAGTTTGAAATTATTTAATATAGATTTGTATAGTTTGATAATTCTAACCCTAGGAAGTTATTTTGTGAGAAATATACTCTAATTTATGTGTGCAGGCCTAGATTCAATAGTAAAGGGAGAATACAAGAAGAAGACAGATCTCGCTCAGCACTTCACTCGCTGAGCGCAACATCAAGCTACGTGAGCTAGGCGGTCTATGACGCGCTGAGCGCCATATTGCGCTAAGCGACATTTTCATTCGAACTGAAGACTCGCTTAGCAGGACATCTCGCTTAACGGAAGTTGCTTTCGAACTAAATATGCGCTCAGCGGAAGATTGCGCTTAGCGGAACACCTGTTTTGAGATGCATTATGCAGTGTCCTGCGCTTAGCGGAAGGTTGCGCTAAGCGAGACTTCGACTATATAAGCTGCACTTGTAATAATTTTGAAGCATTCAGACTTGGTTGATTTTGTTGGAGCTACTTCCTCTGTTTTTCTCTGTTTTCCTCTGTTCTCTTTCTTCCATTTTGTAACCTTTTCAAAGCTTCTCATGACAATGAGAGGCTAATCTATTAGTGTTGAGGACTTGGAACTAGGTGCTGACCATGTAAACACTTTTCTTCATATCCATTCATTGAAATATTTAGTTTAATGTTCATTTCTCTATCTTTATTCTTGTTATATGATTGGATCAGTTATATATGCATGTTTTAGAGTTTACTTGCCATTGACAGATGCTGTTGAACTTGGAACTGAGTTTGAACTCTAATGGAGTGTATTTCTAGACATAGGATAGACTCCATTAGCTTCGCAAAGATCTCTAAGCTTCATCAAACTACTCAACTGAACTTACCGAGACATCGAAAGTGAGGTTGAGCAATTTAGGCTTGATTTGATGAGAGATCACGTTTTGAGCACTTTTAGATCGAAGTTAATCTAAACTATTAATGTGAATGGAGAATATATCTTATATGTTTACATGGGAAGCAAACCGGTTGAACCAAATCCTCAACATATCCATTATTCCATTCAAAAACTCAAGCATGCCAACTGTTCGATCATAGTCCTGAATCAACATTGTTGTTTTTATTATTTATCGTTAGTGTTAACTGTAGTGTTTAGTTTAATTTCTGTTATTACTTATGTTTCACGAACAACCAACTTAAAAAACCAAACTAGTGTTTAGGAATTGATTACTTTGCTAATAGTCAAATACGGACAATTCCTTGTGGATTCGATACTGGGATCTTCCCTTTTAAACTACTTGTGCGATATTTGGTACGCTTGCCAAAATATGTCATCACCAACCCCCAATTATAAAACAGGTTGAACTTGAATATGAGATAATTTGAAAAAAGTGATTAACATAAAAAAGGTTGAATTCTAAATATATTTTAACTTAAAGCAAATTTGATAGAAATCCAATAGTTAGATTTTTATAAAAACAGATTACACTACAGCTGATTCTATGGAGTTCGAATCTATCAACGTTTCCTCTTAAGATTTTGGTTTAGTTTTTACAAACAAACTTCATCAAACAGTTCTAGGAAAAATTGGGCAGAGTCTCCTTTGCATTCAGAGCACTTCCCATTTTCTAATTCAACCTAAATTCAACATGCAACATAACATTTATCCCTAAAACAACCACAATTTTTAGAAATTTTACACAAATCGTAATTATAATCTAATCCCACATTTGCATGTGTGGTTTTCAGCACACAAGGGACAATCATGCATGCTCATGGTTGAGTCTCCCTTAACTCAACCATGATTTGAGTCACAAAGAAGAGTACCCCTTACCTCTGATTTTGAAAAGAAACAAAAACCCTAACAACTTGCTCCTAGGTGTGTTGTGCCATTGTAGAGGATAAAAGGAAATTGGGGCTTTGATTTGATGGCTTGCATGAAGAAGATGAAGTGAATTGGAGCTGCTTTGGTACTTGGAGGTGGGTGGGACAGTGGCTGAAGTTGCTTCCGAAAAGAGAAGAGGAGAAACGGTGAGAGAGGAGAGAAAATTGAAAAGAGGAATTTGTGTTTGTTGTAGTTGTGGTAATGGTGAGTAGTGAGTCTGAGAAAAGGGGGAAAGAGATTTGCATGTTTTCTGATGTGTTGTGGTGGAGTGGTGATGTAGTGGGGAGAAGAAAATTTTAGTGAGTGAAGAGGGAGAGGGATGACCGTGAGTCAGGGAGAAGAAAAAGAGTGCGTAAAAATTGTGTTCCCTAAAATAATATTAGTAGGATAATATATTTAGTTAAATATTGAGGTTCTGAGTACCTAGAGTACATGGGTTCTAGTCTATGCTTGCTTAGATAGCCGAATATAAAATTCACGTGCCAATTTGAAATTTCAATTGATACTTGAATTTTATTTTCCTGGTTACCAAAAATAATTCAACCATACAGATCAATATATATATATATATATATATATATATATATATATATATATATATATATCACACTGACACTTTAATTAATTAAATTACTACAATCATATACACATTAATTTGACTACACTCAATTCAATAATTATTCAATCATTTCTAATTTAATTAAATTTAAACTATAATTTGAGTTGTAATTTTTAGGGTGTTACACGGTTATTCTCCTCTAAACCTTTCTTGATTGATTTAAAAATTTGTTAGAAAATATTAAAAAATTCAACGGTCACGGACAACTTTCACTTTGTCCTAAAAAAATATTAAATAGAAAATAACGAAAAAAGAGGCGTAACACGAGAACTTCCAGAAGGTCACCCATCCTAGTACTACTCTTGTTCAAGCACATTTGATTGTAGAGTTTTTATGGGATCTGGTCCATTCGTGCTAGTATGTTCGCACTTGATGAGTATAGTGTAATCAATTGTTATATTCTTTCTTCCTAACCTAACTTTTGATGCCAGAAAAGCCACGAGGTGCACTATACATCAACAAAAGCCTCGTTCCGACTCCGTCATCACAAAACTCCAACATTTGTTATTTGCTCACTAAAATAAACAAAAATATTACTAGGCTTTCTCTATAGTGGTAGTCCGGTCATCTTCCTCTCAACCTTTCCCGATTGCTCTAAATATTTGTTAGAAAATAGTAAAAAAATTCAATGATTATGGGAAACTTCCACTTTGTCTTAAAAAAATATATATTAACTATCCAAAAACTAAAAAAGAGGTGTTACATGAGGACTTCAAAGGAGGTCACCCATCCTAGTACTAGTATCGCCCAAGCATGCTTGCTTGTGGATTCTTATGGGATCCAATTCATTAATGCAGCTATGAATGCACCTAATGAGTATAGCACAATCAGTTCCTAAATTTATTTTGCCCAGCCTAACTTTCGATGTCAGACAAGCCACGAGGTCCATTATACATCAACAAAAGCCTCTTTTTGACTCTATCGCAGCAAAACTCCTACATATGTTAGTCTCGCTAAAATAAACATAAATATTATCCGGCTTTCTCTATATGGGTAATTTGGTCATTTTCCTCTCAACCATTCTTGATTGCCCTAAAAATTTGTTAGAAAATAGTAAAATATTCAACAGTCATGGGCAACTGCCACTTTGACTTAAAAAAATAAATAAATAGAAAAACATTAAAAAAGAGGTGAAACGTGAGAACTTCCCATAAGGTCACCCATCCTATTACTGCTCTCGCTCAAGCATGCTAAATTGCGGAGTTCAGATGGGATCTAGTGCATTAGTGCTAATATGATCCCACAGAATGAACCATGAGGCCCACAATACATCAACAGAAGCCTCGTTCCGACTCCGTCACCATGAAACACCTACATTTGTTAGCCTTTTTCTACAATAAACAAAAATATTACCCGGCTTTCTTTATATGGGTAGTTTGGTCATTTTCCTCTCAACCTTACCCGATTACTCTAAAAACTTGTTAGAAAATAGTAAAAATTCAACAGCCATAGGCAACTTCCACTTTGTCTTGAAAAAAAATATATTAAATAGAAAATAACGAAAAAAGAGGTGCAACACGAGGACTTCTAGGAGGTTACCCATCTTAGTACTACTCTTGCCCAAGCACACTTGACTATGGAGTTCCAATGGGATTTGGGGCATTAGAGCTGGTATGATCGCACTTGGTGAGCATAGCACAATCAATTGTTATATTCATTCTTTCCAGCCTGACTTTCGATGCTGGATAAGCCATGAGGTCCACTATACATTAACAGAAGCCTTGTACCGACTCTGTCGCCACAAAACTCATATGTTTGTTAGTCTCTCATGGGCTTTCTTTATAAGGTTAGTTTGGTCATTCTCCTCTCAACCTTTCCTAATTGCTCTAAAAATTTGTTAGAAAATAGTAAAAAATTCAAGGTCTCGGGCAACTTCCACTATGTCTTTAAAAAAAATATTCAATAGAAAAAATTGAAAAAATAGGTGCAACACAAGGACCTCCCAGGAGGTCAGCAATCCTAGTACTACTTTCACCCAAGCACGCTTGACTGTAGAGTTCTGATGGGATCCAGTGCATTAGTGCTAGTATGATCTCACCTAATGAGTATAGTGCAATCAATTGCTATATTCCTTCTTCCCAACCTAACTTTTGATGTCGTACAAGCCATGAGACCCATTATACATCAACAAAAGCCTCGTTCCGACTTTGTCGCCATGAAACACCTACATTTGTTAGCCTCTTTCTGAAATAAACAAAAATATTATTGGGCTTTGTCTATAGGGGTAGTCCGATCATTTTCCTCTTCACCTTACCTGATTACTCTAAAATTTTTTTAGAAAATTGTTAAAAATTCAATGTGCACAAGAAATTTCCACTTTGTCTTGAAACAAAAATATTAAATAGAAAATAACAAAAAAATAGGTGCAACATGAGGAATTCTAGGAGGTCACCCACCTTAGTACTACTCTTGCCCAAGCACGCTTGACTGTTGAGTTTTGATGCGATCCGGTGAATTAGTGTTAGTATGATCGCAAATGACAAGTATAGCGAAATAAATTGCTACATTCCTTCTTCCCATCCTCACTTTCGATGTCGGAAAGCGACGAGGCCAATTATATATCAATAGAAGCCTCATTTCGACTTTGTAGCAACAAAACTCCTACATTTGTTATTCTCTCACTAAAATAAACAAAAATATTAACATGCTTTCTATATAGGAGTAGTCCAGCCATTTTCCTCTCAATCTTTCCCGATTGATCTAAAAATTTGTTAAAAGTTAGTAAAAAATTCCACGGTCACGGGCAACTCCCACTTTGTCTTAAAAAAAATATTATATAGATAAAAAGTGAAAAAAAAGTTGCAACACGAGGACTTCCTAGGAGATCACTTATCCTAGTACTACTCTTGCCCATGCACACTTAGCTGCGGAGTTCAGATAGGATTTAGTGCATTAGTGCTGGTATGATGGAAATTGATGAGTAGAGCACAATCAATTAATATATTCCTTCTTCCCAGCCTAACTTTCGTTACCAAACAAGCTAGGAGACCCACTATACATCAATGGAACCCTCATTCTAAGTCCGTCACCACAAAACTCCTACATTTGTTTGTCTCTCGCTAAAATAAACAAAAATATTGTCAAGCTTTCTTTGTAGGGATAGTCTAATCACTTTCCTCTCAACCTTTCCCGATTGCTCTAAATATTTGTTAGAAAATAGTAAAAATTGAACGGTCATGGGCAACTTTCACTTGTCTTAAAAAATATAATAATAAATAGAAAATAACAAAAAAAGATATGCAACACGAGGACTACCCAGGTTGTCACCCATCCTAGTAATACTCTCGCCCAAGCACGCTTGACTGCGGTGTTCTTATGGGATCTAGTGCAATAGTTCTGCTATGATGGCACTTGATGAGTATAGTGCAGTCAATTACTAAATTCCTTATTCATAGCCTAACTTTCAATAGAAGCAGCGTTTTGACTCCCTCGCCACAAAACTCCTACATTTGTTATTCTATTGCTAAAATAAATAAAAATATTACTGAGCTTTCTTTATAGGGGTAGTCGAGTCATTTTTCTCTCAACCTTTCCCGATTGCTCTAAAAATAGTTAAAAATTCAACGGTCACAGGCAACTCCCACTTTGTCTTAAAACAAATATATTAAATAGGAAAAAATGAAAATAGAGGTGCAACAGGAGGACTTCCCAAGAGGTCACCCATCCTAGTACTACTCTCTCCTAAGCAGGATTAACTGCGGAGTTCTAATGGGATTTGGTGCATTAGTGCTGTTATGATCAAACATGTTGAGTATAGCGCAATCAATTACTATATTCCTTCTTCCCAACCTAACTTTCGATGCCGGACAAACCACGAGACCCCCACTATACATCAACAGAAGCCTCGTTCCCGACTTCGTCGCCACATGAAACTCCTTCATTTTTATTCTCTCGCTAAAATAAACAAAACTATTATCAAGCTTTTTCTATAGGGGTAGTCTGATCATTTTCCTCTCAACGTTTAGAGATTGCTCTAAAAATTTGTGACAAAATAGTAAAAAATTCAAAGGTCATGAGCAACTTCCACTTTGCTTAAAAAAAAAAATTAAATAGGAAAAATTGAAAATAGAGGTGCAACACGAAGACTTCCAAGGAAGTCATCCATCTTAGTAATACTCACTCCCAAGCATGCTAACTATGGAGTTTTGATGGGATCCGGTGCATTATTATTGGTATGATCGCACCTGATGAGTATAGCGCAATCAATTACTATATTCCTTCTTCTTAGCCTAACTTTGCATGTCGGACAAGCCACGAGGCCCACTATGCATCAATAGATGCCTCGTTTCGATTTTGTCGCCACATGAAACTCCTTCATTTGTTATTCTCTCGCTAAAAGAAACAAAACTATTACCGGGCTTTCTTCATAGGGGTAGTCCGATCATTTTCCTCTTAACCTTTCCCAATTGCTTTAAAAGTTTGTTACAAAATGGTAAAAATTTCAACGGTCATGAGAATCTCCTACTTTTTCTTAAAAAAGTATATATTAAATAGGAAAAAATGAAAATACAGGTGCAACACAACCCCCCAGGAGGTCACCCTGAAATACACAAGAACACACTAGAAGGGGGGGGGGGGGGGGGAGGGGTTGAATAGTGGGTTAGAAAAACTTTTCGCAAGTTGCCTTTAGAAATATACGAAAGTTTAAACAAGCAAATATATCATTTAAAGGCAAAGCTTTTAGAATCCTTTCAAAAGAGCACAACGTGCAAGATGAACAGTTGTAAACACAAGACAACAAAGGTAGAATGCTTGTTTTTATACTAGTTCACTCATATTGAGCTACGTCTAGTTCTCCTATAATCAACTGTTAAAGGGTTCCACTATAATCAATTGATTACAAAACAAGTATTCTTCACTACCACTCCTGGCTACAACTATTCTCTATGCCACTACTGGCAACTAGTATTCTAGACCACTACTGCTCACAAGTATGAATCTCCCCTTGAGATTATACTTCCCAAGTATTCTTTGATCACTGTGCCACTCCTGGCTTTCAATTCAAATACATAATATGATTCAAAAAGATCTCAAAAGAGAGGATATGAAAATAGATTTGAATCTAAAGGAGCTTTGTAGAAGATGGAGTTTTTCTTTTCTCTAAGCTCTCTTTTTCTCACAGGTATTGGCTTTTCTATCTTTTGCTTGTGCTTGCTTGTTCAGATTAGTTTGACTTGGATTCTCTCATCTTCTCGTTACATGGAGGCATCTATTTATAGTAGAGCTTCATGAATTTGAGCGTTGCAGAAGAAAGGTTTCTGTTGTCTCATAGTAGAGTGATGAAGTTGCTTTAGCCGAGCTTGATTTGATAGGAGCAGGTTCTTGTCTTGCCACAACTTGCTTTTAGCTTTAGGTGTGCTTCTCAAAGTTGATTAGCCTTTTGTTGTACCTACATAACTTCACACTATTTGAGACATGCAAGCAGTCATACGAGGAATAGAAGAAAGTAATTCAGAGAGTATTTCCCTTTATTTTTGAAACAGACATTGTGTTCTTAAAGTCAAGAGATGATAATCAAACCCATATTCCTCAGCACTTAAAGTAACACATGGTCTAGTCCAACACAAACATGGTTTGGTTTGACTATGCATGGTCTGGTCCTAGTTCCATGCATGGTCTAGTTTAACACTTATGCATAGTTTGGTCCAAGACTTATATCGTCTGGTTCGAGACTTCACATAGTCTATTCCGAGACTATTACATGGTCTGATCCGAGACTTTGCGTAGTTTGTTCCATGACCTATACGTCTGTTATACGGACCTTCACATGGTCTATTTTAATACTTAGTCCGATTAGAAGCACTTTGGATGCTTGATATATAATTAATGCAATATCAGATAGTTAAAGTAGTGTAGTGAGATAGAGAGCTTATACCATTGTTTGTGATCCTTTTGATTCCTTGAAATTACTCAATTTCAGATCATTAGTTGATCAAACATTATCACATTTGTTATCATTAAAACCCATCAAAGGATTAAGGGTCAGACATCATCCAATGTCTTGGTTCTAACAATCTCCCCCTTTTTGATGATGACAACTCATGTTATAATTTTGATTAACAGACAATAAAATCACATAGAGTTATCAAGGTGCAGATTATTTCATGTCAATTATATATGTGTAGTTATAAACATGACGAACTCCCCTTGAGTCTATCATGCATATGCAAATGATAGTCCAAAACATGAATTAATTAAAGCGGATAATAGTAGACAATTCATTAAAGCAAAGAAAACCAGTGAACCAATCACTATTTTATTAATAAGCATTGTCTGGGTCAAAATTTTCTATACATCTCTTTCTCCCCCTGATCAGTGCATCTTCATGCACATTCTTCTACTGTTATTCTTAGGCATTTCCTTAGTTTATTTCAGTAGTTTCACCATTTTAGTGTGTTTTCATATTTAAGTCTGTTTCTAGCTTTATTTAATTTTCGTATTTTATTTTCAGCATTAGCAGCTTT
The DNA here is from genome assembly GCA_014843725.1 of Amphicarpaea edgeworthii. NCBI lineage: Eukaryota > Viridiplantae > Streptophyta > Magnoliopsida > Fabales > Fabaceae > Amphicarpaea > Amphicarpaea edgeworthii. The sequence goes on from CM026321.1 coordinate 13,602,319, forward strand.
CAATGGAAAATTCATAACTGGAGCTACAGGAATCGGATTGAGGCGTTCTAATATTCGTTGGAAAGATAAGAGAAAGAGCTACAACTTTCATGTTGGAGTCAGAAGCTGATTCGGATTTTAGAAGGCTTGAATAATTTATCGAAGTTGCAGACGTTAAGAAATAATTTGTTTTCGGTCAATTTTATGGGCCTGGTTTGTATTTTCCGACCCGGTTCGGATTATTAGTGAAACTCTTATTCTATTAAAACGCTAGGGCCGGCTGCTGTGCATATATTCATTGTTCACGCAACACTCTTCACTCACTCACTATTCACGAAATTTCTTGGAGAGTTTTGAGCAATTGTAATGGAGAACTAATTTCCGAAGAATCAATCTACTGCAATCGGATTCCACTTTGAGGTTCTTTTATAAATTCCATGTCAATCTGTTTCCTTTGATTTATTCCAATAATCTCAATTATTTTCTTAATTTGATTGTTGTTATAGGATATAAATCTTAAATTCGATTGGTTGTTTGATCTTGAATCAATTTCTCGTTAACGTAGCTTTTACATTATTGCGTTTGATCAGATTGCGTTTGCTTAATTCGCAATAGTTTTTAATCCATTTGCTTAATTCGGAATTCAAGATCATATGCCGTATAATTTCTATTGCGCTTGTCAGTGGTTATTATAGTCGAATAGGATCAGACTCGTTTAGGGAATTGGAATTTATAGGGATCAATGATAAGTCGGAAGTTGATACAGTAGGTTGATTCGCTTTAGCTTATTCGATAATCACAATTTATTTTAATTCCTTTTTCTTGAAATCATAATCTAAACCCCCCATTAACCGTTACTGCATTGATTAATAATAATACAAGAATCCTTGAGAACGATACTCGAGTTGTCGTTACCATAACTACATTTTCAAAATCACTCGTTTTTTATCCGTGTGCAACAGCGGATCAAAATTGGCGCCGTTGCCGGGGATTCTTGTCGTTATTAATCGATATTAGAGTCATAGGTTTAGTGTTCTTGCGTTTAGGCCCTAGTTTCCCCACGGTTTTGGCCAATTCGCTTTTAGAGTAAAAAAAAAATTGGTTTTTGGAAAAATTGTGTCCGATTGCAAATTTTTTTTTTCCTGCTAGGACCAGAAAAATCGTGTGATCAATAGTCCCCTACTCTAAAAGAGTATCGGATTCCGACCTCAATTTGCCAAATTCCTCTTTTTTCTATTTTTAATTAATTTTTTACTGTTTTCATAGTGTCGTAAAAATCCAAAAAAATTCTCAAAATTCTAATTTCACTTCATTAGATTAATTTTGGTGTTTTTATATTTTTTTGAATTTATTTTAATCATTTTCCTTCATTCTGTTTGTTTTTGTATTTTGACAATTGTTGCTGCATTGCTGCATTAGTCCTGGCTACTAGGTCTTCTTGTTTTGATTTTTTTGATTGTGATCCTGAGGTAGAAAGAACTTTGCACACATGACGTAGAGCAGTCCAGGCTAGCAATAGTTCACCACCCGTAATTGATTTTGACACTGATTCCGATTACTTGCATAACTTGTTTGATTCAGATTCTGAAATTGTTTTTGATATGGCTGACCAAAGAACTATAAGGCAGTTGGCTGCCCCTGATGTGAATTACAATGGTTTATGCATTGAGTATCCTGAAGCTATTGCACCTTTTGAATTAAAATCTGGTTTGATACACTTGTTGCCAAGGTTTAATGGTCTTGCAGGTAAGGATCCGCATAAGCATCTGAAAGAATTCCAGGTTGTGTGTTCTACACCTTTGAGGCCTGAAGGAATCACTGAAGACCATATCAAGCTAAGAGCCTTTCCGTTTTCACTACAGGGTGCTGCCAAGGATTGGTTATACGATCTTGAACCGAATTCTATCACAACTTGGAATGATTTGAAAAAAGTCTTCCTAGAGAGATACTTTCCTACCTCCAAAGCTGCATCAATCAAAAATGATATATGTGGTATTAGACAGGGTAATGAGACATTGGCTGAGTATTGGGAAAGATTCAAACAGTTGGTATCCAGTTGTCCTCAGCATCAGATTACCGAGCAATTACTTATCCAATACTTTTATGAAGGATTGCTACCTATGGATAGAAACATCCTTGATGCTGCTAGTGGTGGAGCACTTGTTGATAAGACTCCAGCAGATGCCAAAAGCTTAATTCAGAACATATCACTCAACTCCCAACAGTTCACAACCAGAAATAATTCTGCGGTCCAAACGAAGAGTGTGAACGAAATTCAAGTTTCCTCCAACAAAGCTTTAGAAACCAGAATTGACGAGCTCACCTCCATAGTGAAACAGTTGGCAGTAGGTAAACCTCAATTGGCAACCTTGTGTGGTATTTGTACTTCCGCTGAACACCTGACCGACACATGTCCTATTTTGCAAGATGAGTTGATTACCAAGTTACCCCAAGCTTATGAAGCAGCCCTTTACGGAAACAATCAGAACAGGTACAACAACACTCTTGACTTGTCCACCAACAAATACCATCCCAATTGGAGGAACCATCCCAACCTTCGATATGGAAACCAAGAGCCCACACAAAGAACAACAGCTAGTGTTACCCCTTCCGCAACCACGGAACACTCCACCAGCTACCACTTATCGTATCTTTCGGACCTTCATTAGAGGACCTGGTCAAGCAACTAGCTGTTAACAATCTTCAGTTTCAACAAAGAATAGAATCTAGCATTCAAACCTTGCAGACACAAATTGGACAGCTTGCCACCTCAATGAATGCCATGCAAGCCCAAGGATCGAACCAACTTCCTGCCCAAACAGTTGTGAATCCAAAAGGTCCTAATGCTGATGTGAGTGCAATTTCCTTGCGATCCGAAAAGGTTACAGAACCAGCCCCTGAAAAAATAAAAAAATTATTGAGGCAACATCTGAACCTTCTCCACCTTCTTCTGTTGTGGTAGAAACTGAAAAAAATAAAGAAAAAGAGTATGTTCCACCAATCCCCTTCCCACATAGAGTTCTGAAAAATAAAAGGATTGAGGAGGAAGACAAAGAGAGAGAGATCTTGGATGTTTTCAGAAAAGTTGCGGTAAACATTCCGCTTCTTGATGTAATTAAGCGAGGTTCCAAAGTATGCAAAGTTTCAAGGATTTGTGTACAAATAAGAGGAGGATGAAGGGAAGTGAAAGAGTCAACTTGGGAAGAAATGTTTCTGCTTTTATTCAGCCCAAGCCTTCATGTGAAAAAGTTACCAGCGAGCAAAATGTTTCAGCCCTCACTCAGGTCTTGCCGCAAAAGTGCAAGGACCCAGGAACTTTTGTTATTCCTTGTACCATCGGGGATAGTAAATTCGAGAATTGCATGCTTGATTTAGGAGCGGGCATTAATGTTATGCCTACTTCTGTTTATAATAACCTTTGTCTTGGTCCTTTGCAAAGCATACGAGGTTTAATCATTCAACCGACGAACAGGAGCAATGCCCGCCCTGCGGGAGTAGTGGAAGATGTCCTTGTTCAAGTTAACGATTTGATTTTTCCTGCAGATTTCTACATTCTGGACATGGAAGGAGAAACTAAGTCAAGCAGAGCCCCCATCATTTTAGGCAGACCATTCATGAAAACGGCAAAAACAAAAATTGATGTTGACGATGGAACCATGTCCATGGAATTTGGTGACATTGTCGCAAAATTTAACATTCTCGATGCCATGAAACATCCCTTGGAAGAGCATTCTGTTTTTCATATTGAATTGATCTTTGAATTGGTTGATGACACTTGTTCTGAATTATTTTCACTTGATTTTCCATCTTTATCGGGTTTTGATGATGTTTTCTCATGTGCTGATTGTACTGACACTAACCTTTGTGTTGTATGTGCTGAGATTGATTTTGTCTTGCAGGGTAATATGTCTCCTACAGGTGAAGTTGTTGTCGATGAAGTTGTTTATGCCGCTAATGCGCTTGACATCCCGGCTGCCCCAAACATTCCATCCATTGAGCAACCCCCGTCCTTAGAGTTGAAACAACTCCCTGAAAACCTGAAATATGCTTATTTGGAGAGTAATGAAAAACTCCCTGTTATAATTTCTTCTAACCTTGATTTTGATCAAGAAAATAAGCTTTTGCAGGTTTTGAAGAAGCACAAGAAGGCGATTGGGTGGACATTAGTTGACATCCCATGTATTAGTCCTTCCATGTGTATGCACAAGATTTTGCTTGAGGATGGTGCGAAAAACAGTAAAGGCAGCCCCAAAGGAGGCTTAATCCTTTAATCCTCAATGTGGTGAAGAAAGAGGTAACCAAACTCTTGCAAGCAGGTATCATTTATCCTATCTCTGACAGTAAATGGGTAAGCCCAGTACAAGTTGTACCTAAGAAATCTGGACTCACTGTGGTGAAAAATGAAAAGAATGAACTTGTTCCCACTAGAGTTCGGAACAGTTGGAGAGTTTGTATTGATTACAGGAGGTTGAACCAAGCTACTAGAAAGGATCACTTTCCTTTACCGTTCATTGACCAAATGCTTGAACGGCTTTTTTGGTAAATCACATTACTTGTTTTCTTGATGGTTTTTCAGGTTATTTTCAGATTCATATTGCACCGAAGATCAAGAAAATACCACTTTTACTTGCCCATTCGGTACTTTTGCTTACAGGAGGATGCCTTTTGGTCTTTGCAATGCTCCTGGCACTTTCCAGCGATGCATGATTAGTATTTTTGCTGATTTTATTGAAAATTGCATGGAAGTGTTTATGGATGATTTCACTGTTTATGGTTCTTCTTTTGATGCATGTTTGAATAGTTTGAATATGGTTTTAGAGAGATGCATCAAAACTGACCTTGTTTTGAATTATGAAAAATGTCATTTTATGGTTGAGCAGGGAATTGTTTTGGGTCACATTATTTCTGAAAAAGGAATTTCTGTTGACCCTGCTAAGATTGATGTGATTTCTACACTGCCTTACCCCTCTTGCATTCACGAGATTCGTTCTTTTCTTGGTCATGCAGGTTTTTACAGGCGTTTCATCAAGGATTTCAGCAAGATAGCTTTTCCGCTGTTGAACTTGTTGAAGAATGATGTCACTTTCAACTTCGATGACAAATGCAAACGAGCATTTGACTTCTTGAAGAAAGCATTGACCTCCGCTCCCATCATCCAGCCTCCTGACTGGACCCTCCCCTTTGAGATTATGTGTGATGCTTCTAACTATGCTATTGGAGCGGTCCTTGCACAAAGAGTTGACAAGGCTGCCCATGTTATTTATTATGCTTCTAGGACTTTAGATTCTGCACAGTCAAATTACACCACCACTGAAAAAGAACTTCTAGCTATTGTTTTTGCTCTTGATAAATTCAGATCATATTTGCTAGGTTCCAAGGTTGTTGTTTTTACTGACCATGCAGCTTTAAAGTACTTGTTGAAGAAGGCCGGAAGCAAAACCGAGATTGATTCGGTGGATGTTGTTGCTCCAAAAGTTTAATGTAGAGATTAAAGACAAAAGTGGAGCTGAGAACTTAATGGCTGATCACTTGAGCAAGATAGAGAGGGATGAAGATCCTTTTCCGAATCAGGATGACTTTCCTGATGAGCAGCTTTTACTTTTGCATGGAGTTACTCCTTGGTTTGCTGATATTGTTAATTATCTTGTTGCTGGTGTTTTTCCAATAGGTGCATCCAAGGCACAAATTCACAAACTCAAGAGTGATGCCAAATATTATGTTTGGGATGATCCATATCTTTGGAAGTTTGGTAGTGATCAAGTGATTAGGAGATGTGTCCCCGACTATGAGATTGAATCTATTTTACATTTTTCTCATGCATCTCAAGTAGGGGGACACTTTGGTCCGCAAAGGACTGCAAAAAAGTCCTAGACTCAGGTTTCTATTGGCCCACTATTTTTAAAGATGCTTATGAGACTTACCGCACTTGTAAAGAGTGCCAGATAGCAGGTACAGCCATCACTCGTAAGAGTGAAATGCCTCAGCAACCTATGCTTTTCTGTGAGGTATTTGATGTATGGGGAATTGACTTCATGGGTCCTTTTCCTGTATCATTTGGTTTTCTCTATATTTTACTTGCTGTTGATTACGTTTCAAAGTGGGTAGAAGCTATCCCCACTAGGACTAATGAATCAAGAGTTGTTGCAGATTTTGTCAGGTCCAATATCTTTTGCAGGTTTGGAATACCCCGAGCCATCATAAGTGACCAAAGCACTCACTTCTGTAACCGCACCATGGAAGCTTTGCTCCGGAAGTATGGAGTCGTGCACAGAGTCTCTACTGCATATCACCCACAAACTAATGGGCAAGTTGAGATCTCAAACAGGGAGATCAAACAGGTTTTAGAGAAAATGGTGCAACCAAACAGGAAGGACTGGAGCCGCCGTCTAGAAGACGCACTTTGGGCCCAAAGAACAGCTTTCAAGACACCCATAGGGATGTCTCCTTATCGACTTGTTTTCGGTAAGGCATGTCACCTTCCTGTAGAGATAGAACACCGTGCTTATTGGGCGGTGAAAAGTTGTAACTTGGAAATGCAACAAGCAGGTATTGAAAGAAAACTCCAATTACAATAGCTTGAAGAGTTTAGGCTAGAGGCTTATGAAAGCTCTAGGATTTATAAAGAGAAAACCAAACACTTCCATGATAAAATGATTTCTAGGAAGGAATTCTCTGTGGGCCAACAGGTCTTATTGTTTAACTCCCGCCTTAAGCTTATGGCTGGGAAACTTCGACCCAAATGGATTGGCCCTTTTGTTGTTACTAATGTTCTCCCTTATGGTGCAGTAGAAATTAAAAGTGCAGGTACTGACAAAGTTTTCAAGGTTAATGGGCAGCGCCTGAAGCTATTCCATGAAAGTTCGAAAGCTCGAAGATGCAACCATAGAAGAGCTTTCTTTGGAAGTGCCCAACCACACTGCAACTTGATCAGGGGGCACCCTTTCCTTTCTCTCACTCTTACTTTATAATTGAGTTCTTTTCATTGAGGACAATGTATGTCTTAAGTGTGGGGGAGGGAACCATTTGTTTTTGTTTTTGTTTGTTTTTTTTTAAAAAAAATGGAAAATGCATGTTTTTTCGTTGATTATCTTGCTACAATTGTGAGTATTCTCTTTGTTCTTTGTCGAAAGACTTGTGGTGTGATGTGATTGATTCTTTTTGCACATTCTTAGTTTGTATGTTTGACTAAACCCTAAATTGTACATCACTAATGGAAGATCACTAACCCTTGTGAGATTTTGAGCCTAATAATGGATAACATAAAAAATCCATCTCTTTCTTTCTTGTGTGATTTCACTCATGTTTGTTAGTCTCTAGAACTTGAATTGACTCTTGTTGAAGCTTTTTGTTTACTTGTGCACACTGAAATGATAAAGGCATCTTGTTTTGTTTTGTTTTTTTTACCTAGTTAGCCAAAAAGCCAACCTTGATAATATCATCCCTTTGTTTGGAAGCCCCTTTGAGCCTATTATCCTTTTTTGTGTTTGAAACTCATTACAAGCCGAAAAGTGAAAACAATGTTATCACCCTATTCAAAGGGTTGAAAGGGTCTTGTATAGAGTTGTGTGGGGTTGAACATTTTTGTTATGATTGTTGTTATGATGTTGGTTGGCAGAAAAGAAAAAAAATAGAAAAGAAAAAAATAGAGAAGGATGTCAATGCTAGTCCTTCTGAAAAAAAAAAAAGAAAAAAAAAAGAGAAGAATAAAAGGAAAAGGAGAAGAGAAATAAGTTGTGAGGTTGTTGTTCAATCGCCATTGAGATATTATTTAGTTCAACTCCCGCAATTCTTTCAATTTTCTTTTAACTCTTTGAATTTTAGCTTAGTACCCCTCTAGGATGTATCTCACCCTAACTTGGGCCAAGTTACAACCATAATAAAAGTCCTTTTGATCTTTGTGTGCAATGTATTTCAAATTGTGAATGTTAGAGTCTTTTCAAGCTTATGGTAGTACTATCTCTCATGTTGTGCTTTGAGTGTAAACAGTAACCTAAACACTTGAGAGTTGAGTGGAAACAGTTTATCTTGTGAGGATCTTGATGCTTTTGATGTACTCTTTGGTAATCTGTTTTTCATATTTACTTTGACTGTCACAAAAGAGTTACTCACTAATGTCATATTCTTTAAGCTTAGAATTAGGAGTTTGCTTGCACTTTGTATCCTGATAACCTCTGAGTTTGCATGCTCTGTTTCGTTTTTGTTTTGAAGTTTTTCTGTTTTTAATTTTTAATTTTGCTCGGAGTGCAAAAGTTTAAGTGTGGGGGAATTTGATCAGTGCATCTTCATGCACATTCTTCTACTGTTATTCTTAGGCATTTCCTTAGTTTATTTCAGTAGTTTCACCATTTTAGTGTGTTTTCATATTTAAGTCTGTTTCTAGCTTTATTTAATTTTCGTATTTTATTTTCAGCATTAGCAGCTTTCAATGGAAAATTCATAACTGGAGCTACAGGAATCGGATTGAGGTGTTCTAATATTCGTTGGAAAGATAAGAGAAAGAGCTACAACTTTCATGTTGGAGTCAGAAGCTGATTCGGATTGTAGAAGGCTTGAATAATTCGTCGAAGTTGCAGACGTTAAGAAATAATTTGTTTTGGGTCAATTTTATGGGTCTGGTTTGTATTTTCCGACCCGGTTCGGATTATTAGTGAAACTTTTATTCTATTAAAACGCTAGGGCCGGCTGCTGTGCATATATTCATTGTTCACACAGCACTCTTCACTCACTCACTATTCACGAAATTTCTTGGAGAGTTTTGAGCAATTGTAATGGAGAACTAATTTCCGAAGAATCAATCTACTGCAATTGGATTCCACTTTGAGGTTCTTTTATAAATTCCATGTCAATCTGTTTCCTTTGATTTATTCCAATAATCTCAATTATTTGCTTAATTTGATTGTTGTTATAGGATATAAATCTTAAATTCGATTGGTTGTTTGATCTTGAATCAATTTCGTGTTAACGTAGCTTTTACATTATTGCGTTTGAGCGTTTGCTTAATTCGCAATAGTTTTTAATCCATTTGCTTAATTCGGAATTCAAGATCATATGCCGTATAATTTCTATTGCGCTTGTCAGTGGTTATTATAGTCGAATAGGATCAGACTCGTTTAGGGAATTGGAATTTATAGGGATCAATGATAAGTCGGAAGTCGATATAGTAGGTTGATTCGCTTTAGCTTATTCAATAATCACAATTTATTTTAATTCCTTTTTCTTGAAATCATAATCTAAACCCCCCATTAACCGTTACTGCATTGATTAATAATAATACAAGAATCCTTGAGAACGATACTCGAGTTGTCGTTACCATAACTATATTTTCAAAATCACTCGTTTTTGATTTGTGCGCGACAGAGGATCACCCCCTTTATCATTAACAAAAAGAATGAGAGAATGGGAGAAGAGTAGAAAATGCCATCATAGTCAAGGTTGAGAAGGTGGGGTTGATTGTTTAGAAGATGATTCTCTAGCTTCTGATGGAGTTGTTGATGTAGGAGGATCTTTTGTTGACGGTGGTGGTGGCGTTGGAGGTTCAGCAGCCGACTGAGCCTTTTCTTCAACCAAGTGTCATGTGCAATTATTCTTCAGCCAAGTCTACTGCTTGCACTGTGGCAAATGCAGCAACCTGAGCTACCTTAGCCTCTTGCTTCAAGGCTAATTCCCTAAGCCTTTTCTCTTCATCTTCCTTAGCCTTCTACTCCTTTGCTAGAGCATTGAGTCTCCTCTCTTCTTCTTGAGCTGCTAGCATAGCTCTAAGTCTGACAGCTTCTTCTAATTGTCTGGCTTCTTCAACTACTTCTACAGCAACTGCTATAAATGCTTGTGCAACCTTGTATTTAGCAAAATGATTAGCAAGCATCTATTCAACCTTGTCTCTAGGTGTATGTGGAGTCAACAATTTGGGAACAGTCACACTGTCTGACATGCGAATGAAGCTACTGGAGGAAGAAGTGCCTTCACCAACAGTTTCAATCTTCTCTTTTTCTTCATGGGAGAGATTGGATGAACTAGTGGTGTGGAGCATGTTGTTCATCATGTTCTGTTAGTAAACGCCAGCATCAGATTCTGTGTTCTCTTTAGGCAGTGCACGCTCTGGTTGAGGTAGAGGCTCAATGTTAGGAATGTTCTATGGAAGGTTGTCTACTCTCATAATCTACTTCCCCTTCAGCTTGTTGGGGTTGACAGTTGGTAGCCTAGGTACTATACAGTTTGGAGTGACACGTATATCAATTTCTTCTTGGATGTGTAGGTTGGGAGGATACAACTGTCTAGGAAATGAACTCTGAAACTTCAGCAGACACAAGGCTCTGTATTCTGCACAGTTGGCTTTGAATGAAGGGCAGCTAGGAGAAACCCCTTGTATAAGCTGAGAGGGTCTGACTGAGACTCTAGGTCTCGAAAGCTGTCGCAATGCATCACGATGCATGGTGCGGACGGTGGCATCTAGCTTCTGCTTCTCTTCCATCATCATGGACTCTAGAAGTGTTGGTTCAGCAGAGAAGTAGTCCAAACCCTTTCTTGCACACGTGTACTAGTGTGCAATCTCATGGACCAATTGACGCATGATAGGGATGCTAGAGGCAATTCTTCCTCTTGCAAGGTCAGCATTGTCATCGACATCTTGCAGAAGGGTTGTATTGCGGAGTGGCCTCTGAAAGTGAATAATCCCTTGATCTATTTGTAGAGGAGGGAGCTTGATCATGTGTGCTACCCTTGGTTCCTCAATTGTCTGCTCTCACTGATGACTTTATCTGAGTCTCTTCTCTTCTCTGTATGCTATAGACTCAACATATTCTCCTATTGTTCTAGGATGGAGCAGCACACACTTCAGGAGAGGAGATGATGACCTGCTCCTCTTCAGGATGGAGCAATAGATGCTTCAGGAGTGGCCTTTACTCAATCTGTGCATGGGCATCAGACTGTGCATCTACTATTTGGTTTACTATAGTCTGTGTAGGTGACACAGACAATAGTGGTTCAACAGACAGTGTGTCTGTTGTGGCTTCTGTTTGGGCTAGTTGTGGTGTTATCTGAGGAATATTCTTCCTTAGACGCTTATGGGTGGATCGTGGATGAGTGGGAAGAGTGAAGGTGGAATACTTGGATTATTGAAAGAGGTGTTGGATGCCAGCCTAGGCATGTCGTCTTCTTGCATGAACTTTCTCTTGACAGTCAGCTTCTTGGATGTGGCGTTGGGTGGTCTCATCATCTGAAGGTCTGTGACAGCAGAGTCTTTAGGCCTATGTTGTTTGGATGGCCTCTTGAAGACCAGTCCATCATCTTCTTCCTCCTCTTTAGCATCAACAATTGTGACAGTTGCTTTTCTAATGTTTCAATATCCTCCAAAGACACCAAGGGTTCAGCAAACGGCCTGGCAACACCTTTGTCTTTCTATTGAGCCCTAGTCTTGATCCTTACAGTGGGTGGTCTGGGTGGAGCTTGTTGAGTCATTTGCCTTTGCTTTTTGGCAAGTGGCTCCATAACAGACTATGCTGTAGCCTTGTGTGTCGTATGGATGCTCTGCTGGTCCGCAACAACAAGTCTTTTCATCTTTTTGGCCAGTGGCTAAATAGCAGTAGCTTCATCAAAGATGACCAGTGACTTAGCAACCTACTTCTTCTTGGACTGCTTCGTCTAGTATTCATCTCCTTCCTCAACAAGATACTCTAGGACTCTCACTGCTACAACCAGATATCTAAAGATCTTCAATCAGGAAGACTAGACGAACTGGACTACATTGCTGTTGAAGGTCCATTCGTCTACCAGAAGGAGATGAAGGAGATGACGGAGTCGGAACGAGGCTTCCGTTGATGTATAGTGGGGCTTCGGCATCGAAAGTTAGGCTGTTGGGAGGAAGGAATATAGCAATTGATTGCGCAATACCTGTCACGTGCGATCATACTAGCACTAATGCACCGGGTCCCATCAGAACTCCGCAGCTAAGCGTGCTTGGGCGAGAGTAGTACTAGGATGGGTGACCTCCTGGGAAGCCCTCGTGTTGCACCTCTTTTTTTTGTTTTTAATATATATTTTAAGACAGAGTGGGAATTTTTTACTGTTTTGTAACAGATTTACCACATATTTTAAGACAGAGTGATCGGGAAAAGGTCGAGAGGATGATGACAAATGACCGGACTACCCCTGTAGAGAAAGCTCGGCCCGGTAATAGTTTAGCGAGAGAATAACAAATGAAGGAGTTTCAGTTTCATGTGGCGACTGAGTCGAAACGAGGCTTCCGTTGATGTATAGTGGGGCTCCCATCAAAGTTAGTTGTTGGGAGGAAGGAATATAGCAATTGATTGCGCATACATAGGTGCGATCATACCAACACTAATGCACCCGATCCACGAACTGTTAAGCCGCTTGGGCGAAAGTAGTACTAGGATGGGTGACCTCATTGGGAAATCCTCGTGTTGCACCTCTTTTTCCGTCTTAAAATATATATTAAAAACGAAAAAAAGAGGTGCAACGGAAAAAAGAGGTGCAACACGAGGACTTCCTAAAAACGAAAAAAAGAGGTGCAACACGAGGACTTCCCAGGAGGTCACCCATCCTAGTACTACTCTCGCCCAAGCACGCTTAGCTGCGGAGTTCTGATGGGATCCGGTGCATTAGTGCTGGTATGATCGCACCTGACAAGTATTGCGCAATCAATTGCTATATTCCTTCCTCCCAACAGCCTAACTTTCGATGCCGGAGCCCCACTATACATCAACGGAGGCCTCGTTCCGACTCCGTCGCCACATGAAACTGAAACTCCTTCATTCTCGCTAAACTATTACCGGTAGGGCTTTCTCTATAGGGGTAGTCCGGTCATTTGTCATCATCCTCTCGACCCGACCACTCTGTCCAAGATTCCCACTCTGTCTTAAAATATATATTAAAAACGAAAAAAAAGAGGACTTCCCAGGAGGTCACCCATCCTAGTACTACTCTCGCCCAAGCGCGCTTGACTGCGGAGTTCTGATGGGATCCGGTGCATTAGTGCTGGTATGATCGCACCTGACAAGTATTGCGCAATCAATTGCTATATTCCTTCCTCCCAACAGCCTAACTTTCGATGCCGGAGCCCCACTATACATCAACGGAGGCCTCGTTCCGACTCCGTCGCCACATGAAACTGAAACTCCTTCATTCTCGCTAAACTATTACCGGGCCGGGCTTTCTCTATAGGGGTAGTCCGGTCATTTGTCATCATCCTCTCGACCCGACCACTCTGTCTTTAGAATATGTATTAAAACAAGACAAGATTCCCACTGTCTTAAAATATATATTAAAAACGAAAAAAAAAAAAAGAGGTGCAACACGAGGACTTCCTGGAGGTCACCCATCCTAGTACTACTCTCCCCAAGCACGCTTAATCATGGAGTTCGATGGGATCCGGTGCATTAGTGCTTTGGTATGATCGCACTGACAAGTATTGCGCAATCAATTGCTATATTCCTTCCTCCCAACAGCCTAACTTTCGATGCCTGGAGCCCCACTATACATCAATCGGAAGCCTCGTTAGACTCGTCGCCACATGAAACTGAAACTCCTTCATTCTCGCTAAACTATTACCGGGTAGGGCTTTCTCTATAGGGGTAGTCCGGTCATTTGTCATCATCCTCTCGACCCGACCACTCGTCTATTAAAATATGTATTAAAACAAGACAAGATTCCCTCTGTCTTAAAATATATATTAAAAACGAAAAAAAAAAAAAGAGGTGCAACACGAGGACTTTCCCAGGAGGTCACCCATCCTAGTACTACTCTCGCCCAAGCACGCTTAATGCGGAGTTCGATGGGATCCGGTGCATTAGTGCTTTGGTATGATCGCACTGACAAGTATTGCGCAATCAATTGCTATATTCCTTCCTCCCAACAAATCGAAACTCCTTCATCTCTCCCATGCCCCACTAATACATCAACTAAGTTCCTCGCACCCTTCTCGCTAAACTCCGTCGCCACATGAAACCGAAACTCCTTCATTCTCGCTAAACTATTACGTTTCTCTATAGGGGTAGTCCGGTCATTTGTCATCATCCTCTCGACCCGACCACTCTGTCTATTAAAATACGTATTAAAACAGTACAAGATTCCCACTCTGTCTTAAAATATATATTAAAAACGAAAAAAAAAAAGAGGTGCAACACGAGGACTTCCCAGGAGGTCACCCATCCTAGTACTACTCTCGCCCAAGCACGCTTAGACTGCGGAGTTCTGATGGGATCCGGTGCATTAGTGCTGGTATGATCGCACCTGACAAGTATTGCGCAATCAATTGCTATATTCCTTCCTCCCAACAGCCTAACTTTCGATGCGGGAGCCCCACTATACATCAACGGAAGCCTCGTTCCGACTCCGTCGCCACATGAAACTGAAACTCCTTCATTCTCGCTAAACTATTACCGGCCGGGCTTTCTCTATAGGGGTAGTCCGGTCATTTGTCATCATCCTCTCGACCCGACCACTCTGTCTATTAAAATATGTATTAAAACAAGACAAGATTCCCCTCTGTCTTAAAATATATATTAAAAACGAAAAAAAAAAAAAGAGGTGCAACACGAGGACTTCCCGGAGGTCACCCATCCTAGTACTACTCGCCCAAGCACGCTTAGCTGCGGAGTTCGATGGGATCCCGGTGCATTAGTCTTTGGTATGATCGCCTCGACAAGTATTGCGCAATCAATTGCTATATTCCTTCCTCCCAACAGCCTAACTTTCGATCGCCGAGCCCCACTATACATCAACGGAAGCCTCGTTCGACTCCGTCGCCACATGAAACCGAAACTCCTTCATTCTCGCTAAACTATTACCGGTAGGGCTTTCTCTATAGGGGTAGTCCTGGTCATTTGTCATCATCCTCTCGACCGACCACTCTGTCTATTAAAATACGTATTAAAACAAGACAAGATTCCCACTGTCTTAAAATATATATTAAAAAAAAAAAAAAAAAGAGGTGCAACACGAGGACTTCCCGGAGGTCACCCATCCTAGTACTACTCTCGCCCAAGCACGCTTAAGCATGCGGAGTTACGATGGGATCCGGTGCATTAGTGCTTTGGTATGATCGCACCTGACAAGTATTGCGCAATCAATTGCTATATTCCTTCCTCCCAACAGCCTAACTTTCGATGCCGGAGCCCCACTATACATCAACGGAAGCCTCGTTCCGACTCAGTCGCCACATGAAACCGAAACTCCTTCATTCTCGCTAAACTATTACCGGGTAGGGCTTTCTCTATAGGGGTAGTCCGGTCATTTGTCATCATCCTCTCGACCCGACCACTCTGTCTATTAAAATATGTATTAAAAAAAAGTACAAGATTCCCACTCTGTCTTAAAATATATATTAAAAAAAAAAAAAAAAAGAGGTGCAACACGAGGACTTCCCAGGAGGTCACCCATCCTAGTACTACTCTCGCCCAAGCACGCTTAAGCTGCGGAGTTACGATGGGATCCGGTGCATTAGTCTTTGGTATGATCGCACTCGACAAGTATTGCGCAATCAATTGCTATATTCCTTCCTCCCAACAGCCTAACTTTCGATGCCAGGAGCCCCACTATACATCAACGGAAGCCTCTCGTTCGACTCCGCCGCCACATGAAACCTGAAACTCCTTCATTCTCGCTAAACTATTACCGGGTAGGGCTTTCTCTATAGGGGTAGTCCGGTCATTTGTCATCATCCTCTCGACCCGACCCACTCGTCTATTAAAATATGTATTAAAAACAAGACAAGATTCCCACTCTGTCTTAAAATATATATTAAAAACGAAAAAAAAAAAAAAGAGGTGCAACACGAGGACTTCCCGAGAGGTCACCCATCCTAGTACTACTCTCGCCCAAGCACGCTTAATCGCGGAGTTCGATGGGATCCGGTGCATTAGTGCTGTGGTATGACTCGCACGCACAAGTTTGCGCAATCAATTGCTATATTCCTTCCTCCCAACAGCCTAACTTTCGATGCCTGAGCCCCACTATACATCAAAAGCATCCTCGTTTCTCGCTCGCCACATGAAACCGAAACTCCTTCATTCTCGCTAAACTATTACCGGGTAGGGCTTTCTCTATAGGGGTAGTCCGGTCATTTGTCATCATCCTCTCGACCCGACCACTTTGTCTATTAAAATATGTATTAAAACAAGTACAAGATTCCCACTTGCTTTCTTAAAATATATATTAAAAACGAAAAAAAAAAAAAAGAGGTGCAACACGAGGACTTCCCAGAGGTCACCCATCCTAGTACTACTCTCGCCCAAGCACGCTTAATCTGCGGAGTTCGATGGGATCCGATGCATTAGTCTTTGGTATGATCGCACCTCTGACAAGTATTGCGCAATCAATTGCTATATTCCTTCCTCCCAACAACAGCCTAACTTTCGATGCCTGAGCCCCACTATACATCAACGGAAGCCTCGTTCGACTCCGTCGCCACATGAAACCTGAAACTCCTTCATTCTCGCTAAACTATTACCGGTAGGGCTTTCTCTATAGGGGGTAGTCCGGTCATTTGTCATCATCCTCTCGACCCGACCACTCTGTCTATTAAAATATGTATTAAAACAGTACAAGATTCCCACTCTGTCTTAAAATATATATTAAAAACGAAAAAAAAAAAGAGGTGCAACACGAGGACTTCCCAGGAGGTCACCCATCCTAGTACTACTCTCGCCCAAGCACGCTTAACTGCGGAGTTCTGATGGGATCCGGTGCATTAGTGCTGGTATGATCGCACCTGACAAGTATTGCGCAATCAATTGCTATATTCCTTCCTCCCAACAGCCTAACTTTCGATGCCGGAGCCCCACTATACATCAACGGAAGCCTCGTTCCGACTCCGTCGCCACATGAAACTGAAACTCCTTCATTCTCGCTAAACTATTACCGGTAGGGCTTTCTCTATAGGGGTAGTCCTGGTCATTTGTCATCATCCTCTCGACCCGACCACTCTGTCTATTAAAATATGTATTAAAACAAGACAAGATTCCCACTGTCTTAAAATATATATTAAAAAAAAAAAAAAAAGAGGTGCAACACGAGGACTTCCCAGGAGGTCACCCATCCTAGTACTACCTCGCCCAAGCACGCTTAGCCGATGGGAGCAGTTTATCATTGAGTTCGATGGGATTCATGCATTAGTGCTTTGGTATGATCGCACTCGACAAGTATTGCGCAATCAATTGCTATATTCCTTCCTCCCAACAGCCTAACTTTCGATGCGGAGCCCCACTATACATCAACGGAAGCCTCGTTCGACTCCGTCGCCACATGAAACTCGAAACTCCTTCATTCTCGCTAAACTATTACCGTAGGGCTTTCTCTATAGGGGTAGTCCGGTCATTTGTCATCATCCTCTCGACCCGACCACTCGTCTATTAAAATATGTATTAAAACAAGACAAGATTCCCACTCTGTCTTAAAATATATATTAAAAACGAAAAAAAAAAAAAGAGGTGCAACACGAGGACTTCCCAGAGGTCACCCATCCTAGTACTACTCTCGCCCAAGCACGCTTAATCGCGGAGTTTCGATGGGATCCGGTGCATTAGTGCTTTGGTATGATCGCACTCGACAAGTATTGCGCAATCAATTGCTATATTCCTTCCTCCCAACAGCCTAACTTTCGATGCCGGAGCCCCACTATACATCAACGGAAGCCTCGTTTCGACTCCGTCGCCAACATGAACCCCCATTCTCGCTAAACTCCTTCATTCCTGGCTAGGGCTTTCTCTATAGGGGTAGTCCGGTCATTTGTCATCATCCTCTCGACCCGACCACTCTGTCTATTAAAATATGTATTAAAAACAGTACAAGATTCCCACTCCCCCCTGTCTTAAAATATATATTAAAAACGAAAAAAAAAAAAAAGAGGTGCAACACGAGGACTTCCCGGGAGGTCACCCATCCTAGTACTACTCTCGCCCAAGCACGCTTTAATGCGGAGTTTCGATGGGATCCGGTGCATTAGTGCTTTGGTATGATCGCACTGACAAGTATTGCGCAATCAATTGCTATATTCCTTCCTCCCAACAAGCCTAACTTTCGATGCGGAGCCCCACTATACATCAACGGAAGCCTCGTTTCGACTCGTCGCCACATGAAACTCGAAACTCCTTCATTCTCGCTAAACTATTACCGGGTAGGGCTTTCTCTATAGGGGTAGTCCAGGTCATTTGTCATCATCCTCTCGACCCGACCACTCTGTCTATTAAAATATGTATTAAAAACAAGACAAGATTCCCACTCTGTCTTAAAATATATATTAAAAAAAAAAAAAAAAAGAGGTGCAACACGAGGACTTCCCAGGAGGTCACCCATCCTAGTACTACTCTCGCCCAAGCACGCTTAACTGCGGAGTTCTGATGGGATCCGGTGCATTAGTGCTGGTATGATCGCACTGACAAGTATTGCGCAATCAATTGCTATATTCCTTCCTCCCAACAGCCTAACTTTCGATGGCATGAGCCCCACTATACATCAACGGAAGCCTCGTTTCGACTCCGTCGCCACATGAAACCGAAACTCCTTCATTCTCGCTAAACTATTACCGGTAGGGCTTTCTCTATAGGGGTAGTCCGGTCATTTGTCATCATCCTCTCGACCCGACCACTCTGTCTATTAAAATATGTATTAAAACAAGACAAGATTCCCACTCTGTCTTAAAATATATATTAAAAACGAAAAAAAAAAAAAGAGGTGCAACACGAGGACTTCCCAGGAGGTCACCCATCCTAGTACTACTCTCGCCCAAGCACGCTTTACTGCGGAGTTCGATGGGATCCGGTGCATTAGTCGTTGGTATGATCGCACTGACAAGTATTGCGCAATCAATTGCTATATTCCTTCCTCCCAACAGCCTAACTTTCGATGCCGGAGCCCCACTATACATCAACGGAAGCCTCGTTCCGACTCCGTCGCCACATGAAACTGAAACTCCTTCATTCTCGCTAAACTATTACCGGGCCGGGCTTTCTCTATAGGGGTAGTCCGGTCATTTGTCATCATCCTCTCGACCCGACCACTCTGTCTATTAAAATATGTATTAAAACAGTACAAGATTCCCACTCTGTCTTAAAATATATATTAAAAACGAAAAAAAAAAAAGAGGTGCAACACGAGGACTTCCCAGGAGGTCACCCATCCTAGTACTACTCTCGCCCAAGCACGCTTAACTGCGGAGTTCTGATGGGATCCGGTGCATTAGTGCTGGTATGATCGCACCTGACAAGTATTGCGCAATCAATTGCTATATTCCTTCCTCCCAACAGCCTAACTTTCGATGCCGGAGCCCCACTATACATCAACGGAAGCCTCGTTCCGACTCCGTCGCCACATGAAACTGAAACTCCTTCATTCTCGCTAAACTATTTATAGGGGTAGTCCGGTCATTTGTCATCATCCTCTCTCTGTCTTAAAATAGGGTAGTTCCTGTCATTTTCATCATCCTCTCCATTAAAATAGATATTAAAATAGATTCAAGACAAGATTCCCACTCTGTCTTAAAATATATATTAAAAACGAAAAAAAAAAAAGAGGTGCAACACGAGGACTTCCCGGAGGTCACCCATCCTAGTACTACTCTCGCCCAAGCACGCTTAGCTGCGGAGTTCTGATGGGATCCGGTGCATTAGTGCTTTGGTATGATCGCACTGACAAGTATTGCGCAATCAATTGCTATATTCCTTCCTCCCAACAGCCTAACTTTCGATGCTCGGAGCCCCACTATACATCAACGGAAGCCTCGTTCGACTCCGTCGCCACATGAAACTGAAACTCCTTCATTCTCGCTAAACTATTACCGGGTAGGGCTTTCTCTATAGGGGTAGTCCCGGTCATTTGTCATCATCCTCTCGACCCGACCACTCTGTCTATTAAAATATGTATTAAAAACAAGACAAGATTCCCACTCTGTCTTAAAATATATATTAAAAACGAAAAAAAAAAAAAGAGGTGCAACACGAGGACTTCCCGGAGGTCACCCATCCTAGTACTACTCTCGCCCAAGCACGCTTAATCTGCGGAGTTCGATGGGATCCGGTGCATTAGTGCTGATATATATCGCACTGACAAGTATTGCGCAATCAATTGCTATATTCCTTCCTCCCAAACACCTAACTTTCGATGCCGGGAGCCCCACTATACATCAACGGAAGCCTCGTTCGACTCCGTCGCCACATGAAACCGAAACTCCTTCATTCTCGCTAAACTATTACCGGGCGGGCTTTCTCTATAGGGGTAGTCCGGGTCATTTGTCATCATCCTCTCGACCCGACCACTCGTCTATTAAAATATGTATTAAAACAGTACAAGATTCCCACTGTCTTAAAATATATATTAAAAACGAAAAAAAAAAAAAAGAGGTGCAACACGAGGACTTCCCGGAGGTCACCCATCCTAGTACTACTCTCGCCCAAGCACGCTTAAGCTGCGGAGTTACGATGGGATCCGGTGCATTAGTGCTTTGGTATGATCGCACTGACAAGTATTGCGCAATCAATTGCTATATTCCTTCCTCCCAACAGCCTAACTTTCGATGCCGGAGCCCCACTATACATCAACGGAAGCCTCGTCTGCGCCACATGAAACCGAAACTCCTTCATTCTCGCTAAACTATTACCGGGTAGGGCTTTCTCTATAGGGGTAGTCCGGTCATTTGTCATCATCCTCTCGACCCGACCACCTCGTCTATTAAAATATGTATTAAAAAAAGTACAAGATTCCCCTCTGTCTTAAAATATATATTAAAAAAAAAAAAAAAAAGAGGTGCAACACGAGGACTTCCCGGAGGTCACCCATCCTAGTACTACTCTCGCCCAAGCACGCTTAAGCATGCGGAGTTCGATGGGATCCGGTGCATTAGTGCTTTGGTATGATCGCACTCTGACAAGTATTGCGCAATCAATTGCTATATTCCTTCCTCCCAAGCCTAACTTTCGATGGAGCCCCACTATACATCAACGGAAGCCTCGTTGACTCCGCCACATGAAACCGAAACTCCTTCATTCTCGCTAAACTATTGGGGCTTTCTCTATAGGGGTAGTCCGGTCATTTGTCATCATCCTCTCGACCCGACCACTGTCTATTAAAATATGTATTAAAACAAGACAAGATTCCCACTCTTGTCTTAAAATATATATTAAAAAAAAAAAAAAAAAAAGAGGTGCAACACGAGGACTTCCCAGAGGTCACCCATCCTAGTACTACTCTCGCCCAAGCACGCTTAAGTCGCGGAGTTCGATGGGATCGGTGCATTAGTCTTTGGTATGATCGCACTGACAAGTATTGCGCAATCAATTGCTATATTCCTTCCTCCCAACAGCCTTAACTTTCGATGCCGGAGCCCCACTATACATCAACGGAAGCCTCGTTCGACTCCGTCGCCACATGAAACCGAAACTCCTTCATTCTCGCTAAACTATTACCGGGTAGGGCTTTCTCTATAGGGGTAGTCCTGGTCATTTGTCATCATCCTCTCGACCCGACCACTCTGTCTATTAAAATATGTATTAAAACAAGACAAGATTCCCACTCTGTCTTAAAATATATATTAAAAACGAAAAAAAAAAAAGAGGTGCAACACGAGGACTTCCCAGGAGGTCACCCATCCTAGTACTACTCTCGCCCAAGCACGCTTAAGCTGCGGAGTTCGATGGGATCCGGTGCATTAGTGTTGGTATGATTCGCACTGACAAGTATTGCGCAATCAATTGCTATATTCCTTCCTCCCGCCTAACTTTCGATGCCTGAGCCCCACTATACACTCAAGAAGCCTCGTTCGACTCCGTCGCCACATGAAACCGAAACTCCTTCATTCTCGGTCATTTGTCATCATCCTCTCGACCCTCTCCTATTAAAATATGTATTAAAACAAGACAAGATTCCTCCCATCTTAAAATATATATTAAAAACGAAAAAAAAAGAGGTGCAACACGAGGACTTCCCGGAGGTCACCCATCCTAGTACTACTCGCCCAAGCACGCTTAACTGCGGAGTTACATCATTAGTCTTTGGTATGATCGCCTGACAAGTATTGCGCAATCAATTGCTATATTCCTTCCTCCCAACAGCCTAACTTTCCAGGAGCCCGCCACATAAACCGAAACTCCTTCATTCTCGCTATAAGTCCTCCTTCATTCTCGCTAAACCTTACCTAACATTACCGGTAGGGCTTTTCTATAGGGGTAGTCCGGTCATTTGTCATCATCCTCTCGACCCGACCACTCTGTCTATTAAAATATGTATTAAAACAAGACAAGATTCCCACTGTCTTAAAATATATATTAAAAACGAAAAAAAAAAAAGAGGTGCAACACGAGGACTTCCCAGGAGGTCACCCATCCTAGTACTACTCTCGCCCAAGCACGCTTAAGCTGCGGAGTTCGATGGGATCCGGTGCATTAGTCTTTGGTATGATCGCACTCGACAAGTATTGCGCAATCAATTGCTATATTCCTTCCTCCCAACAGCCCTAACTTTATCTGGGGCCACTATACATCAACGGAAGCCTCGTTCGACTCCGTCGCCACATGAAACCGAAACTCCTTCATTCTCGCTAAACTATTACGGTAGGGCTTTCTCTATAGGGGTAGTCCGGTCATTTGTCATCATCCTCTCGACCCGACCACTCTGTCTATTAAAATATGTATTAAAACAGTACAAGATTCCCACTCTGTCTTAAAATATATATTAAAAACGAAAAAAAAAAAGAGGTGCAACACGAGGACTTCCCAGGAGGTCACCCATCCTAGTACTACTCTCGCCCAAGCACGCTTAACTGCGGAGTTCTGATGGGATCCGGTGCATTAGTGCTGGTATGATCGCACCTGACAAGTATTGCGCAATCAATTGCTATATTCCTTCCTCCCAACAGCCTAACTTTCGATGCCGGAGCCCCACTATACATCAACGGAAGCCTCGTTCCGACTCCGTCGCCACATGAAACTGAAACTCCTTCATTCTCGCTAAACTATTACCGGGCCGGGCTTTCTCTATAGGGGTAGTCCGGTCATTTGTCATCATCCTCTCGACCCGACCACTCTGTCTATTAAAATATGTATTAAAACAGTACAAGATTCCCACTCTGTCTTAAAATATATATTAAAAACGAAAAAAAAAAAGAGGTGCAACACGAGGACTTCCCAGGAGGTCACCCATCCTAGTACTACTCTCGCCCAAGCACGCTTAACTGCGGAGTTCTGATGGGATCCGGTGCATTAGTGCTGGTATGATCGCACCTGACAAGTATTGCGCAATCAATTGCTATATTCCTTCCTCCCAACAGCCTAACTTTCGATGCCGGAGCCCCACTATACATCAACGGAAGCCTCGTTCCGACTCCGTCGCCACATGAAACTGAAACTCCTTCATTCTCGCTAAACTATTACCGGGCCGGGCTTTCTCTATAGGGGTAGTCCGGTCATTTGTCATCATCCTCTCGACCCGACCACTCTGTCTATTAAAATATGTATTAAAACAAGACAAGATTCCCACTCTGTCTTAAAATATATATTAAAAACGAAAAAAAAAAAAAGAGGTGCAACACGAGGACTTCCCAGGAGGTCACCCATCCTAGTACTACTCTCGCCCAAGCACGCTTAACTGCGGAGTTCTGATGGGATCCGGTGCATTAGTGCTGGTATGATCGCTTTGACAAGTATTGCGCAATCAATTGCTATATTCCTTCCTCCCAACAGCCTAACTTTCGATCGCAGGAGCCCCACTATACATCAACGGAAGCCTCGTTCCGACTCCGTCGCCACATGAAACTGAAACTCCTTCATTCTCGCTAAACTATTACCGGGCCGGGCTTTCTCTATAGGGGTAGTCCGGTCATTTGTCATCATCCTCTCGACCCGACCACTCTGTCTATTAAAATATGTATTAAAACAGTACAAGATTCCCACTCTGTCTTAAAATATATATTAAAAAAAAAAAAAAAAAAAGAGGTGCAACACGAGGACTTCCCAGGAGGTCACCCATCCTAGTACTACTCTCGCCCAAGCACGCTTAACTGCGGAGTTCTGATGGGATCCGGTGCATTAGTGCTGGTATGATCGCACCTGACAAGTATTGCGCAATCAATTGCTATATTCCTTCCTCCCAACAGCCTAACTTTCGATGCCGGAGCCCCACTATACATCAACGGAAGCCTCGTTCCGACTCCGTCGCCACATGAAACTGAAACTCCTTCATTCTCGCTAAACTATTACTGAGGTAGGGCTTTCTCTATAGGGGTAGTCCGGTCATTTGTCATCATCCTCTCGACCCGACCACTCTGTCTATTAAAATATGTATTAAAACAGTACAAGATTCCCACTCTGTCTTAAAATATATATTAAAAACGAAAAAAAAAAAGAGGTGCAACACGAGGACTTCCCAGGAGGTCACCCATCCTAGTACTACTCTCGCCCAAGCACGCTTAACTGCGGAGTTCTGATGGGATCCGGTGCATTAGTGCTGGTATGATCGCACCTGACAAGTATTGCGCAATCAATTGCTATATTCCTTCCTCCCAACAGCCTAACTTTCGATGCCGGAGCCCCACTATACATCAACGGAAGCCTCGTCCGACTCCGTCGCCACATGAAACTGAAACTCCTTCATTCTCGCTAAACTATTACCGGTCGGGCTTTCTCTATAGGGGTAGTCCGGTCATTTGTCATCATCCTCTCGACCCGACCACTGTCTATTAAAATATGTATTAAAACAGTACAAGATTCCCACTCTGTCTTAAAATATATATTAAAAACGAAAAAAAAAAAAAAGAGGTGCAACACGAGGACTTCCCAGGAGGTCACCCATCCTAGTACTACTCTCGCCCAAGCACGCTTAAGCTGCGGAGTTCTGATGGGATCCGGTGCATTAGTGCTGGTATGATCGCACCTGACAAGTATTGCGCAATCAATTGCTATATTCCTTCCTCCCAACAGCCTAACTTTCGATGCCGGAGCCCCACTATACATCAACGGAAGCCTCGTTCGACTCGCCGCCACATGAAACCGAAACTCCTTCATTCTCGCTAAACTATTACCGGTAGGGCTTTCTCTATAGGGGTAGTCCGGTCATTTGTCATCATCCTCTCGACCCGACCACTCTGTCTATTAAAATATGTATTAAAACAAGACAAGATTCCCACTCTGTCTTAAAATATATATTAAAAAAAAAAAAAAAAAGAGGTGCAACACGAGGACTTCCCAGGAGGTCACCCATCCTAGTACTACTCGCCCAAGCACGCTTAAGCTGCGGAGTTCGATGGGATCCGGTGCATTAGTGCTTTGGTATGATCGCACTGACAAGTATTGCGCAATCAATTGCTATATTCCTTCCTCCCAATGACCTAACTTTCGATGCCGGAGCCCCACTATACATCAACGGAAGCCTCGTTTCGACTCCGTCGCCACATGAAACCGAAACTCCTTCATTCTCGCTAAACTATTACCGGTAGGGCTTTCTCTATAGGGGTAGTCCGGTCATTTGTCATCATCCTCTCGACCCGACCACTGTCTATTAAAATATGTATTAAAACAAGACAAGATTCCCACTGTCTTAAAATATATATTAAAAAAAAAAAAAAAAAAGAGGTGCAACACGAGGACTTCCAGGAGGTCACCCATCCTAGTACTACTCTCGCCCAAGCACGCTTAAGCTGCGGAGTTCGATGGGATCCGGTGCATTAGTCTTTGGTATGATCGCTTCGACAAGTATTGCGCAATCAATTGCTATATTCCTTCCTCCCAACAGCCTAACTTTCGATCATGGGAGCCCCACTATACATCAACGGAAGCCTCGTTCGACTCCGTCGCCACATGAAACTCGAAACTCCTTCATTCTCGCTAAACTATTACCGGGTAGGGCTTTCTCTATAGGGGTAGTCCGGTCATTTGTCATCATCCTCTCGACCCGACCACTCTGTCTATTAAAATATGTATTAAAACAGTACAAGATTCCCACTCTGTCTTAAAATATATATTAAAAACGAAAAAAAAAAAAAGAGGTGCAACACGAGGACTTCCCAGGAGGTCACCCATCCTAGTACTACTCTCGCCCAAGCACGCTTAACTGCGGAGTTCTGATGGGATCCGGTGCATTAGTGCTGGTATGATCGCTTTGACAAGTATTGCGCAATCAATTGCTATATTCCTTCCTCCCAACAGCCTAACTTTCGATCACGGAGCCCCACTATACATCAACGGAAGCCTCGTTCGACTCCGTCGCCACATGAAACCGAAACTCCTTCATTCTCGCTAAACTATTACCGGTAGGGCTTTCTCTATAGGGGTAGTCCGGTCATTTGTCATCATCCTCTCGACCGACCACTCTGTCTATTAAAATATGTATTAAAACAAGACAAGATTCCCACTGTCTTAAAATATATATTAAAAACGAAAAAAAAAAAAGAGGTGCAACACGAGGACTTCCCGGAGGTCACCCATCCTAGTACTACTCTCGCCCAAGCACGCTTAAGCTGCGGAGTTCGATGGGATCCGGTGCATTAGTCTTTGGTATGATCGCACTGACAAGTATTGCGCAATCAATTGCTATATTCCTTCCTCCCAACAGCCTAACTTTCGATGCCGGAGCCCCACTATACATCAACGGAAGCCTCGTTCCGACTCCGTCGCCACATGAAACTGAAACTCCTTCATTCTCGCTAAACTATTACCGGGTAGGGCTTTCTCTATAGGGGTAGTCCGGTCATTTGTCATCATCCTCTCGACCCGACCACTCTCTGTCTATTAAAATATGTATTAAAACAAGACAAGATTCCCACTGTCTTAAAATATATATTAAAAACGAAAAAAAAAAAAAGAGGTGCAACACGAGGACTTCCCAGGAGGTCACCCATCCTAGTACTACTCTCGCCCAAGCACGCTTAACTGCGGAGTTCTGATGGGATCCGGTGCATTAGTGCTGGTATGATCGCACCTGACAAGTATTGCGCAATCAATTGCTATATTCCTTCCTCCCAACAGCCTAACTTTCGATCTCGGAGCCCCACTATACATCAACGGAAGCCTCGTTCGACTCGTCGCCACATGAAACCGAAACTCCTTCATTCTCGCTAAACTATTACCGGTAGGGCTTTCTCTATAGGGGTAGTCCGGTCATTTGTCATCATCCTCTCGACCCGACCACTCTGTCTATTAAAATATGTATTAAAACAGTACAAGATTCCCACTCTGTCTTAAAATATATATTAAAAACGAAAAAAAAAAAGAGGTGCAACACGAGGACTTCCCAGGAGGTCACCCATCCTAGTACTACTCTCGCCCAAGCACGCTTAACTGCGGAGTTCTGATGGGATCCGGTGCATTAGTGCTGGTATGATCGCATCTGACAAGTATTGCGCAATCAATTGCTATATTCCTTCCTCCCAACAGCCTAACTTTCGATCCGGGAGCCCCACTATACATCAACGGAAGCCTCGTTCCGACTCCGTCGCCACATGAAACTGAAACTCCTTCATTCTCGCTAAACTATTACCGGTAGGGCTTTCTCTATAGGGGTAGTCCGGTCATTTGTCATCATCCTCTCGACCCGACCACTCTGTCTATTAAAATATGTATTAAAACAAGACAAGATTCCCACTCTGTCTTAAAATATATATTAAAAACGAAAAAAAAAAAAAGAGGTGCAACACGAGGACTTCCCGGGAGGTCACCCATCCTAGTACTACTCTCGCCCAAGCACGCTTAATCATGCGGAGTTTCGATGGGATCCGGTGCATTAGTCTTTGGTATGATCGCACTGACAAGTATTGCGCAATCAATTGCTATATTCCTTCCTCCCAACAGCCTAACTTTCGATTCCCGGAGCCCCACTATACATCAACGGAAGCCTCGTTTCGACTCCGTCGCCACATGAAACCGAAACTCCTTCATTCTCGCTAAACTATTACCGGTAGGGCTTTCTCTATAGGGGTAGTCCGGTCATTTGTCATCATCCTCTCGACCCGACCACTCTGTCTATTAAAATATGTATTAAAACAGTACAAGATTCCCACTCTGTCTTAAAATATATATTAAAAACGAAAAAAAAAAAAAAGAGGTGCAACACGAGGACTTCCCAGGAGGTCACCCATCCTAGTACTACTCTCGCCCAAGCACGCTTAACTGCGGAGTTCTGATGGGATCCGGTGCATTAGTCTTTGGTATGATCGCTCTGACAAGTATTGCGCAATCAATTGCTATATTCCTTCCTCCCAACAGCCTAACTTTCGATCTGGAGCCCCACTATACATCAACGGAAGCCTCGTTCGACTCCGTCGCCACATGAAACCGAAACTCCTTCATTCTCGCTAAACTATTACGGTAGGGCTTTCTCTATAGGGGTAGTCCAGGTCATTTGTCATCATCCTCTCGACCCGACCACTCTTGTCTATTAAAATATGTATTAAAACAGTACAAGATTCCCCCTCTGTCTTAAAATATATATTAAAAACGAAAAAAAAAAAAAAAAGAGGTGCAACACGAGGACTTCCCGGAGGTCACCCATCCTAGTACTACTCTCGCCCAAGCACGCTTAATCTGCGGAGTTACGATGGGATCCGGTGCATTAGTGCTTTGGTATGATCGCACTGACAAGTATTGCGCAATCAATTGCTATATTCCTTCCTCCCAACTTGCCTAACTTTCGATGCTGGGAGCCCCACTATACATCAACGGAAGCCTCGTTAAGACTCCGTCGCCACATGAAACCGAAACTCCTTCATTCTCGCTAAACTATCATGGGTAGGGCTTTCTCTATAGGGGTAGTCCCGGTCATTTGTCATCATCCTCTCGACTCCGACCACTCGTCTATTAAAATATGTATTAAAACAAGACAAGATTCCCACTGTCTTAAAATATATATTAAAAACGAAAAAAAAAAAAAAGAGGTGCAACACGAGGACTTCCGGGAGGTCACCCATCCTAGTACTACTCTCGCCCAAGCACGCTTAATCATGCGGAGTTCGATGGGATCCGGTGCATTAGTCTTTGGTATGATCGCACTGACAAGTATTGCGCAATCAATTGCTATATTCCTTCCTCCCAACAGCCTAACTTTCGATGCCGGAGCCCCACTATACATCAACGGAAGCCTCGTTCGACTCCGTCGCCACATGAAAACTGAAACTCCTTCATTCTCGCTAAACTATTACCGGTAGGGCTTTCTCTATAGGGGTAGTCCGGTCATTTGTCATCATCCTCTCGACCCGACCACTCTGTCTATTAAAATATGTATTAAAACAGTACAAGATTCCCACTCTGTCTTAAAATATATATTAAAAACGAAAAAAAAAAAAGAGGTGCAACACGAGGACTTCCCAGGAGGTCACCCATCCTAGTACTACTCTCGCCCAAGCACGCTTAACTGCGGAGTTCTGATGGGATCCGGTGCATTAGTGCTGGTATGATCGCACCTGACAAGTATTGCGCAATCAA